>JADLZL010005443.1:0-133395 GCA_015844335.1 Chrysopogon serrulatus | reverse complement strand
AAGTTAGTTCAAACATAGTGGCACTAGATAACCATTTTTGCATCAAAATTCCCCTCTTAATAATATGGCTATCTGGCCTAAACACGACCATGCATTCTATTACATCTCGACCGATGAAATGAAAATTCCTAGCATATAGCTTTGTCTTTGGGTATATTTTCATCACCTCATCTCTTTAATAAGTGACCTTGCTCTATATGGCAAGATCTTCCTCTCATCTATCTCCTAGCCTTTCTCACCAGTCAAATTGGACCCTAGCTGAATCACAATTTAATTGAAAGCATTAATCCATTAGTTGTCATTGAGTTATCAAAACCAAACTTAGGGCTTTTAATCTCTTTATTTTAGGCAATTGATGACAACCACACAAAGATTGGATAAAATTTGAATTTTAAGCTAACTTCATGAATTTAAACTTCACACGAGTATAAATTGCTAACTTGTTTGGGACCTTATGTTTTTTATTCAACATGGATACCACTTGAGAAGGATTGGATATTTTTGAATGATTTTTAGAAGTGGATGCTTAAGCCAACTACCTATGAAATGATCTTCATAGGAGGTATGCTTATGAAAACCATCACTAGAAATAGTCCACAGATGCGCGAATATTTATTACCAGTAGCACCTATGTAGTGGGATGGTAAGGAAGGATCCAGTAAGTGTTATGGTTCTTGGATTCAAATCATGGACAATGCACAACTTTGGATTTAAGATAAAAAAAAAATCGATGACATGATAGGTGAAAGGCGTGGCTGAGGGGTTTGTGGGCCCAAGTTCAATTTTCCTTTTTTTTTTTACATGAAATTTTAGATTTTTTTTCTTACTAGTGTTAGACGGTTAGTATAAATCAATTTAGGGTCACACTGATGGTAAGAAAACTAACATCAATAGAGACCAAATTATGAGTAGTACATGTTTTAAGGAACTCTTAACAAGCAGCACAAATTTAAAAGGAGCTCTTAATAGTAGTGGAGTACTTCACTAGCTGTTATTTATTATCTGTAGGTAGAGTGTGAGTGAGTACTAAACTAGTACTACTACCAATTCAAGATCATGAGACTATGTATCACCTTAGCTGATTTCTTGAGATAAGCAAGAATTTTCCTTGATAAATAATCTACTATTACAAGATTACAGATATAAGAAATCTTAATTATGGAATGCATTAATAATTGTTTAGATACAACCATTACTTTAAATTTCACCAACTAGATTCTATTTATACCTTCCTTCCAAAAAAACTAAGCTCATTTGCAAACCAAAATCACCAAGAGAGCTGAAAGGTAGCAAACAAAACATTATGGCAACCTGAGCAAAAGATCTTTTTGCTCTTTGTTACATTCTCCTCCTCACATTGTGCTCAAGTTCGTTTCTTGCCTCAATAAGTATTACAATTTACTCACTTCGCTTACCGACTGAAGTATATTGCTATTGCTCTATTTATGTAAGGGGTATCAGAGATTCAAGGCATCACAGAGTACTTGGCTGCTGCAAGTGCTACACCATATTGTGGCAGAAACTTCATAGCCAGCCAAGGCAAATGTGATGATACTCATTGTTGGTCATCGTGCCATGATCAATATGCAAGGCTTCCAAACGTCACTCATGTAGGTGGCGCTTGCGAAACTCCCACCTATTGCCTTTGTGAGGTAGATTGTGAGTGAGATACTTCAGACAGTCTATGCTGATGGTGCATTTTTTACATGATGTACCATGTAAGAAAGAAAAAAAAATACATTGCTCAAGTCTTTACTTTTTTTTTTACTATGTCTATGAGTAGATTGTTTTGGCACTTGTTTGAAATAAATGGCTATTTGTAGGCAAGTTAGCCCTGACATAAGGACTATATAAAGTTCTTATAACTTCTAGAAAAAAATATAAGATTAGTGTTTAAAATATTGGGCTATAGTACCTCGAAGGTCCTGTCTCTAGGATTATGGCAAAAATTATGCTAAATCATGTAGCACAAACTGCTACATAGTAGCTTCAAATAACCATATTAGGCGAAAAGTTCATGTAAGTGGAATTCTAATATACCTTTTGTCACTAAGGCTTGTTTCAGGGGCTTCCTTGTAAATCACTAAGTTATCAAGTATGTTTGATTGTTCATTCATATCCTTTCCATGCCCGTGATTGGATTAAATTTCAAATCCTTTAATTATTTTGGAAACTTGTGTTGTCATTAATCTCCAAAATGGTTGATTTGAACACATTTAGGCCCCCAATATGGTGAACTCTTGGGGTTTAGGTGATTAATGAACAAATATTGTGACTAAAATGTGTTTTGAAGTGATGATTGCATTTGAGTTAGTGTTGACGGTCATTAAACACCAAATATAATCCTCAACTATTATATAAAATGATATAAAATAGATTACAAAGCATAGTTGTAGGTTTTGATTCTAACAAGTTCCACGAGTTTTGGTGTTCTCACTTGTGTTGCAGGAGTATGCAATTTTCCATCAAATAAAAGTATCTCAAATAAGTAATTGGACTATACCATTGTGATGGGCTCATCGAGATGATCGAAACGGACATACCATTTGCTATATTCGGAGCCCAGAATCAAGAGATATCAACTCCAGATCGAAACATGCGCCATTGGGCCCTAAAAGGGAAAAGAAAATACATAAACGAAGCTGGGCCCGATTGGGCTTGGGCCCAGGCCGCCCGGCATATGGGCTGGGGCCAGCCGGCACCCCCCTAAAGCCTCTCGTCTCCGTCTTCTGGAACCTTCCTCCACCGCCTTCAAGGATGCATCTTCACCGTACCTTAAGTCGGTTTGATCAAAGGGCTCACGTTTCTTCCATCGGGCTATAAATATAGGGCCAGAGCCCCCTCCCTGAGGGCACCACATTATTATGGAGATGTAGAGGCATCCCTCGAATGGATGACCTCTCACCTCTAGAGAATTAGGGCTAGACATTCCAATGTAGTAGATTAGTTATAGTCGAGAGTTAGGGAGAGTGGAGCTGCGCCCCAGTTCTGGAAGAGTCTTCAGAGTTTTAGTATGTCTTTGTATCTATTCTTTGTAAGACTTATGCTTTAATATATTTATCTTCTTTATTTACTTTTATGCCTTTCATTTATATGGTTAGTATAGTTTTCATATCTTAGCATAGGATCTCTGCTTTCAGATCGGTGCTCTAGTTATTACGTGTGACTAGAGTAGTAATTAAGTATAGACATGGCGTCTAGACTATAGGTTACCTGAGGTTGCACCCAATCCAACATATAGTTGTGGTAGCCCCAGGTGGTGACAGCCCTGATGGCCGACGTATTCCACCATGTTAGGGTTGGTGTTTGTAGGACCGTAATTGGAGCTTCCTAGTCCTTTCTCACCCAATTCCATGACTAGTGTTCTGATGTCCTGAAGTGTTATTGTGTGATTGCTATATCTATCCATGAATCGGTTATTGTAGAATCCCAGTAATAGAGAAGTATTTGGGCACCTTGAACTCTCCCGTTGTCCTCTCACTTTAGCTATCTACTCTTTTATCATAGAATTCTCCTGTGCGTTTGTGTCATTTACGCATAACTCTAGCTATCATTCATCGTTTACCCCTACTTTAGTTCAATTGGTGTATTAGTTAGTAGATACATGATGGTGAACTATCAATATCTTTATCCATTGTTTTTCCAGTGGTAAAATATAAATAACTATACCTGAAATACTCTCGGTAAAAATGCTATAATGGTTTTCTGTGCGCTTGCGGAATTCTTCATATTTTAATTGTGCATAAGAAATACCAACAAGCATTCTTGGCGCCGTTGCCAGGGAAACAATTGGCGTAAAGATTTTGATAATGATCTTGATATATGCTAATCTAGTATGCTTAGCTTTAGTAGGATTACCCCTATTTTGTTGAGTTGTGGAATAAGCAGGATATCAACCGTCTCAACCTTCTAGCAAAATTCCACAAGAATAAGACAAGAGAGATATTGAAGTACTCAGGGTGCCTGAACATTCATGATCCATCAACAATGAAGCCCTGCCATCTCACAGGTATGTATAAATATTTATATATATATTCATCTAATCATGTGTAGATTGGAGAAAAAAAGTCATCATCACAAGAATTCAAAGTTCATCACATGTGACAAACAAAAGATGGTGCATAACTCACAAATTCTATTGTGAGTCATGGTAAGTATGATCAAGAAAGGTGAGAAAGTCTTGCTCATAGACTTAAAATTTGATGAGTAGTTATCATGTTGTATTCCGCTGCATATTTACTTTGAATAATCCATATGCATCCACTTTGTCTCCATATGCATCCACTTTATCTCATATCAAATCCATAGCATGTTTAGTTTCTTGCACACATGTATGTCACTTGCATCTTTACTTGAAAAATGAAAAAATATATTCTCACCATACATGATCATGCTTTCATCTCTTTGAGTAAATCTCTATATGCTCTCATGTTACCTTTATCTATTATAGTATGCTTTGGTTTTGAAGTACTCGCCATACTTCCATAGGTTTTTAAATTGAGTGTGGTGCTTAGGTTAAAATGACTTCCTTAATTAAAACTAGACATGGAGTTTGGTTTGATTATTAAACTAGAAATTATTATAGTAGACATTAGATATTTTGTTGGACTAACCCCTACAGGAAACTCTCAAACTCAATTCGGGTAAGTCAAGAGATGAACTCACATCAAGAGATGAATCAAGGCATGTGACGATGTCCAATAACTTTGCACAAAAGGAAGACACAGCTCATTCTCCATGAAAGAACTGTAAGTATCAAAGTTTATATATTTAATCCTTTGTTGCAAGTTACCTTTGCCTTGAACTATATAAAAGTGCAGCTACCAACAAAATTTGTTAAAAGAAATCTATGCTAAAGTAATCCTAAAAGCCCATCCTTTTATTAGCATAGAAGAAATCCACATAAAATTATAGACCATAACCCATATTCCAAACTTGTTGCAATCCTTCGGGTATGTGTCCACTAACATTCTTGCAGGAAAGAAAAAAATAAATGTCTGATCATGGTTCAAAATGAAAAGTAAGGAGAACAAGTGTATAGAAAGAACTAAGATGGAAAGAAATGGATGAAAGAACAATTCAACACCTTCTAACCTTCACCATGACATTTTGCAAGACATAAGGTATGTGTAGTCTACTAATCCCTTGTAGAGAAGAAATAATGAGAGAAGCAAAAGTCTAAAAGAGTGAGAAAGAAGTTCAACATATGAGACAAGATGCTAATGATCAACTCAAGATGCAAGGAAGGAAAAGACCATTGAAATTCATCTACCTTCTACACATGGTGTCATCATGCTCCAGTAATAAAAGTAACATCTTAAAGGTAAGTGGTCATCATTTCCTCTTGATCTTGGAGTACACATCATAGCACCATTCGCTTGATCTCAATCTTAACCAAATGAGCTCAAATATGATTTATCTTATTTTTAGAAGATGATAGTCATCATGTTAATCTTGATAACTTATAAAGATAAATAATTCTTCCTTAGGTTAAGTAACTCCACTCCTATATCTCATAAGCTTAAATACCATATTTATACTTTTGATATTCTCACTCAAGATGTAAATGAACAATGTGAAAAGACCTTAATCTTATTGTGCCTAAGGTTAGAGGATGAATAAATTTCTGGTTCTATTGGTATTTTTCCACCAATAGAGCCTATGCACTTGATCTCTACCTTGTCTTTATGAGCAGAACACACTTCAAGCAAAGTGTGGGAAGATTCCCTAAATTCTACAAGTGGAAGTTCTAAACCAGTAACAAAGATGCACATAAGATTGGCTTTGAGATGCTAATAAAAAGAAAACAAGAAGGTGGCACCACCATTGGAAGCGCCACTAGTGGAGACACCACCTCAATCCTCATCCTTAGGAGCAAACTGAAGTACTCAATTAATGAACCACTTTGCAAGGAGGAGTCTAGTTCGAAGGACTCAAAACATCGAACCCTCGCCGGGAGGTAACATCGGTAGTTATCCATATTTACTTTCTTGCATTGCATGATTTATTCTCTTTTTAGCATGTTTACTTTTTTATATTAGTATTGCATAGAAAATAAACAAAAATAAATAGGCATGCATTAGGTTGAATTTATCTTAAAAACTTGAAGCCCCATGAGAATCCCTTTGCGGTATAAAAGCCTGTAGGAGTTTTCACTTTGTGGTGGCATAAAAATATCAGAAATATTATGCATACATGTTTTTCTTTTTCTGCATAAAATAGAAAAATCTAAAAATACTAGATGAGCATCCTGCTACAACCTTACCACTTAGAAAATATTTCTAAAGCTCCATAACACCCAATCCTCGAAATGGCTAACCATAAACTATTTTATCCTAATCCGTTTCATAAGTCTTGGTGTTTTGCGAGAGCTTTCTGCAGGATGACTTCAAGAGCTAGTTTACCTAGGGGCTCTCATCCTCACTCCTTGATGTACACCTTTTCGACATATAGTTACCCACTGTGTGAAGGAAGTAACTTCTCGAAAGATAAAGATCAAGATGTTCCTGGCAACACTTGCTCTCATAAGCATGAGCCCCTCTGTAAGGATCACTCTGTTTCAATGCTTAACCACAACAACAGCTAGCTTGGGGGAAGAGGCATCCCCTAGTTATCAGGTAAGTATACCTATGCGATTATCGAGTCTTTCTTATAGTCATAAAAATACTAAAAATATATGGACACATGAAGGTCCATGTTTGTCGAGTATTTGTGAGTCTTTAAAATGTAAAACCAAAATAAATATGAGTGTCTAATTATGAGTCAATAAATAGCCAAGCTCTAGAGATGATCTTAAAAGGTTAAAAGTGAAAGCTCTTAAAGTGCCTAGTTGCTAGACTTAAGTTTTTTCAAATTTTGGCTTAGACTGTTTTGACATGAAGATTTACTTTGAATCTAAAACTTATGGGTTGCATATGCTTGAGCTAAGTCTAGATGATTGATTGATATGATTGAAAAAAGTTTGAGTTACTTGTTTATCTTGTTCTAAGTGACACTTTGGAGTTCTGGAGATTTCTTTTGAAAAATATAAAATCTTACATGATGAGCTCTTGAATGACAAAGCTTACATTCCTACCAAAGCCAAACATGATATCTAGGCTAAATAAACTTCCACATATATGCTACCTGTTTTGTATTGAGTTTTGTCAACCTTTGTGACCCTTTTGAGAGATTTGTCATACTCTTGAATCAAGATCCACTTACACTCCACCTATATATGCACTACTCTACATTAGAGTAGGCGCAACAACATGCCATCCCATTCTATTTATCCAAGAAAATATTTTACTGCTACACTAGAAGTAAAACACCAAAAATATTTCTATAGGATAGCCACCAAATAAATGCTCTAAGTTCTTGTTGCTATCTCTCAAAAATCTTTAGTACCAAAAAAGAGGTGTGAGCTATGTAAAAGTTATTCTAAAAAAAGAAAAGAAAAATGAAAAAAGGGAGTTAGTTAAAAAAATAGACAAGTGTCTGAAATATTAAAACAATGGATACTTAGATGCCCGCCTCCCTTAAAAAAAGAAAGAAGAAAGAAAAAGAGAAAGGAATAAGATAGCTCACTCTTTGGCCAAGTTTCAAGTTCCAAAAAAGAGATATGTTCGAGGAGCAAAGTAGAATTAGGTTGCACCACTTCCACCAAATATCCACCATATACATACATTTGCACATCTTGATTCGATTTGCATGACTTATTTCTCTGTGGATCCATTGTTTGACTTTACAATATATGCATTGCAAGCATCTTTCATGTTTTCTCCACACCTATCACATAAGCCTTGGCTGTAGGAAGAAAAGAAAGGCATAACATCTCTATTGCCTTGGTGAGAATCCATAAATAACACATATAATGAGAGATTTGAGAGTGTCATACAAAGAAAGCTCTGAGTTTTATTTAAAAACTTATAAAAACTCTAGAATGATAGTTGAATGAAGAGCATGAGACATAGTGCTTGGTTGGATCCTTACGTCTTTCAATTGCTCAAGACCCAAGTAAAAAGCTAAGAAGCCCCATGGTCAAGGGTAATATGAGTAAGTTTGAATGTTAACTCAGTTTTGGTTAAATCCAGAGGAAAATTTTTGTTTGAATACAAGTATACTTTTGAGGGGCTACAAGAAAGTTGGTAAGAATATATGAATATCAGTTGAATGTTAGCTTTGCTAGGGACTAGCAAAGGTTAAGCTTAGGGGAGCTTGTTGACGGTCATTAAACACTAAATATAATCCTCAACTATTATATAAAATGATATAAAATAGATTACAAAGCATAGTTGTAGGTTTTGATTCTAACAAATTCCACGAGTTTTGGTGTTCTCACTTGTGTTGCAGGAGTATGCAATTTTACATCAAACAAAAGTATCTTAAATAATTAACTGGACTGTACCATTGTGACGGGCTCATCGAGATGATCGAAACGGACATATCATTTGCTATATTAGGAGCCCAGAATCAAGAGATATCAACTCCAGATCGAAACATGCGCCATTGGGCCCTAAAAGGAACCAGAAAATACACAAACGAAGCTGGGCCCAATTGGGCTTGGGGCCCCAGCCGCCCGACATATGGGCTTGGGCGGCGGGTTGTTGGCGGTAATTGCTGACATACTTTAACCGCCAACTATTATCCAAAAAAGGGAAATTATCATAAATATATTCACATATACCTTTACTATTGATCTATTTCCACTTGTATTGGAGAATTCATGATTTACAGGAAACATACAAGAATTAGAGGAAAAGGTCACGAGAATACGCCTTCCGGCAAGGCGTATTTCAACAAAATAAGCAAAGCCCAAATCAAAAGGACACAACTGGGCCAATAACCCACGAGAGAGAGGTCTAGGAGCATCAAGAGGGCCATGGACCGAAGCTGGGGCCGAGGGGGCCCACCCCTAGTGCGGCCGCACCACGGTGTGGGCGCACCTCCAGAGAGGTCGGCCCAGCCCATCTTCTGCAGGCGGTTCGTGGAGGCGGTGCTGAGGTCGGTTTGGCCCGGCATTTACTTTTCCTGCCCCTGGAACCGACCATTAGACTAGTATATAAGAGAGGGGGCACTCCCTCCATTTGACACAACACACTACACCTCTCACTTATACTCTCAAGTGTACCTCTCCACTTTTCTCTTTATCCTTAGTAGTAGTAGAGGAGCAAGGCTCAACTTGTAAGAAGAGGAGACATCTTGGCTACTTTTGGTATGAATATTATTCTTTCCCTTATGTTCTTCTTTTCTTTTTATCAATATAGCTATGTTCTAGAATTAGAGTGTAGTTCTAGTGCTATGATCTTGTTAGATGAACTAGGCACTAGTTTGTGTAGATGAACTAGGTACTAGTTTGTGTGGTTAGATCATAGAACATAGGACTTCTAGTTCATATGCCTTGTTCATGATATGCTTGCTAGTCCATAGTGTTCATATCATGTTCGTAGCATATAGAGCTCCGTTCTTAACCGTTCATACACTTAGATGATTAAGAATAGAGTTGTGTGTGGGTTGGTGGTTCATCGCACAACATCTAAGTTCTTTACTTGTTCATCTGTAGGGTGAGAGACCCGGGGGGGCTTGGGTAGCTATTTAATATGTGGGTATGGTGCTCGGGTATAGGGTAACCGGTGATTGCACTTCATAGTCCACGGATGAGAGGGTAGGCGGCAGGTGGTGACAGCCCTGTCCATCCCTTCGTAATCCCCCACGTTCGGCTATGGTGTAGGAGTCTAAATTACCACCCATCTCACTGGCAGACCAACGGCCGGTGGTCTTCCGATCCATCACAAACATAGCTCTAGCTCTGATTCATGTATTTGTATGACTATCTACTATCTAGACATTAGCTGTATTAGGACCATTGCTCCTGTAGGATATTCTTTTATTCTTTATTCTTTTATTCTTTATGCTTCATTCATCTTTCCCCCACTTGAGAGACGTCTATCCGTATGTGTGTGTCCACTATCATGAAAACCATATTGTTTACCTCTGTTATGAACATTGGTCTACCTTTCATACAACGTATAATATTCTTGATTATGGTTTCATACTAAAATCTACACTAGCCTTCCTTTCAGAAAATATAAATATGACACCTAGGATTTCTCCGGGTTGAAATGCTACAACGGTAATTCCGTGCGCTTGCAGAGTAACATCCAAAACTGCAAAGGTTTACCGGATCACCATTACTTCTTTACTGTAGTTAGGAATATAGCTTTAACACTAGTGTCAAGGAATGCTGAAAGTGCGCCGTATAGCATCTCTGAGGCACTAGCAGCTAAGGCTATAGTCCTAGCATTATTGGGGACATAACTCTCTTGATAGAGGTAAGAATAGTCTTGGTATGCCACGGTGTCCGTGCCAGGCTATTCTAAAACTATCATCCGAGGTATATCACTAGTAGCGGTAAAGGGAATAACTGGTGAGGTGTGCCTCAGTACCATGGCTGATCTAGTGATATGGTAACTGAGGTACACCACCCCAAGCATTCCTTACTTATTACCGGGGATAGACTCACCTTTATTCTTAGTAATGATGTTAAGGAATGTCAACTGCATTTCTGGCGTTGTCACCAGGGATCCAAACTTGGTGATGCGCTAAGAAACGCCAACAAGCATTTTTGGGGCCGTTGCCGGGGAAGGCTAGGAAAGATTTTATATGAAAACATAAACTTGGATAATATACTTGTGTAAAAGTAACATTTGTTCATACAGGAGAACTCTTCTTGTTTTCTCCTGTTGTGGATGAAAACAGATAGTGTATGACTGGGTTCGATCTGCCGGAAAACTTCACCAGCAATCCAGAGGCTATCTTGAAAAAGACTCGGTCCTGTGCCATTTCTTCTTCAAGTACTCCACCGACAACCGAACCAGTCACTTTCGCACCCGAGATCACCGCTATGGCCAGAAAGTCACTCCGCGAGTACTCTGTCCCCAATGTTGCCAACGTGCCCACTGGGCCCGCTGTCAACCTTGGTGATAAGAACTTTGAATTTCACACCGGTCTTATCACTATGGTGCAGGCAAGCACATTCTGTGGCCTGCAAAGTGAGGACGCCAACGCTCATCTCCAACAGTTCCTGGAGTTGTGCGACACCATCGTCATAAAAGACGTCGCACCGGAGGCCATCCGCCTCCGTCTATTTCCCTTCTCCCTCACGGGAAAGGCGAAACAGTGGTTCTACAAGTACCGGGAAGCTGTTGACACCTGGGCCAAGTGCTCAGCGGCATTCCTTGCGAAGTTCTTCCCTCTAGGCAACAACTGCCCTTAGAGGGAAGATCACATCGTTCCAGCAGAGCAGCTTGGAGAACATCCCCGAAGCATGGGACAGGCTGCAAGACTACATCCAGGCCTGCCCACACCATAGGATGGAAGACTGGATGATCCTACAAACCTTCTATGTGGGGTTAATCTCCATGTCAAAGGGACATTTAGATGCTGCAGCTGGAGGAGCATTCCTCTCCCTCACTATCACTAGGGCAAAAGCCCTGATCGAGAAAATCCTGTCCAATCAAGGATGGGGGAGGAAAGGTCTCAGTAACAAAAACAAAAAGACATGCATACTGCCAAGGAGGCAGATATGCTTGTCGCAAAAATGGACCTACTGCTCCAAAGATTGGACGAAAGAGCTCATGAGAAAGAGGCCATGAAGAAGGGCTACGTCAAGCTATAGACTCACACATGACGTGTGAAGTCTGTGGTAATGTTGGCCACTCGGGAAATGACCGCCCCAAGACCCATGAAGAAGCTGCCTATATCAACAACAACAAAGCAACGAGTATCGCCAACAAAATAATGGCGGATAGAATAATCAACCCCGCCAACAAGGAGGTAATTCGAACTTCAATTCCAATTATAATTCGAACCAACCTTCCTTGAAAGACTTGATATTAGGCCAAGCAAAAATAAATGAAAATTTGAATAAAAAGCTATCTTATAATGATAAAATGTTTAAAAACTTAAACACAAAAATAGAAAACCTCTCCTCTGCTGTTAAAAATCAACTGAGCTTTAATAAGATGCTAGAAACTCAATTAGCTCAGATAACTGCTGCTTTACCTTCTAATAATGAGGAGGGGTCGGGACAACCCAAAACACCCCTCAAATCTGTTAAAATGGTCACCACAAGGCCTGGTAAGCCTTTCGTCCATGACGGGTATCTTTTGGACCCTCCATTTATCACTAAAAAGGAAGACCCGGGCCAGCCAACCATAGAATGCTCAATTGGCCCAATGATTTTTTTGACATGCATTCTGTGACCTTGGGGCCAGTGTGAACATTATGTCAAAGGTGACATATGACAATCTGATCGGTGGATCCTTACAACCCATAGACTTCAAACTATAAATGGCGGACCAGTCAGTACGGGCTGCAGAAGGAATGGCCGAGGACATCCTGGTACGTATCCAGGATGATTATGTACCCACTGACTTTGTTGTCCTGGACATGGGGAAAGATAATGGCGTACCACTCCTCCTGGGGAGACCATTCCTCAACACCACCAACGCCATTATCTATGTGGGGTCGGGACAAATTCACTTTCAGTTCCATGGATGGAGAGTGAAATGCTCATTTAACGAATACACTCCGAAACCCATAGAGTCAAAAAGTGTTCCCAAACCCCCATTAAACCCATCCATCAGCAAAAAGCAACCAAAGAAGGGTAAGAAGACACGCAAGTCAAAGCCCATAACAAGAGGCCAGCTTGAACACCGCCCCAGAGTAGAACAGTGCAAAATGATTAAGATCAAGTACGGGCCAAATCCTCAGGGCATCAAGGAAGTAGAGATCAACCCTCTACCAGTGGGTGGCCTCCCAAAGAACATTAAGAACAAGGGGAAGCAAGAGCAGAAAAATGTCAAGCCAACCCCAAACAAGACTAAACCCACACCACCACCAAAGACAGATAAAAAGATGTGAAAATTCAAGGAAGCTCCAAAGCCACCCGCTACACCAGCACCAAAACCTGCCACAACACCACCAAGGAAAACCAAGATGGTGTGGCGACCAAAAGTACCAGCATTCGTGCCTCCTTCTCCAAGCACGAATATTCCTTCCACTTCAAAAAACCAAAGACAAGGAGAAGAGTGCTGCTCCCTAGACTCAAAATGGAGAGCCCTCTACCAAAAGGTAATTTGGTAAGTTATCCTACTAACATATTCTCATAAACTTTCTATCTTTAAGCATGGTGCTTAGCATAGGAAGTTTACTCTGATTGAAACTTGACAATTGTCCAGATTTGATCAGTTAACCAAATTCTAGTTTACAAAGGATCATGAAAACTAACAATAATATAAAATAAAATCTCTTACCCATAAAAGTTTTTATAATTATGGTTCGGTTTATGATCAATCATATCTTCATAAGTTTCATATATAAGTATAGAGCTTAGATACTAAGTTTATCTTGATCAAAATTAAACATTTGACCGCTGAACCAAAAACATGACTAGTATAAAACCTCTTGGAAGAGATTATCTTCACTAACATATAGGTCTCAGGCCGCCTTGGGGAGGACCCCTGAATAAAGGTAATACCTCCCTCACTTTTCAATAATAATAATAAAAAAATGAAAAAAAAGAATTCCACTCCAAATATGCGAATTATCCTATGCATAGTTTTCTCGTGTTGAAATGATGAATAGTTGCTCTGTCTTATGATTCATTTGTACCTAGCCTATGACTTAGTCTTCTTTCCAAGGTTTAAGTTTATTGGTTTTAAAATATTCACTCTAAAACTTAAAAAGTTAGTGGGATGCATAGAGCTTGATCTAGTCGAGGGATGGTATTAAGCTTGATTTGGTATAACTAAGAGTTTGTTACAAACTTACTTTGAGAAAAGCTTGAATACCGAGTCTTAAAAATTAAATAAAAACCAAAGTCCTTTGATATGATCTAAAGTAGATTACTTTGTTATGCACCCATGATCGGAATTCACATACATAATGAAAATTAATTTTTGTTCTCTATGTATTGATTCTCTCTTAGAAGTCAAAAGAGAGTGTGGGCTATAAAAAGATGCCATGCCAAAGAAGCATGAGCCAATAAAAGATGCCATACCAAAAAGGTGTGTGCCAAAAAAAGAGAGAATAAAACAAGGGGTGCAAAGACACCCGCCCGAGCAAAAAAATGGGTACAAAAAGTACCCGCCAGAGAGATAGCCCTCACTTCACGGAAAGACAGAAAAGAGATAGTCATGCATAAGAGTTCAAAAGGAAAAAAAAAATAAACTTTCTTTCCGATCAAAGTGTATAGCTTGGTAATTCGCTATGATCTAATCATTTGACTTTGCTCTTCATACAAAAATGCAAAACTCCGGAAAGAAAGCAATTCAAAAGAGTAGAATGTATACAAGTCCTATGTCTACCTTTCTTGCTAAAATACCAACCTAAAGACAAACTGATAGCTATAAGCCCCACAAGTGACAAGTAAAAAGGGATGAGTATGAAAACCAATCTATTTAGATCAAGGAAGAAAATTTTGTTATAATCATGGCACTTGTGAAACATAATCGGCATGGTAGCATCTACTGATCAACAACCAAGTTCTTAGCTTTTGCTCGAGGGCGAGCAAAGGGTAATCTTGGGGGATTTTGTTGGCGGTAATTACCGACATACTTTAACAACCAACTATTATCCAAAAAGGGAAATTATCATAGATATATTCACATATACCTTTACTATTGACCTATTTCCACTTGTATTGGAGAATTCATGATTTACAGGAAACATACAAGAATTAGAGGAAAAGGTCACGAGAATACGCCTTTCGGCAAGGCGTATTTCAACAAAATAAGCAAAGCCCAAATCAAAAGGACACAACTGGACCAACAACCCAAGAGAGAGAGGTCCAGGAGCATCAAGAGGGCCATGGGCCGAAGCTGGGGCCGAGGGGGCCCACCCCCGTGCGGCCGCACCGAGGAGTGGTGGGCGCACCCCCGAGAGGCCGGCCCAGCCCCATCTTCTGCTCGGCAGGCGGTTCATGGAGGCGGTGCTGAGGTCGGTTTGGCCCGGTATTTACTTCCCCTACCCCTGGAACCGACCATTAGACTAGTATATAAGAGAGGGGGCACTCCCTCCATTTGACACAACACACTACACCTCTGACTTGTACTTTCAAGTGTACCTCTCCACTTTTCTCTTTATCCTTAGTAGTAGTAGAGGAGCAAGGCTCAACTTGTAAGAGGAGGAGACATCTTGGCTACTTTTGGTATGAATATTATTCTTTCCATTATGTTCTTCTTCTCTTTTTATCAATATAGCTATGTTCTAGAATTAGAGTATAGTTCTAGTGCTATGATCTTGTTAGATGAACTAGGCACTAGTTTATGTAAATGAACTAGGTACTAGTTTGTGTGGTTAGATCATAGAACATAGGACTTCTAGTTCATATGCTTTGTTCATGATATGCTTGCTAGTTTATAGTGTTCATATCATGTTCGTAGCATATAGAGCTCCGTTCTTAACCGTTCATACACTTAGATGATTAAGAATAGAGTTATGTGCGGGTTGGTTGTTCATCGCACAACATCCAAGTTCTTTACTTGTTCATCCGTAGGGTGAGAGACCCGGGGGGGCTTGGATAGCTATTTTATATGCGGGCATGGTGCTCGGGTATAGGGTAGCCGGTGATTGCACTTCATAGTCCATGGATGAGGGGGTAGGCGGCAGGTGGTGACAGCCCTGTCCATCCCTTCGTAATCCCCCCACGTTCGGCTATGGTGTAGGAGTCTAAATTACCACCCATCTCACTGGCAGACCAGCGGCCGGTGGTCTTCCGATCCATCGCAAACACAGCTTTAGCTCTGATTCATGTATTTGTATGACTATCCACTATCTAGACATTAGCTGTATTAGGACCATTGCTTCTATAGGATATTCTTTTATTCTTTATTCTTTTATTCTTTATGCTTCATTCATCTTTCCCTCACTTGAGAGACGTCTATCCGTATGTGTGTGTCCACTATCATGAAAACCGTATTGTTTACCCCTGTTATGAACATTGGTCTACCTTTCATACAACGTATAATATTCTTGATTATGGTTTCATACTAAAATCTACACTAGCCTTCCTTTAGGAAAATATAAATACGACACCTAGGATTTCTCCGGGTTGAAATGCTACAACGGTAATTCCGTGCGCTTGCGGAGTAACATCCAAAAACTGCAAAGGTTTACCGGATCACTATTACTTCTTTACTGTAGTTAGAAATATAGTTTTAGCACTAGTGTCAAGGAATGCTGAAAGTGCACCGTATATCATCTCCGAGGCACTAGCAGCTAAGGCTATAGTCCTAGCGTTATTGGGGACATAACTCTCTTGATAGAGGTAAGAATAGTCTTGGTATGCCATGGTGCCCGTGCCAGGCTATTCTGAAACTATCATCCGAGGTATATCACTAGTAGTGGTAAAGGGAATAACTGGTGAGGTGTGCCTTAGTACCATGGCTGATCTAGTGATATGGTAACTGAGGTACACCACCCCAAGCATTCCTTACTTATTACCGGGGATAGACTCACCTCTATTCTTAGTAATGATGTTAAGGAATGTCAACTGTATTTCTGGCGTTGTCACCAGGGATCCAAACTTGGTGATGCGCTAAGAAATGCCAACACCGGCACCCCCCTAAAGCCTCTCGCCTCCGTGTTCTGGAACCTTCCTCCACCGCCTTCAAGGATGCATCTCCACCGTACCTTAAGTCGGTTTGATCAAAGGGCTCGCGTTTCTTCCACCGGGCTATAAATACAGGGCTAGAGCCCCCTCCCTGAGGGCACCACATTATTATGGAGGTGTAGAGGCGTCCCTCAAATGGATGACCTCTCACCTCTAGAGAATTAGGGCTAGACATTCCAATGTAGTAGATTAGTTATAGTCGGGAGTTAGAGAGAGTGGAGCTACGCCCCGGTTCTGGAAGAGTCTTTAGTGTTTTGGTATGTCTTTTGTATCTATTGTTTGTAAGACTTATTCTTTAATATATTTATCTTCTTTATTTACTTTTATGCCTTTCATTTATATGGTTAGTATAGTTTTCATATCTTAGCATAGGATCTCCGCTCGTATCGGGTGCTCTAGTTATTACGTGTGACTAGAATAGTAATTCATAGTATAGATATGGCGTCTAGACTATAAGTTACCTGAGGTTGCACCCAATCCAACATATAGTTGTGGTAGCCCCCGGTGGTGATAGCCCTGACGGCCGACTTATTCCACCATGTTAGGGTTGGTGTTTGTAGGACCGTAATTGGAGCTTCCTAGTCCTTTCTCACCTAATTCCGTGACTAGTGTTCTGATGTCCCGAAGTGTTATTGTGTGATTGCTATATCTATCCATGAATCAGTTATTGTAGAACCCCAAAGAATAGGGAAGTATTTGGGAACCTTGAACTCTCCCGTTGTCCTCTCACTTTAGCTATCTACTCTTTTATCATAGAATTCTCCTATGTGTCTGTGTCATTTACGCATAACTCCTATCATTCATCGTTTACCCTTACTTTAGTTTAATTGGTGTATTAGTTAGTAGATACATGATGGTGAACTATCAATATCTTTATCCATTGTTTTCCAGTGGTAAAATATAAATAACGATACCTGGAATACTCCCGGTAAAATGCTACAATGGTTTTCTGTGCGCTTGCGGAATTCTTCATATTTTAATTGTGCATAAGAAATACCAACAGTTAGTCTCAATGAGAATGACCACAAGTGTTTGGGCCCAAGAACTGATGTTGATTGACATATGATGTGAATGATAATTGTGAACAATTTGGTACACAATTGAGCAAATGTAGGCTATGTGTATTGTTGACGGTAGATAACGATCATTTTTAACTGTCAACTAAATACATAAAAGAGATCACCACTAGAAAATATAGGGGTAATAACCGACAATTTCCACGAGTTTTAGTGATTTCATATTTTCTGCAGGATTATTCCAGAAAAGAGAAATTGAAGGATTTAATTGCAAGATTTGCACGAAACTTAACCGCGACGGAAAATATCATCATCAGACTTAGAAAGGATCCAGAAGACACCAGAACAAAGTGGAGGCGTGGGACCCACTTGGTAGGGCCGACTGGCCTGGCCAGTGGGGCCGGGCGGCACCCCCTGCAACCACCTTCCACGAGCTTCTGGAGTATTCCTCCACCGCCTTTGAGGATCAATCTTGGCCTTACGTAAAGTCAGTTTGATCCAACGGCCATCGTTTCCTCCACCAGGCTATAAATATGTGACTGCACCCCCTAGGAGCAATTAGGGTTTCCCTCAATACATTTGTCAAGATTAGACTAGAAGCTAGGGTTTCCAGAGATTAGAATTAGAGCTCTAGTTCTTCAAGTTCTAGATTAGGTTTAGCTAGCAAGGTTCAAGTAAAGTTGGGTGCTTCGCTCAGAGCTTCCGATCTGCAGTCAAGAGATTGGTAATTTGTATCTTGTTTATGACTTTGTTCTTAATTATTATATTGCTACTTATTAAGTTCTTAGTTTGCTCTAGTTGCATTCTTGATATAGTTATGATTGGTGATGATTATAGTCATATGTTCGTAAAGTGCCTAATTTAATACTCGAGTGGGTTAGGTGGTATGTATTATGTAAGCATGGTGCTTAGATATCATATATACCTACGATTGCATCCTGATGTGCCGGGTAGTGTGGTAGATCGTAGACGTACAGGTCTATTGAGCCCTCTGTATTCCACCCTTCGCATGTAGGCTAGTAGAGCGCGGTCATGAAGGAGGTGACTTATGTCTCAATATCCTCCCTAGTTGATGCTCCTTATGCTGTTTTCTGAATTGGTTATACTATAGATGAAAGTGTGTATATTAGTGTGATCTGTAGACTTATTATTTAGGGATAATCTAGAAGTTTTTTACTTTAGCCGAATCTCCCTGTCTCGACCAAATCATATTAGTTGAGTCTTTAATCTCTGTCTCTGGAAAGTCCTCTTTATTCATGTTTATCTTTATCTTTATTGTTTATCTTGACTCACCCCTGCTAAAAGCATTAGTGTGGTTGATTACTATAGGTTTGCACATTTAAAGTTATAGTCATAATTCTTTTCTACTCTCCTTCTAGATAGATTTAACGCAATAAATGAGTTTTTCTTTTGGCTTAAAACAAATCAACGATACTTGGAAATCTTACCAGGTGAAATGCTACAACAGGAGAATTATCTATGCGCTTGCGGATATATTCTATAGAGTTATTTTTTTAGAGTAGACAAGTGTAGTTTCTTTTCTAATATTTTTGGCATCATGTTAGGGATGACAACTTAACGCGAAGTGATGTTAGAAATATCAACAAGCATTTGTGGCGCCGTTGCCGGGGAATCAACATTTATTTGCCAGGATAATTTCATTAGGGGTATTCGATCTTTCAAAGAAAATATTTTTCCTAAGAAAAAGAATAATATGACTATAGACATAAATACTTATAGGTAGATCAACACATTTTGCTTTAGCAGGCTTACCCGTGTTTTATATTTGTTTATATTCTATGCAGGGTAAGTGCAGGATTGGTTGTATGCTATCAACTCTCATCAATAAGAAGCAACCAAGACCCTAAAGAAGCTAAACACCAGTTGAAAAGCTATGGCTGAGAAGACGTTGCGTGAATTCTCTGCTCCAAGCATGGAGAATATTCGCGTTGGACCAACTCTCAATATTGGAGAGCATGATTATGAACTTAAACCAAGCCTCATCAATATGGTGCAAGCTATCACATACAGTGGAAAGAAGGATGAAGATGCTAGTGCTCATTTACAGAATTTTCTAGAGATTTGCAGCACCATCAACATCAAGAACATATCTCAAGATGTTGTGCTACTTCGTTTATTTTCGTTCTCATTGGAAGGGAAGACGAAGTAGTGGTTCTATCAAATTAAAGATTAGATTGAGACATGGGAAGGATGTTCAAAAGCTTTTCTAGAAAAGTTTTTCCCAGTAGGCAAGACCAATGCATTACAAGGGAAGATATTAGAATTCATCGCCAGAAAGGTGAACCTATTCCAGAAGCCTGGGAACGCTTTTAAGATTATATTTTAGATTGCCCATATTATGGAATGGAAGAATGGTTGCTCATGTAAACATTCTATCATGGATTAATACCAAAGTCACGTGAACAACTTGATGCCACTGCTGAAGGATCATTTATGTCACTCACTCCTAGAAAGGCCAGAAGTCTTATGGACAAGATATCAGAAAATTAAAGGTGAACATACAATAGCCAAACTTGTCATAAGAGTGAAGAAATTTTAGAGGAAGTGTGTGCACTATCAACCAAAATAGATGTACAATGGCTAGAGCAAAGAGCCAACTATAAAAGAGATCGACAAGCCATTCAAGACGCATTCAATTCTCAGAATCAATATGGAGAATATTTAGGAGTTGAATTTGCTAACTCTCCAGAAAAGATCAATACTATTATCAAATCCACTTCACAGAAGTAAGGACAGAGTCAACCTTAAGGTAAGTATCAGGGTAACAATTACAATTCTTCCAATCAAAAGCAACCACCCTTGAGAGAATTAATTTTAGAACAAGCTAGAATTAATGAGAACATTTATAAGAAGCTTGCCTTCAATGATGCAATCTTAGAAGGAATAAACTCTAAATTGGATAATTTTTCTTCTGCTATTAAGGAACAAATTGTATTTAATAAGAAAATAGAATTGCAAATAGCCTATTTGGCTTCTAATTTGTCTGCTACTGCTACCCTGAGCAAGTAAAAGGAATATCTACTAGAGGAGGTCAGTCAACACGTAATCCACCTTACCCAAAAGGGGCAAGAAGACCACCACAATTAGAGCAGACAGAAGAAGAAGTAGAAAAGGATAATACAGAAGAAGAAGTTATACCACAGGATTTGCCACAAGATCAAGAGTTACGCCAAGACTTTTATGACACAAATCTTCTACCGTTTCCATGCAGAAATAGAAGGACCAAAACAGATGAACAATTTGGTAAGTTTGTAAAGGTAATTCAGAAATTATATGTCAATATTCCATTGCTAGATGCCATGCAGGTGCATACATACGTGAAGTACCTACGAGATATCCTCAACAACAAAAGACCACTGCCTTCTATGGAAGTCATTAAGTTTACAGAAGAGTGTAGTGCGGCGATCCTGAATTCTCTTCCTATCAAGAAGAAGGATCCGTGATGTCCCACCATTGATTGCTCTATCGAGATAAAAATTTTGAGAATGCTTTGTGTGATCATGGAGCTAGCATTAGCGTTATGCCCAAGTGTTGACGGTCACTAAGTCCAAATTTTATACCGTCAACAATGGCTCTTGAAGATGCAATAATAGATTGATAGAGGTTATATCTGACAAATTCGACGAGTTTTGTTGTTTTGTGAAATTTCCAGGTGATTTTCCGAAAAAAGGTTAAAAGAAGGATTTTCATGCAAATTTACCACGAAACTTTAACCGCGACGCAACTACATCGCCAGATAGTTCAGAAGACTCGTAAGACACCCGAAGAAGCGGGGCCCGCAGCCGCTACCAGGTGGGGCCGGCCGGCCCCACCATGGGGCCGGCCGGCGCCCTAGGGTTGCCGGGCGGCGCCCCTTCCGCAATCTTCCTCCCGACGCCTAGGGTTTTCATCTCCACCGTTGGCTATGTCGGTTTGATCCTACGGCGCGTGCACTCCACCAAAGCTATAAAAGGAGGGGTAGACCCCCTTCAACACACCAATTGATTCCTCCCCGCTTCATTCGTCAAGAGTAGTCGGAAGTTAGGGTTTCCGGAGATTAGAAGTAGAGCTCTAGTTCTTCAAGTTCTTAGTTTAGTCGTCTAGCAAGATTCAAGTAGAGATCGGGCGCTCCGCTCGATTCCGGATCTATCTTCTAGAATTTGGTAATTTTATCTTGTATTTCATTATGACTTTGCTCTACTTTAATATATTGCTACTTATTCAGTTCTTAGTTTATTCTAGTTGCACATTCGATATAGATGTAGTTTATGATGATTATTGTTATATGATCGTAAAACGCCTGATTCAATACTCGAGTGGGTCGGGTGGTGCGCATTATGTAGACGTGGTGTCTAGATATATTGTGTACCTACGGAGGCACCCGAATGTGTCGGGTCGTGTGGTAGTCCGCGCAGTGACAAATGCGTTGGTTCCTCCGTAGTCCACCCCGTGCACGTAGGACTAGCCGAGCATGGTCGCGAAGGAGGTGACCTTTGTGTCTCAATATCCTCATTAGTTGATGCTCCTTATGATGTCTTCTGATTTTATTGCACTATAGATGAAAATGTGTAGCATGGCATAGGCTGTAGACTTTATATTAGTAATTACATAGCTTTCCTTATTTCTAACTGAATCCCTAGATTGCTTTACTACATTAGAGAGTCTCTATATTCTAGCTCTGGAACATCATTTATCTTAATTACTCATTTATCATTCATCGTTACTGTTGACTAGTTATTGCTAAAGCATTGGTGTAATAGGTTATGATGGGGTTTAAGCATTTATTATTCTTGGTCCTTGTAAGTTCATTACTCCTAATAAGTAGAATGCTTTGCTTTATCCTTTTGGCATAAAAATAAATCAACGATACTCGGAATACTTCCTCTGGGTGAAATGCTACAACGGAAAAATTATCTCGTAAACTTGCGGATATATTCTATTTAGAGTCATTGCATGTAGATTATTTTTATCCTTGGTTTTTGGCATCATGTTAGGGATGACAACTTAACTTAAAGTGATGTTAAAAATACCAACACCAAGGTCTTTGACAAGCTCAACTATTCTATGCTTACACCCACCTCGATGTGCTTGCAACTAGCCGACCAATCGGTTCGCTATCCCGCAGGATCGCGGAAAATATTCGATAAGAATCTGAGACTTTTTTATTCCTGTAGATTTTGTAGTACTTGATATGCAGGAAGTGATGAAGACACCACTCATCCTCGTGAGACCATTCCTAAACACTTTAAACGCACACGTTGATGTTGGAGCTAGAGAGATCAAATTCACTATTAATAGAAAAGAAGAACGATTCACATTCAAGCCACGACCGGAACAATGCCAAATATTAGAGTGCCATGAAAAGCAAGAAGCAAGATCATCACCTCCAGGACCGGAGATTAAGCATGAAGAATAATCAAATTGGAGAAGTCCGATTCGGCGGACTTAAAACCCTGAACCTTCTCCGGGAGGTAATTCGGTAGTTATCGGTAATTTAAATTTTCGCATTACTTTTCGCATATTTACTTTCTTAGCTACTACACTACTAAAAAGAAATAAAAATAATCATGGCATAGTAGTTAGAATAAACACTGAGTAATTAATGCTTACGGAGTGTAAAACCCCTGTCAGTGATTTTTACTCTGGTAACAGAAAAATATAAAAATACTGTCATTAGAATTCTTATTTTTTGTAGGCTCATAAAAGTAATTTAATTTTTCATTCTTGTGATATTATACGGTATAAATATGGAAGACATGTGGGACCTACACACATCATCTCACACTACCACACATGCCGGCCGGCACCCCCCTTCTTCCTCTCCCTCTCTCTCTCTTTACTTATTCTCTCCTCTGCCATTCACAAGTCTAGAGAGCACCTCTTCACTCTGTTCTTCATTATGAAGAACACAACTCTCTAAAATCCCACTATTTTCTTAAGAAAAATCTAGAAAAAATTAAAAGAGAAGGAGATTAGAGCTTTGCTCAAGGTTTCATCCAAGGGAAGTGATCTCTCACACTACCACACATGCCGGCCGGCACCCCCCTTCTTCCTCTCCCTCTCTCTCTCTTTACTTATTCTCTCCTCTACCATTCACAAGTCTAGAGAGCACCTCTTCACTCTGTTCTTCATTATGAAGAACACAACTCTCTAAAATCCCACTATTTTCTTAAGAAAAATCTAGAAAAAAATTAAAAGAGAAGGAGATTAGAGCTTTGCTCAAGGTTTCATCCAAGGGAAGTGATCTCTCACCCCCTCTAACCCCTCTCCATCAGTTGTTTTTATTTGTTTTTATTCTTGTTCTTGAAAGATAAGCAAGAAATTGAAGGGTGTGGCAAAGAGCATTGGAAGGGCACTCTCCTTCCGCTCAACCCGGAGTCAAACTTCATCACGTGCACCTTCACGAGCCGACTCCGAGATAGACGTGGATACACCATCACCCGTTGTCCATGCATCATCATCCCAAGGTGAGCAACCAACGTATACCCTCACGGACGATTCTCAAATTACCTTATTTACTAGAGCCGAGAAAGGAAGTATTTAATGCAATTAAAGACAAGGAGTTTTCTGACACACCGGTGTTTGATAATACATTACTTGTAGAAACTGGTATGGACACTGAATTTGAGTTAGTCTTTAGAATAATGGGATGGGAAAATGCATGTGCTATCACTGAGGAAGGTAGTAAGCTACTCACCATGGAATTTTTGAGCACTTTAGAACTTGGTTCGGATGAAATAGAATATAGACTTTTTAACCAAGAGCACACTGTCTCATGGAAGAACCTTAGTACCATGCTAGGTTTTTCACCTGGATGTTTAGTAGATATTGATAATGCTCTAAAAGATTTTGATAGAACACAAGTATGGGAGAGTATTTCTAGTAAAAGGTTTTGTCATAAACCCACTACTGAGGAGATACGTCACCCTACTTTACGATTTATGCATAAATGGTTAGCTGTCACTTTTTTTTCTAGGGAAGAATTAGGCACCGTTAGAATGGAGGAATTGAAATTATTATATGCCATGATTAAAAAGAGAAGTGTTTCACCTGTTAAATACATTCTGTATTATTGGACTCTTGTGCCTGCCATGAAGAAGTGTGGCATTACATTTACTTCCTGAATTACTCGTATTGCTTCAAGGTTAGGGATGTTACAAAATGCTACTCTCACATATATTCCTACACCTTGAAGAATAATTGGATATAAATTCTTTGTCCATGCTCATCTACTCAAAACAAAGGAAAATAAAATTTACATGATTTATAAGAATTTTGACAATAAGTATGAGCTGTCAAACAGAAAACTTGGTCTCTACACAGTAGAGAATTTTGTTTTTGATTTATAGACAGGTAGGGCTACTGTTGGGAGGAGTCCCTTAGCACGCTTTGCTAGGACATAGAGACCAAGCTACTAGGGAACAGATTCTACACCACAAGGACCAGCATGCACTGCCTTCATGGGTTTTGATCAGCCATAGACGTCACACCAGACTACACAGCCATGGACGCACCACTCTGTATGGGAGGGTTACACCTCTTATCAGGAGAGGGAGTCATCCTCAGGATGGGGACAATAGGGACAAGGTGATACTTCTTATTCGCAGAAAACAGAGTATGAGGGAGGACGAGCATCCTTCTCTACACGCCCACGTATGGACTTCAGTACCGGTGGCCCATATGCATTCCATGCACCCCCTAGAGGACAACTACTTTCAGCCTCCAGAGCAGCACGGACGACCTCTAGCTACCTATAGTGGAGCTCTCCTTTGAGCAGTTTGGTCAGCAGCTGACTAGCTTGGGGGAAGACCAGGAAAGATTTCAGACCACGCTGGACCAGACAGTGGCGTGGCAGCACCACATGGACAACAGGATGGACACGTTTCAGTGGTCTCAGGACCAGGGGCAGGAGACCCTTGCATATTTGATTCAGAGTCTAGGACTCAAGTATCCACCACCACACCGGGAGGTGGAGATAGCTTGGGGGAGGACCCCATAGGTGAGCACTCTTCACTTCTATTTATATTTTTAGTATTTACTTTTCGTGTTTCTCGTTCTTAGTTAAAAAAATGCAAAACCGAAAAACCAAATAAAAATGTCTTTATTGCTTTCTTTAAATTTTTGCAATTTAATTCATGCATGATAAAAATAAAAATTCAAAAATTGAGTGTGTAAAAAAAGATTTGCTTTAATTTCTAGTTGTTAGTAGAACTTGAAGGCTAAACTTTCTAAGTTATAAAAAATATCAAATATAATTTCCTTCACATGCTTAGTATTTAAGTTGAGATTCTCCTACAGATTGCATGAGGTTAACTTTATATGAGAACTTATTCTAAAGCTTGATATCTGTGGGGTAGCATAGTCTTGATCCGAAGTCTAGGTAATTGATGAACATGATTAGAGAAGGTCTAAACTGCTATTTATCTTACTCTAAAAAGAGGCTAAATTCTGGAGATTTACTTTTTGAAAAATACAAAAATGTTACATGATGAGATTTTGTATGACAATGCCAAAATTCCTACGAGCCATATTGAATAATTAGGCTAGAAAGCTTTCTACATATTATTGCTTGTCATTACATTGAGTTTGATCAACCTCTGTGACCCTAATAAGAGACTTGTTATGTTTTTAAAATGAAGATTCACTTGCACTCCACTTATGTGAATGCACTACTCTAGGCGCAACAACATGCCATTCCACTTTTTTAGAAAATGTTTTACTCCTACACTGGGAGAGGAAACACCAAAAATATTCCATTAGATAGCCACCAAAAAATGCTCAATTATCTTTGTTGTTATCTCTCAATCTTATATGTCAAAAAGGGAAGTATTGTGAGCTATGCAAAATAAATAAAGAGAAATGGACAAGTGTCCAAGAAAGAGAAAAAGAAAGAGAAAGAAAAAGATAGCTCACAATTCCTGACGGTATTTCTGAATTCCAAAAGAGAGATAAGAATGAGCGTAGTAGAATTAGGATTATTAGTTTCCACCAAATATCCATCATATTCCACACACATGCACATCTTGATTTGATTGTATGACTTGTTTCTCTCTGGATCTATTGTTTGATTTTACAATATATGTTTTGCAAGTAAGTCATCCATAAAATTTCCATACCTATAAGCTCCATATAAACCTTTAGATATAGGTTGAAATAAAGGCATAAGCTTCATTGTCTTAGCAAGGAACCAAAAATACCATATATATGAGAGACTTAAGAGTGTCATACAAAGCATCTCTGAGTTTTATTTCTGAAAATCCATAAAAACTCCAAAAGATTGGTTGAATAGAAGAGTTTGGGACATAGTGCTTGACTTGATCTGTCTGCTTTTTTTTCAATTGCTCATGACCCAAGGTAAAAGATGTTAAGCTCCATGGTTGAAAAGAATACAGAGTAAGTTTGAAAATGAGGCCAATGAATTTTCAACCTAGAGAAGAATTTTAGTTTAAATACCTAAGTATTTATTGGAGGTTATTAAAAAAACATATGAGAAACCCCGAGTATTAATTTTTTCTATCATTTCAGAGTTAGCTTTGCTAGGGACTAGCAAAGGTTTAGCTTGGGGAGCTTATTGACGGTAGATAACTTGATCATTTTTAACCGTCAACTAAATGCATAAAAGAGATCACCACTAGAAAACATAGGGGTTATAACTAACAATTTCCATGAGTTTTGGTGATTTCATATTTTCTACAGGATTATTCTAGAAAAGAGAAATTAGAGGATTTAATTGCTAGATTTGCACGAAACTTAACCGCGATGGAAAATATCATCATCGGACTCAGGAAGGATCTAGAAGACACCAGAATAAAGCGGAGACGTGGGACCCACTTGGTGGGGCTGGCCAGCCTGGCCAGTGGGGCCAGGTGGCACCCCCTGCAACCACCTTCCACGAGCTTCTGGAGTATTCCTCCACCATCTTTAAGGATCAATCTTGGCCCTACATGAAGTTGGTTTGATCCAACGGCCATCGTTTCCTCCACCGGGCTATAAATATGTGCCTACACCCCCAAGAGCAATTAGGGTTTACCTCAATTTATTTGTCAAGATTAGACTAGAAGCTAGGGTTTCTAGAGATTAGAACTAGAGCTCTAGTTCTTCAAGTTCTAGATTAGGTTTAGCTAGCAAGGTTCAAGTAGAGTTGGGCGCTTCACTCGGAGCTTCCGATCTGCAGTCAAGAGATTGGTAATTTATATCTTGTTTATGACTTTATTCTTAATTATTATATTGCTACTTATTAAGTTCTTAGTTTGCTCTAGTTACATTCTTGATATAGTTATGATTGGTGATAATTATAGTCATATGTTTGTGGAGCGTCTAATTCAATTCTCGAGTGGCTTAGGTGGTATGTATTATGTAAGCATGGTGCTTAGATATCATATATACCTACGATTGCATCTTGATGTGCCGGGTAGTGTGGTAGATCATAGACGTACAGGTCTATTAAGTCCATTGTATTCCACCCCTCGCATGTAGGCTAGTAGAGTGCGGTCGCGAAGGAGGTGACTTATGTCTCAATATCCTCCCTAGTTGATGCTCCTTATGCTGTTTTTTCAATTGATTATAGTATAGATGAAAGTGTGTATATTGGTGTGATCTGTAGACTTATTATTTAGGGATAATCTAGAAGTTCTTTACTTTAGCCGAATCTCCTGTCTGACCAAATCATATTAGTTGAGTCTTTAATCTGTCTCTGGAAAATCCTCTTTATTCATGTTTATCTTTATCTTTATTGTTTATCTTGACTCACCCCTGCTAAAAGCATTAGAGTGGTTGATTACTATAGGTTTGCACATTTAAAGTCATAGTCATAATTCTTTTCTACTCCCCTTTAGATAGATCCAACGCAATAAATGAGTTTTTCTTTTGGCTTAAAACAAATCAACGATACTTGGGAATCTTATCAGGTGAAATGCTACAACAGGAGAATTATCTGTGCGCTTGCGGATATATTCTATAGAGTTATTTTTTTAGAGTAGGCAAGTGTAGATTCTTTTTCAACATTTTTGGCATCATGTTAGGGATGACAACTTAACGCAAAGTGATGTTAGAAATGTCAACATGTATGGAGACATTCGTTGTAGTATTTTAGGGGGTCCAATGCATTCAACTTGAGAGAATTGGAGTAAGAGCATGTAGATGTATAGGAAGCTATGTCTACGTTGAGTTAACGGTAATACTTTGACTCGTCCGTCCATCCGTTACCGGACATGGCATTCGTTTACTCGTTGCCTCCGCCGCCTGCTCTCCTCCACACATTCCACATCTTCATCGCTTCATCTCCACCACACCGCCCATCCATATGATACGCACCCCTCGCTGCGTCCGCCCGTCTTTGCTACGCCTTTGTGCGCTCCGCACACCACGCCTTGCTCGTTCATCTCTCTCGCCTGCCTCGTCCTCTCCGCACCCACACGCATTGCTCGCTCCACTGTCGTCCGCGCCGCTTGGCTGCTGGCCAGGTGCGAGCGTGGCCGCCGGTGAATCATGATGCTGGGTAGCCGGCCTTGCCAGGCAGCGTGCGGTCGCTGCTACTTGCGTGCCGCGTTGCGCCACCGCCACCACCTACAAGCGCCGCCGAGGCTGCATGCAAGTACTGTACCGCAGCGAGTGCTCAACGAGGCGCCCCGCCGCGACGCGCTCTCCCTCTTCTACTTCGTCTCCTCCCCTCGTCCTCCCTAACCTCCCCCAATGGCTGAAGGTGCCAGATCTGGTCTTGCGGTCGGCGGATCTGGCCTTAGGGCGGGTGCTTGCATCAGAGGATGGGGATTCCTACACCATTGCAACCCCCACCAGGTAGGACCGTGGTGATGAGGCATCGACTATGCCGTGTTTCAAGTTTTTTCCAACATGTTGCAAGCTTATATTTCGAGTGTTTCAGTAGTTTCATCCTTAAGTTTCAAATGTTTCACACGGATGTTGGAAAAATAGATCGAGATGTTGCACATGTTGCAGTTCTTATATATGTATGTTGCATGTGTATGCCCTCAATGTTTCATTTGTTTTTTAACCTATGTTGCAAGTGTGTTTTATCTGCATGTTGCATATGTTATCACACACATGTTGCAAGTGTTTTATTTGGATGTTGTGTATATTTTCGCAATGGGTTCAATTGTGTTTTTTAAGTGTTTCAGACGCATGTTTTAAATGTTTCATCTGTCTACTTTTGTTTGTTTCAAGTGTTGCACCTGCATGTTGCAAAAGTAGATCAGACGAGTGCAACTGATTTGCATGTGGCCGGACTGGATCAGTTTTTCCACTGATGTTTTCTCGCCTGTATGGGGGGAGTACAGGCGCACGGAGCAACTAAGCACCGAGCATACGCTAACGAGTAGGCGAGGATGCGTCAGGCGAGCGGGTGGGGCAGAAAAGCGGGTGTTGTGGCGGAGCAGCCGCACCAGCGAGTGCGTGGGCGAGCGGAGCAGACGCTATGGCTGAGCGACCGCGGGAGCGAGCTCGCAGGCGAGCGGGTGGGCAGAAGAGCGGGCGTTGACTGAGCAGCCACAGGCGTCCGGACGTCCGGGCGGAAGTACTACCGTTGAGTTAATGGTAAGTCTCCCATTGATATGGTTTCAAATTGAAGATCTCGAAGAAATTAGATTGGTCAAGATTGGACTTGAAACAAGCTAAAAAAAATTCTGAAGTTTCCACTGATAGCATTGATCTCCATCGAAGCTTAATTGATTTGTACCTAAATTATAATTATTAGAATAAAATTCAATTTCAAGTTTCAAGGATCAGACCCTTATTTAACTGCTCTAGAAGCGAGACTTTCATTCTTTTCATGAGGTGAGGGTTGCTTTCGTGGTGAGGTTCAAATGAAAACTTCTATGTGGAAGTTGCACAATTATAGCTGGCCAGTTGGGTGAAAAGCAGCAGCAGTCAGCGTCCAGCGGCCAAGCGAGGTGGCCTCATCAGTCATCACGGACGCTCGTCGTGTCATCCTGCTGTTCCCCTTTCTCGAAGACCAGAGAAGAAAACTCACATATACTACTCACCCAACACCAACATGACGAATCAGAAAGCCATTCGTGTCACTTCACCTGGCGCTACATGCACGCCGCCACGTATCCGCCATGGCCGCCACCTCGAGCCAGCGCGCCTACCAAACTACTACGTACCAGGCTGCTTCCTAACCTCTTTTCTTCTATCCTCGGCTTCCCCGCCGTCTGTCCCCGAGACTCCGCCTACCGCACCTGCACTCCATTTCAGTGAGGCTAGCCATCCATCCATCAGTAAAGGATCACACTCAGCAGCCATGGTGAAGCTGGCGACGGCGCGCGAGTGCCGCGCGTACAGCCTGGGCGCTGGCGCGGGGTCCGGCACGGCGTCGCGCAACCGGTGGGAGTACATCAACGCCGGGGTGTACGTCTTCGCGGCGGTCCTCCTCGTCGCCGGGTTCCTGTCGCAGCTCCCGCCGTGGGGCGGGTGGTCTGGCAGGGCGGGGCTCGTGGTGACCGCGATCGGGCTCGCCGGCGTGCTGGCCGTCAACGCGCACGACCTCCTGGCGCACGTCGCCGGCGTCGACTACCGCGTCGGGATGGTGGCCGGGCTCGACGCGCAGCTCGCGCTCGTCGAGCTCGCCGTCCCCGCCGTGCAGATCGTCGGCACGCTGCTCATGCTCGTCGCTGTCATCCTCTTTGAGATCCAGATGGAGAGAGGATACCGGCACGGCCTCGCCGTGCACGGCCTGAACCTGCTCATCGCCGGGCCGGCGCTGTGGTGCCTGGGGTCGGTGCACAACATCTGCCAGGTCTACGAGCGAGCCAGCGGCCACGTCCAGCTCCTGCAGAAGAGCGTGCAGATCCCGCTGCTGCTGGGGAGCACCCTCTTCCTCATCGCCGGCGTCGTCAACCGGCACGACCCCCGCAGCCGCCACTCCGGCTTCGTGCTACTGGTAATCCTAATTCAGGAATTGAACTGTCAATTTTGGTGATTCAATTATAGAAGACTACTACTCTGCTCTGGGAATCACTGTCACTGATGAGTTGAGTGCAGGGGAGGAGCTGGGCGTGGTTCTGCGTGTTCGGGAGCCTCCTGTTCCTCGCCGGCGGCGTGCTGAACCTGCTCAAGGTGTTCAAGACGCAGCAGATGGGCGGCCGGGGCCTGGAGAAGCTGCGCGGCGGCGCGCAGGAGCGGCTGGCAATGGAGAGGGAGGGCAAGGTGCCCCTCATTCTGGAGCACGGCGCCCACGGCGGCGCCGGCCGGAGGGGCCCTGCGCCAGGGGCGGCGATGCCGCCGCCGCCGCCAGGGTCCTACAAGGACGCGCTCGTCAGCAGCGCTAGCTAGGAGAAAGAACAGCAAATGGCGATGATTGATGATGATGATGCCAATAAGTAGATACATGTTCAGGACCTCTACTCTGTTTTTGATCAGCACGTTCGCGCGATCTCGACTGGTTGAATAATAAGCTTTGCTAATTACTACTGCGGTGTGCTGACATGTCGGTAATAAGCGAGTAATTGCTGTTTCTGCTTTGCATCACCAGATGTGTGAAAAATATTGGGATATTTAATCAGTTTGAACCTCGTCGTTTTGAGAAAAAGGCTGGCCTGATTGATTGGGTATCCAAATTTATTCCGTTAAGATTTTGCAAACTAAAAATTTAAGTAAAAAAATTATTAGAGATTTGGCAAGCTAAATATAAGAAATTGATAAATTTTAATAGTCAATTAAAAACTAGTCAAAATTATGACGCTAAATCTTTAACGTGGTAAATTTAGTAGCCTACAAATCAGACCATATATACTTTAGTAGCCTACAAATCAGACCATATATATTGTCAGACCATATATATTGCTAATCAGAGGTACGCCGAAAACCTCTGGTTTAAAGATTTCTTTTAACTAGTTTAAAGAATTTTTTAAGGTGGAAAGTCAAGTCGAGTTGCTGGCCGACGAGTAATCAAATTGGACGAGCAATCGGGGACTAATTGAAACTAATCGAGGGATCTTCGTCTTCACCAAGCCACCAAACAGTGTCAAGTGTGTACAGTCGGTACTATACAACTATCTATGCTATGCATATTTTCTTTATGTAATTGAAAACAACTCTGACCTTATTTAAGATGCACTCTAAATTCTAAATTTTTTCACACACTCTCCATCATATCAATTTTTCCCCGTATACATAGAACATTAAATATAAATAAAAATAACTAATTACACAGTTTAGTTGTAAATCACGAGACGAATCTTTTAGACCTATTTATTCTACGATTGGATAATATTTATCTAATATAAATGAAGGTACTATAGTAGCAGAGTTGAAAAAATTTCAGCATCTAAACAAGACCCTGAACCAATAATCAGCACATATATTAAACAAATTCATTATGTACAGACCTGATCTTTCGAAAAAAAGAATGTACAGACCTACCAGACGAGTGGATGAAAGACCTACAAGACGAGTGGATGAAAGAGTACGGGATGAGACGAGAGGCATAGCTCTAGCCTCTAGGACATAGGAATAGGAAGTGCCCAACACGGTGCATCTCTAAAAGGTCAAATGAAGGTGGCAATTCAGTTTAGGTCCAGCAACCAGAGTATCAGAGCCTTTGGTAGCAGGCCAGCGGGGGCAGAGCACTCCTGTGGGCTGGAATTAGCTGGGCTTCTATTGGGTGGCGAGTGTGGTAAGGACGACCAGAACGGATTACCTGTCATGATGGTGTCGATGGGGTCCCCGTCGGGGGGACTACTACTACTTCCCCGCTCAAAAATTCTACATTTCCAATATTGTCTTAAAAAACGTAATTGTATACTTAGAGATCATCTTTCTAATGAGACACCTACTAAAAATAGCACTACAGTTTTGTAAAAATCACTTGCCAAATATTGTGTTTTACAAGTTGTTATAATAATATACCAAGTGCTCTCTCCAACAATTCCCTATTTTTAACTTGTCAAAACAAAAAACAGGAGGGCCCACCAGTTGAGATTGTTGACCGGTACACATCGACGCCTTCCTACGTCGCGCTTCCCCGATCGTTTTTTATCTACGCGCCGCAGCAGATACTTGCAAGCTTTGTCGCCGGCCACCAAAGCACAGAAGTGCAGCTCTTGTCTGTCATTAATATGGATGAAAATGGTATAGATATTTATCCGACCGTTCGTTCGACCGAATTCGTTTAGAGTGGTTTAGATCTGTCCATATCCGGGTCCGGATATTCAACATCCGGTACCGTATCCGTATCCGAATACTAAAATTGCATATTTATGATGTCGATATCCAATCATATCCTATCCGGCATAGATGACACTATCCGTATTCGAATCCGAATCCGGACGTAAATATGAAAACAAATGTGGTATCAGTGATATCCGTCCGTATCCGATCCATTTTCATCCGTAGTCATTAACATCAGGCAACAGGTTCTGCCTGAAACCTGCAAATTCAGGCGCACAAAAACTGAACAGGAGCTGCATTCATACACCTATCGTATCCCATACATGAACTGTAAAGCTGGATTCAGACACCATAGCACACTGAGAGCCTGACACTATATTCAAGTGCAAATAATTCTGAAACAATATAATTTTTGTAGCTGATAAAACAAAGGGTCTCCATGAGTCTAAAACAAAAAGGAACAGTACAATTTAGAATAGTATCATGGATCAACAACAATCACACCATCTGAATATGCAGTGAAGGTGAAACCAGTTTACATCATCTATACAGTATGCATCTCCATGTTCCATGGATCAGGCAATTGGTACTGATCCATGAATCTCTGTATAGGGTATCCTCGTATACAACATGAATGAGTTACAGTATGCTCCATGGTCAGTATTGTACAGTACGCATCTATGCAATTCAGTACTGACTTGCTATCCTCCATGGTCTATACAGTATGCATCTATACAGTACTGACTACCTACACAACATGAATGAGCGCTGTAGTGGATGAGATTCAACATTCAATATACACTACCCTATACAGGGAGCAGCAACAGACAACCCTAAACGACGGCTACAGCTGAACACGAGGTGGAACTCGGCCCAGGAGATCGAGCAGGCATGCAGATCGATGGGGACAAGATGAAGGAGGATACCTGATTGCGGCGGCGGCCGGGACCTGATCAGCGTTCTTGGCGACGACGGACTGCTGCTGGGCGATCTCCAAGGAACGATTGGGCTTCTTGGCGGCGGCTGATATCTTCCACGACCGATCATGGCGACGATGGGGTGCTGGGCGCGGCGGCGGCCCGGTTGTTTGGCGCGGTCGCGACCTAACGCTCGCGACGAGGAAGTGGATGCGATCAAGCACGGATGGATCGAAATATAGAGGACACTGGCCTTGTGGCGCGCGGGAAGAAGCCGCGGAATTCTCAGCGCCCGCGCGGGAAGGAAAACGGAGATGCCCGCACTCGCGATGGCAACCCGTTGCGCGTGCGCAAATATACGCGCGCGGCGACGGGGGATGGCAAGTGGAGAAAATTGGCAAGCAACTTTGGCAAACTGTTGGAGAACAATTTTTGCATGTTTTGCCAAATATTGAAGGATAGAAAGTCATTTACAAAACTGTTGGAGATGCTCTAAAAATATCATACTCTATCCACCCATAAGAAGAACGTTCTGGAAACCAACTAGTTCTAGAATGGTAGAATAAGAGTAAATGTGTAATTTTACATCTACACTAATCTTACATCGAAAGGTGAGATTTATATTCCTTTTGAGATGGAGAAAGTAAAAAACAGAGGGAATATGGATGTGATGATAGATCATGATTCACAATAAGCTTATGGTCCACGAGCAATGTCACCTGTTAGAATACTAAGAATTGTAGCCTCTCTCTACCTTCTATATCCTTTTGTCTTCCAATGTAATCTATATAAACCCACTCATGGTTAATGGAAACTTAAGTTAGTGTATTGGTTTTATTCTCCAATATCACTCTTTCACTGTAGTCACATCTACACCAGTGCTTTGGCATCATCGGCTCGGTCATCCTGGACATGAGTCTCTATCTCGTTTGGCTCCTTTACATTCTACTTGTAATAAACGTGAATTAGAAACTTTATGTCATGCTTGTCAGTTAGGTCGCCATGTGCATCTACCTTTTGCATCATCTAATTCACGTGCCTCCACGAATTTTGATGTAATACATTGTGATTTGTGGACATCTCCTTCCAGTGTCAGTGGCTACAAGTATTATCTCATAATTCTTGATGATTATTCCCATTATTCATGGACTTTTCCCTTACGCCTTAAATCTGATACTTTTTCCACTATTTCTAATTTTTTTCTTATGTTGCCACTCAGTTTGGCACCACGATCAAGGCCATCCAATGTGATAATGGTCGTGAGTTTGATAACTCCACCGCCCGTGCCTTCTTCCATGCTCACGGTACTGCCATTCGCATGTCTTGTCCTCATACTTCCCCACAAAACGGTCATGCTGCATTCGCTCCACTAATAATATCCTGCGTTCTCTCATGTTCCAAGCCAGTTTACCTTCGTCCTACTGGGTGGAGGCTCTTCACACAGTCACTTATCTTCTCAACCGCCATCCCACCAAAACCCTCACTTTCCAAACTCCGTACTTCGCTCTATATGGCGTTCCTCCCACATATCATCATCTTCGTGTTTTTGATTGTAAATGTTACCCTAATTTACCTGCAACTACTCAAAACAAATTAGCTCCTCGTTCCACCCCTTGTGTGTTCCTGGGCTAGCCTTCCGACCGCAAAGGGTATCGCTGCCTTGACTTAGCCGTGAATCACATAATTATTTCTCGTCATGTCAATTTTGATGAATCATCTTTTCCATTTGCCAAGCTTCCTGCTCCTCTCCCTTCATCCAACCTTGATTTTTTGTTGGAGTTTGACTATGTGTATAGCCCTGTTCCTTCACCTTTTGTTGCAGGTTCTGGTGGTGTTGGTGCTGGTGTCACGAGTGCCAGCATCTCAACTGCTGGTCCTTCTCCAATGCATGGTGCCTACAGGTCTTCTAGCGCTGCTCCCAGTCCAGGGAGTTCTTCTGGCGCCGATGCTGCTATTTCTAGCGGCATGGCTGCTAATGGCGCCCCTGCCGGCACTACCGATGTTCCTAGCAGTACTGCTGCCCCTGGTTCTCTGGCCGGTACTATTAACACTATAGCTGCTCCTCTTTCGAGTGGAGCAGTTCCTGTCACGCCGACTGTCAACGATCATGTCATGGTAACTCGGGGGAAGCACGGTTTTCGCCAACCAAGGACTGTTTTGAATTTGCAGGCCATCTCATTGTCTCCCATTCCAAATACTTATCATGGTGCTTTGGCCGATCCCAATTGGTGTGATGCTATGCAGGAGGAATTCAGTGCTCTCCAAGCTAACCACACTTGGGACCTTGTTCCTCCTCCATCTGACATTAATATTGTTACAGGCAAATGGGTTTTCTGACACAAATTACATCTAGATGGCACACTTTATAAAGCTCGTAGGGTCCTCCATGGTTTTACTCAACGTCTTGGTATTGATTTTGGAGAAACATTCAGTCCTGTTGTTAAGCCAACTACTATACGCATAGTTCTCTCTTTGGCAATCTCTTAGAACAGGGCCATTCATTAGTTGGACGTGAAGAATGCTATTTTCAATGGTACATTGAAAGAGACGGTCTATTGTGTATAGCCATCAGGGTTTGTTGATTCGTCGAAGCCTGATTATGTATGCCGCCTTAATAAGTCCCTCTATGGCCTAAAACAGGCACCCTGAGCTTGGTACAACCGGTTTGCTTCCTTCATTCATTCTATTGGATTTCTCGAGGCCACATCGGATACTTCTCTTTTCATTCTGCGGCGAGGCTTCGATATGGCATATTTACTCCTTTATGTTGATGATATTATATTGACTGCATCTTCTGGGCTCTTCTCAACAACATTGTGAGTTCTCTTGCAATGTAGTTCTCCATGAAGGATCCTGGGCATTTGCATCATTTTCTTGGCATGACCGTCTCTCAGAGTTCCACTGGCATGTTTCTCCCCCAGCGCTACATTCTTGAGCTCTTGGACCATGCTGGTATGATAGATTGCAAACCTTATTCCACTCCAATTGATACTAATGCCAAGCTCTCTGCTAAGGGATCACTTGTTGCTGACGCCACTGACTATCGGGCTCTTGCGGGTGCTTTACAGTACCTCACTTTTACCCGTCCTAACATCTCCTATGCAATGCAACAGATTTGTCTATATATGCATGATCCCCGTGAGCTCGATCTTGTCTTGATTAAGCATGTTCTATGCTACATCAAGGGGACTCTTGACTATGGCCTCAAGATACTTCGGCCTTCTTCTTGTGACCTTGTTGCATACTCCGATGCTAATTGGGCGGGTTGATACTCAGCGCTCGACCTCAGGTTACGCCATTTTTTTGGTGACAATTTGGTTTCCTGGTCTTCTAAGCGATAGCAAACAGTTTCTCGCTCTAGTGCTGAGGCCGAATATAGAGCTGTTGCTAATGCTGTTGCGGAGATCTCTTGACTTTGGCAACTTCTTTAAGAACTTCATTTTTGTCCCCTGCGCTCCTCGTTGGTTTTTTGTGATAATGTCAGCGTTGTATATCTCTCAACTATTCCGGTACAACACCAAAGATACCAAACATGTTGAGATTGATTTGCACTTCGTCCGCGACAAGGTTGCTACAGGCAATATTCGAGTTCTTCATGTTCCACCCACTTCCCAATATGCGGATGTTTTTACAAAGGGTCTTCCTACATCTATCTTTACTGAATTTTGGTCCAGTTTGAATGTCTCCACTCCAAGCAGTGTCGGCGTTCCAACTGTGGGGGGATGTTAGAATACTAAGAATTGTAGCCTCTCTCTACCTTCTATATCCTTTTGTATTCCAATGTAATCTATATAAACCCACTCATAGTTAATGGAATTAACTTAAGTTAGTGTATTAGTTTTATTCTCCAATATCACCACCCCACGCCTGAGAAGGAGTTCTACGTTTCAACCCGCTAGTAGCTTCTGATAGCCAATTAGGATAAGCATCAGTCTGCTAGACTCAAGGGGAAATGAAAAGTGCAGTGCAAATTGTGTGTCAATTGCTATTAGAGCAAGACTAGTAATCCAACCTTTACTTGCCTATTTGAATCCTTACAACTCACATCTTAGCGAAATCATACAATAGTGAGCTCACTTACAGCCCACCCTTTTCTATTATAAGTTTTTTGGTTCTTATATCTTTAGTTGGCTGTAAACTTACAATTCACCTCTCTCTCTCCTCCTTTTTCTCTTCCACATCAGCATACAGCCTTCTTACAGACCTATTATAATACTTGCTCTTACCAAACTCTTATTTTAACCACGTAGTTCTCCCTTATTTTCAATATGGTTCTTCGTCGAATAAATGAACAGTAGAAAAGTTTGCTAGTATTGGATTTTTGTCCAAGATCCATCGCTGGCCTAGTTATCCCTAGTTGCTGGAGGACTCTAGTCGAGCTGCTCTCTACCACCAAGCTAGAGGCTACAGGCTAGGTACCAACTCGCTTAGTAGAGTGACATCTTCTATAAACTGGCAAATATGTCTTTGCATTGCAATCGCTAACAAAACCGTCGTTTGTGGAAAATGAGGATAGGAATGTTTCATATCTAGTATGCTTTACACTTTCTATAAACTTAAAAATTCTATAGATCATTCTATGATGGCCACGGCATCCATAAGACAATTTCATGTTGAATAACATGACAATGTCCTATTGAACCTAGCCAAATTAAAATACAACTTTGATAGATTTGTTCTCCTATTGCAAAACATATAAATATTTACTCATCAAGTCTAATTTAATTTGTATATTATCTATTGTTGGTATAATTAAATATTGAATTTTGTGACTTACTTTGAAGATCCATAAAAATTACAATTCTAATATATGATTAAATTTGGCAAGAATTTAGTTGCCAATCTATAAAGGATTGGTCTGCCTATTAATGATTGATTACGACCATATCTCTTTCGGTTTTTGAGGCAGCCCTCATTGAGAATGGCAAAGATAGAATTATTTAGACTAGCAAACTGCTCTAGATTTTAGTTTACGATTTATTAGTCAGACCATCGACTAATCTAGGTTTAATCAAAATAATTTTTTTCAAATCAAAACTAGTACATCAACAGTTTGGTGGTAGAAATATATGTTCCTTCGGGATTAGGGAAGGGTCTATGGTTCAAAGATAATAAAGTATTTATTTTGAATCTTTATAATAAAAAACAAAAACTTCATAAAGGGGAGATCGAGTAGAACAAAAGAAATTGGCATGAATGAGAAATAACATGAACAGAGGACCTCATCCATTGAATGAACTAGAATTATTTTGGATTAAGAAAAACAAAAACTACATAAAGGGGAGATCGAGCGGAATAAAAGAAATTGGGCCGAATGAGAAAAACATGAACAGAGGATCTCATCCATTGAATGAACTAGAAAAACTAGTTCTTCTCCTCTTGTCCTTATCCTAGCCTGTTTCGACTTGTTTGACGGTTGCCACAGCCATCTTTCGGACCGTCATTATCGATCTATTAGCAACCGCATTCACTTGCACCATCTAAGCACCTGTCGTGAGCTTTGCCCCATTGATGCAAGTATACAACCTAGACAGCTAATAGACTATATATAATATTTATGATTTTTAGGAGGGGCAAGTGCCCCCTTCCCTCCCCTGGCTTCCCCCCTTACCTACATATCTAGCATTAAGTTTGTTCATAGCTACTGTTAAGCTATCCATTATAAACTAGTAACACTATAATATAGCCTTGTTTAGATACCATCACATCAATTTTTAGCCGCATGCATAGAGCACTAAATGTAAGTAAAAAATAACTAGTTACACAGTTTGGTTGTAAATCATGAGACGAATTTTTTTAGCCTAGTCAATCCACGATTGGATAATATTTGCCAAATACAAACGAAACACTACAGTTCCAAAATTTTTGAACTTTTGTATCTAAACAAGGCCTAGAATACACTCATGACAATCCATGTCCAGTCTAAAAGTGTTGGATGGAAAAGCGTGCTTCGCTACGCCAATTTTTTTTTTTGCGTGAATAGTATAACCTATTTTTTCTTCATTTTTTGTATGAACACTAAATGCATCTAGTTTTCATGTGAACAATAAATGTGTAGTTTAAAACAGTAGCCATTTTTGTGGGGAATAGAAATTGGCCTTTACGGGTTTGGAATAGTATCCGCTTTTCTAGCGAACATAGTAACCATTTTTGCATGAATACAACCCGACTGGAGAATACTAACACCGTAGGGCATAGGCATGGATCGCACCAATTCGACTAGGCAATAGCCGCTATAATATGCCACACAAATTTAGGCAACAAGAAAAGGAACATCAAACTCAAAAGCTCCATTCTCCATTGTAGAACAAGCTATGTCGTTACTACGCACTGTGTCAAAAACATGCTAAAACCCAAGAGGTGGATCAAGGATTTGGAGGTAGGAAAGTGGGGCTAAAACTCGTTAGAGTGCACAGTTAGTCCGCACCCAAACGGATCTACTAACTGACAAACGTGGAAGCATAATCACCCATAGAAGAAGATACGCCAACGAGAACGACACCAAGGCACAATGTTTTGTAATGAGGTTCAGTGATGTGCATAATCCTCAGGGCATGACTATGGGCGCTCCTCCCCATAATCAGTAGCTACACCAGCATTCGGGCGATCCCGTGGCCTTGCCACCTCCCAAACCAGCCACCAATTCGTCTCTCTAGGTTACTACAGGGGTTGCCTCATATTTATGGCCCCCTAGGATATAGAGTCCGACTCCAACTCTATCCTAGCCCCTAATACAACTCAAGTCCCAACATAACCCAACTTGTACACATATTCGACACATATCTAACTAAAAGCATCTAGGCCCTTAGTGGGTTTCGGTGATTAATGACAATGTGAGATTATTGTGACTAACGTGTGTTTTGCAGAAACCGTTTGAGTTGGGTCATGATAATGGTGATTGATTGGGCAATCAATGGTATTCATGCCCCAACGATCGAGATCATTTTCGGTTTTCAAAGGACGGACGACAAGGTTAAGGACGGCTAGTTCTAAGTGTCGATTGGTGTTGGAGAGACACTTAGAGTAGCTAGAGCTTTGTTTTTTCCTTTGGCCATACTATTAAGAGGGGTTTGAATGGGTAACTTGACCTAGGTGTGTCTAGTGAGTTAGGTGTGGTGCACACTTATTCATTCTAGTCCTAGGCAGCCCTGGAGTTAGCCCAAAGATCAGTAGAATCGAAGCCATGCGAGAGATCACGAAATCGAAAGTCATTTGAGCCATTTTGGCTCGACCAGACGCTGGCACATAACTAACCGGACGCGTCCGGTCAGTGTATGTGGGGTGCTGGAGTGACTGGACTCTGCCTCTGGCATCTGATCGGACGCTGCGGGGCCATCAGTTCTAGGTCCACGGTGGACCGGACGCTGATCAGCATTGACCGGATGCTAGGGTCAGGGTGTCCGGTCATTGTCCAGAGAGGTCCGGATAGGGAAAATCTTGACCGGACGCGTCCGGTCGTGGTAGACCGGACTCTAACACGCGTCCAGTCAGTGTGACATCCAGTAGGTACAGTTAACCGTTAACCGACGACCGGATGCGTCCAGTCGCCTCGACGGACTCGTCCGATCGACCTTAAACTACCTAGAATACCTCCTCGAGTGGAGGTTTGTGGGAGGTATTTATACTTCCTCACCTCATTCATTTGAAAGAACACCTTGTGAGTGCTTGAGAGTGCAAGAGCCCTAGTGAGGTTGAGAGATTTGCTAATCCATTGCTTAGGACCTCATTAGTGGAAAGAGAGTAGTAAGTGTGCATCCACTTATCTCATTGGGCTAGTCATGGTCAAGCGAGAGTTCTTGCTTATTACTCTTAGTGATTGGCATCACCTAGACGGCTTGGTGGCGATTGGGAGTATGGTGATTATCCAGTGGTGATTGTGGATGGCCCATCTCATCTTGTGAGCGGTTTTAGGGGATTCACCGCGTCAGAGTGACGAAGAATCATCCCATAGAGAGCACTTGATCTTTGCGCGGATGAGAGGGGAGCTACACCCTTATGCGGGTGCTCCAACGAGGACTAGTGGAGAGTGTCGACTCTTCGATACCTCAGAAAAACATCGTTGCATTCCTCTCCCTCTCTTTACTTTGAGCATTTACATTCTTGCAATTACTTCATATCTTTACATTGATAGAATTGCCATGCTAGAGTAGGGTTTGGAACCTAGTGAGCATAACTTTTGTGTCCTAGAGTCATAGACACCACACTTATGCACTAGGGGTGAAATAGGTTAAATGTTAGGCTTTTACCGTTGCGATTAAATTTAGAAAAGCCCAATTCACCCCCTCTTGGGCATCTTGATCCTTTCAATTGGTATCAAAGCCTCGTGCTCTTAATTTAGGCTTAACCGCTTAGAGAAAAGATGTCCGGAGGTGATGGACCCCCTCTCATGTTCGAAGGTGATGAATTTCCTTATTGGAAAATTCGCATGGAGTCGTATCTTGAGGCCGTTTGCCTCAATGCGTTCCAAGCTGCCACACAAGGCTTCCCACAACCTAAGGACCCCACTAAGCTTACATAAGATGAGGAAGTCCATGAGAAGTGGAATTCTAAGGCCAAAAACATCATCTTTAGAGGCCTTTGTGAAGAGGTGTTTAACCGGGTCAGGAACCACAAAAATACCCATGATCTTTGGAAAAATATTTATGCGCTCCATGAGGGAACAAAGAGTAAGCGTGAGGAACGCTATCATCTTGTTGTGCAAAAGCTTAATTCATTTGAAATGCTTCCTCATGAGAATGCTAATGAAATATACTCTCGCTTGAATATCATTGTAGAGAAGCTCAATGGACTTGGACTCACACAAATGTCACAATCTGATGTTGTGAGAAAGATCTTATGTGTCCTTCCAATTGACAAGTAGTCACATTGTCACTGTGCTCCATCAAAGTGATCTCTCCACCGCTACTCCAACTCAAATATTGGGGAAAATCAATACTCATGAGATGTACATGCACATCACTCCGCAAGAGAGCTCTTCTTCCACTAAGAAGAAAGATTTGACATTCAAGACCAACTGAGAGAATAAGAGCAAAGGCAAAGTTATTGAGATTGTCCTTGCAAGCTCAAGTGATGATGAAGATGACGATGCCAACATTACACTCATGGTGAGGAAGACCACCAAAATGCTCAAGAAGCTCAACAAGAGTGGCGTCAAGTTTGACTCCAAGAAGAAGTTCTTCACTAGTAGCAAGAGAAAGCCTATCTCCAAGATGGATTGCTACAATTGCGATAAACTTGGCCATCTTACCCATCAATGTCCTAAGCCCAAGAAAGACAAGTTCAAGAACAAGTTCAAGGGCAAGAAAGATGATTCAAGTGATGATGATGAGAAGAAGAAAGATAAGCCATACAAGAAGAGAGATGGCAAGAAGAACAAGTTCTTCAAGAAGAAGAGTGGCAAGGTTTATATCATGGGTGATTGGCTCACCGACATTGAATCATCAAATGGTAAATCATCCGATGATAGTGATGATGAGAAAGAGAAGGTGGCCGCTCTTATTATTGGGACTTTACTACCTCCACTGCCTTCACCACCATTATCCCCTACACCTATGCCTTATGGCCAAAAATGATCGGAAGGTAGAAAACTCTAATGGTGATAGTGATGATGATAGTGGTAGTGATAGTGACAATGAATTTGAAGCACCTTCATATGATGAACTTGTTACCTTGCTTAATGACTACTCTAAAATTATTAGAAAGACAAAAGCTAAAAATGAAAAGCTAAAACTTGAGAATGAGTCTCTTCTTGCTAAATATGACGTAGCCGAAAAAGCTAGTGATGAGCTTAGAGAAGAAAACAAGCTTGTATCATCCTCTCTCAAGGAGCTCAAACAATCCCTAAAAAGAGCTTAGAGCAAAACATGATAAACTTGAGGAGATACACAATGAGCTCAACACTAGATACAACTTGCTTAAGAAAGAATATACAACTCTTAAAGTCAACCATAACAACCTTATGCTTTCATATGATCTTTTATCCGATGAGACACATGATGCTACTAACAATGTTGTTGAGATTGATATAGCCACATCATGGGATGACTTGATTGTTGAGAGCATTGAGCAAGGTTCTAGTGGCAAAGGCAAGCAAGTTGTTGTGGCCAAGCATTATGATGACTGTGTCAAGATGAAGAGTGAAAATGCAAAGCTAAAGCAAGATCTTGAGAAGCTCTCATCCACCAGCACCATTGTCATTGAGTCTCAAGAATGCAACAATAAGATTGATCAAGAGATTGAGTCACTCAAAGAGGAGATCAAAAGGCTCAAGTTTGAGAAGAATTGTGCATTTGGTGCTACAAGAGTTGATCATGATGTAGAGAAGCTAAAAGAGAAAAATAAGCAACTCAAGCTAGAGAAAGATCACTTGAAAGTTGGATTGCAAAAGTTCTCTTGAGGCAACTACCTTTAAAGTGAGCTACTCATAAACACTGTCATGAAATTGGATAGAAGTGGTATTGGTTTCTTGGCTCAACAAGAGAAGAAAGTCAAAACTCAACAATATCACAATCCAAAACCCAAGCCAAAGAGATGTTTTGAGTGTGGTCAAGAAGGTCACTTTGCTCATGAGTGTGAAACTCCACCACCATAACCCTTGCCCAAGCATGCTAGACCCTTTGCCTTCAATGCTCACTACATTCTTAGAAAGAAAGAAAGTGAAAAAGTTCAAGTCACATTCTTAGGTCCTCCCAACAAGAATAGGCCTACGCAAATTTGGGTTGCAAAGTTATTAGTTGAGAAAGTCAAGGGTCCCTCTCAAGTTTGGGTCCCTAAACAACAAGCTTGATCTCTCATGTGTGTAGGTGAACTACAAGACCAGTGGAAGTCATTGCGTTATTGATAGTGGTTGCACTCAACATATGACCGGTGATCCTCGTATGTTCACCTCACTAGATGAAGTAGTTGACAATCAAGAGAAGATTACATTTAGAGACAACTCAAAAGGCAAAATACAAGGGTTGGAGAAGATTGCTATATCAAATGATCATTCAATATCAAATGTGCTTCTTGTTGCATCATTGAGTTTCAACTTGCTATCCGTTGGTCAATTGTGTGATCTTAGCTTTCAATGCTTATTTACCGAGAAGGAAGTGGTTGTATCAAAAAAAGATGATCAACAAGTAATATTCAAAGATTTTAGATACAACAATCTTTATCTAATTGATTTCTCCTCCGAAGATGCAAACTTGAAGACTCGCTTATTCACAAAGACATCATTTGGTTGGTTGTGGCATAGGAGGCTTGCTCATGTTGGAATAAACACTCTCAAGAAGCTATTGAAGAAGGATATGGTTAGAGGTTTGAAGGATATTGTATTTGAGAAGGACAAGATTTATAGTGCATGTCAAGTCAGCAAGCAAGTTGCGAACACTCATCCATCCAAAGTATATATGTCAACATCCAAAGTGCTAGAGTTACTTCACATGGATCTATTTAGACCTACAACCCACAAGAGCTTGGGAGGCAACCTATATTGTCTTGTGATTGTTGATGACTATTCAAGATATACATGGGTATTCTTTCTTCATGACAAAACTGAAGCCACTCCATCATTCAAGAAGTTTGCCAAGAGAGCACAAAATGAGTTTGAGACAAAGATCAAAAAGATAAGAAGTGACAATGGGAAAGAGTTTGACAACACAAACATTGAAGAATATTGTGATGAAGTTGGGATCACTACTACAAAAAATCTTTTGCAAGGCACATTGAAATGGACCTCGGAGGCGGTTGGTCCCAAAAACTGCCTCGGTTAATGCCTAGTATTAACCGAGGCGGTCATTTTCAATTAACCAAGGCGGTTACATAAACCGCCTCGTAAAATCGATTAACCGAGGCGGGCATTTTAAAAATAACTGCCTCGATTAATATCGATTAACCGAGATGGTTATTTTAACGCAACCGCCTCATAAAATCGATTAACCGAGGCGGACACACTATAAAGCCCACCTCGGATAATACGGGCCCATTTCAGAGCCCAAATATCTCATACCGGCCCAAAAGTACGCACAACATATATATATGAATCTAACCCTAGCCCACTCCTTCACTTTCCTCCATCGAGCCGCCACTTCTCTTTCCCTTCTCCTCAGCCTCTTCTCTCGCCCCTTCTCTTCTTTTTTACGGCACCGATGACCCGACCCCCACGGCGGCGCGACCCGGCCCTCGGCGTGGCTCCCCAGTGGGCCGCCTGGCCCCGACGCGGCGCCCGGCCCCGTGGCGTCGTGGCCCGGCGCCCGGTGTGGCACCCCCCCCCCTGGCGCGATGGCACGGGCGCCCCTGGGCCTTCCCTCGTGGTGACCCGGGCGCCCGCCAAGCCCCCGCCGCGGTGACCTGGCGTGGTGGCCCGGCAAGGCCCCCGGCCTTGCGCGAGTGGCCCGGCGGGCCGGTATCACCTCCACAGGCGGCGCAGGTGCTCCTTCCTCTCTGTGGTGGTGGAGGTAGGCCTCAGCGAGATCTCTCTGTCTTCTTCATCTCCCTCACACTGTGCATCTCTCTCTCCTCTCCATCTCCCTCACTCTTCCATCTCTTTGCAAATTTGGAGCGGATCCAACGTGGAGGCGACGGCGGCGTCCGGATCTGGCGGCGGGCCGCCCACTATCAAGCGGGCCGCGCCGGATCCGGCGAGGAGGCTTGCGTGGAGGCTAGCAGCGGGTGGATCCAGAGCGGGGGGCACGGGACCAGCGGATCCGGCGATGAGACGAGGAGGCCAACGCATGGCGACGACGGATCTGGCTAGTGGGCTCATGAACGGGCTCGCCAGCGGGCTCGGAAATGGGCTCGCTTGTGGGCTCGGGATTTTTTTATTTTTTTAATATATTAACCGAGGCGGGCGTTTGTAAGGGGCCCGCCTCAGTGAATCGATTAACCACGGCGGTTAAAGGCAATCGCCTCCTTAATTCACGGATTTACCGTGACCTTATGTTGGAGGTGGTTGCCTTTGCCCGCCTCGGAAAATGAAAAACGCCCGCCTCGCAAAAACTTTCTGTAGTAGTGGATCAAGCATGAAGTCTCTTCAACTTACACTCCACAATAAAATGGTGTAGCAGAAAGGAAGAACTGGATACTAATCACCCTTGCAATAACAATGCTTGATGAGTACAACACACCGGAGAGGTTTTGGGCCGAAGCTATCAACACCGCATGCTTTGCGGCCAACCGATTGTTTCCTCATCGGTGGTTCAACAAGACTCCGTATGAGTTGCTCAATGGGAAGAAGCCGGATATTTCTTTCTTTCAGGTGTTTGGTTGCAAATGCTACATCTACAAGAAGCGGCAACACCTAGAGAAGTTCCAAAGACGTTGTGATATTGGCTTTCTTGTTGGTTACTCATTGAAATCCAAAGCATATCGAGTATTCAACCATGCCACCGGCTTGGTAGAAGAAACATATGATGTGGAGTTCGATGAATCTAACGGCTCCCAAGGAGCACATGAGAATCTTGATGATGCAGGTGATAAACCATTGAGGGAGGCTATGAAGAATATTCCGGTTGGAGACATCAAGCCTAAGGAGGATGAAGATGAATTACAAGTGATAGATCAACCCTCTTTATCCCGTGTGCCACATGATGATGATAAAGATGGGAGAAATCCAAATGAGGACACCTATCTCCCATGAACAACGAGTGGCACAAGTTCAAGATGTTGATGTTCCACAACCTCCTCCCCAAGTGGTTGATAGAAGGATAACTCCCCTACTCCAAGCACATTCATAAGATCTCATCATCGGAAGTCCAATAAGGGGTGTAATGACTCGCTCTCAAAAATATGCATCGTTTATTGAACATCACTCTTTTGTCTCTTGCATTGAGCCTACTAGCATAGATAAAGCTCTTCAAGATCCGGACTAGGTGAATGCCATGCACGAAGAGTTGAATAACTTCACCCGCAACTAAGTGTGGATACTTGAAGAGCGACCCAAAGGTGCAACAGTCATTGGAACAAAGTGGATGTTTCGCAACAAGCAAGATGATCAAGGTGTGATCATGAGGAACAAGGCAAGACTAGTGACAAAGGGTTTCTCTCAAGTTGAAGGATTAGATTTTAGAGAGACCTTAGCACCGGTTGCAAGACTTGAAGCCATTGTTGACGGTCACTAATGTCAATTATAACCCATCAATTATCATCAAACTTGACATAAAATGAACCACAGAGTATAGGTATAGGGTTTTGATCTAACGAGTTCCACGAGATTTGGTGAATCTATGTTTCTACAGGTACGTACTGAAAAAGCTATCAAAGTTGACCAATATGGTAGTATAAAAGTATCTCAAATGATGGATTAGAATGCACCATTGTGACGGGCTCGTCGAGCCAATCGAAACGGATATATCATTTGCCATATTTGGAGTCTCGGACGAAAAGATATCGCACTGAATCGGCACTTCTTGCAGAAGGATCTAGAAGAGACCAGAAACCACCCCGCGGAAGGTGGGACCCACCTGTCACAGGGGGAGACCGGCCGGTCCCACCCCCGGACCGGTCGGTCTGGCATTTTGGCCGTTTTGGCCCATCTTCGGCCCACGGGATCCACCGCCTTTGAGGAAGAATCTCAGCCGCTCGCCGATGTTGGTTTGATCCAAGGGCTCACGTTAATCGCTCCTCCCTATAAAAGCAGCCCCAGACCCCAGGGGGGAGGCATCCCCTGGAAACCCTAATTCATTATTCGTTGGGATCCATTTGAGAGGCGTCCCTTGAAAGGATCACACTCTCATGGAGATCAACACACCAGGGAGATTAGGGCTAGACTCTTCAATGTAATAGTTGAGTAACTTGAGAGCTAGGGTCGAGAGGCTTCGTTCCGGATCTCGCCGTGGAGCCTTGGAGGTCTGGTATATCTTTATATCTTATCTTTGCAACACTTATGCTTTAGTATATTTATCTTCTCTATTTACTTCTATGCCTTATTTGTATGGTTAGTGTAGTTATTGCATCTTAGCATAGGATCTCCGCCTGTATTAGGTGCTCTAGTTATTACGTGTAGCTAGAGTAGTAATCGATAGTGTAGACATGGTGTCTAGGCTATAGGTCACCTGAGGTTGCGCCCAATCCTTATGGTTAGTTGTGGTAGCCCATAAGGGTGACAGCTCTATGTGGCCTTCGTATTCCACCACGTCGGGATTGGTGTTTCGTAGGGCTTTTGGCAGCCTTCCCCAACTACCTTCTTCCCAGTCTTATTCGAGAGTTGGAAAGGTACTGCTGCCCCGAAGTGCTATGGTGTGTGCTATACTTATCCATGCATTAGTTACATTCTAGTGTCAACTAGAATAAAACCCAAGTAATAGAGAAGTACATAGGAACCTTGAACTCTCCCTTAGTCCTCTCAAGTTAGCTGACTATATATTATAGGATTCTCCTCTGTGTATGATATTGTGCATAACTCTTATCATTTACCATTTACCCCTGCTTAGGCCTAGTTGGTATACTAGTTAGTAGATACATGATGGTGAATTATCAATGTCTTTAGCCATTGTTTCCCAGTGGTAAAATATAAATGACAACCTGATAATACTCTAGGTAAAATGCTACAATGGTATTTGATCCGTAAACTTGCGGATACTATTTCTATATTCTAAATGGTGGCATGATTTAATACCACACCTCTTGGTGTTATTGCTGGGGATGACAACTTGGCATTCTAGTAGCGATGCTATGCCCACAAGCATTTTTAGCGCCGTTACTAGAGATAACATTAAGAGGTGTCAACAAGCATTTTTGGCGCCGTTGCCGGGGAAACAATTGGCGTAAAGATTTTGATATTGATCTTGATATCTGCTAACCTAGTTTGCCACTAGCTTTAGTAGGATTACCCCTATGTTTGTTGAGTTATGGAATAGGCAGGAAATCAATTGTTCAACTTTAAATTGAAGTTCCAAACGAACAAGACAAGGGAGATATCAAGAATCCAGGGTGCCTGAACATTCACGATCCATCAACAATGGAGCCCCTGCCATCTCATAGGTTCGTATAATCACACATTACTCTAACCTTGTGTAGATTGGAGAAAAGATCATCATCGCAAGAACTCAAATCTCATCGTGTGTGACAAACAAAGATCCTACACTACTCACAGAGTCCATTGTGAGTCATGGTAAGTATGATCAAGAAAGGTGAGAAAGTCTTGCTCATAGACTTTAAATTTGATGAGTAGTTATCCTGTTGCATTTCACTGCATGTTTACTTTGAATAATTCATGCATTTACTCCATCTCATATTACATCCGCAGCATGTTTAGTTCCATGCACACATGCATATCACTTGCACCTCTGCATAAAAATAAATTAAAAAAAACATTCTCACCATACATGATCAAGCTTTCATCTCTATTTGAGTAAATCACTATGTGCTCTTATGCTTCCTTTGTTTGCTATAGTGTGCTTTGGTTTGGAAGTACTGATCATACTTCCATAGGCTTTTAAATTAAGCATGGTGCTTAGGTTAAATAGCCTGCTTTAGTCAAATTAGACATGGAGTCTGGTTTGATTATTGAACTAAAAAACTACTTGTGTAGACATTGGTTATCTTTGTTGGACTAACCCCTGCAGGAGACTTTCAAATTCAATATGGGTAAGTCAAGAGATGAACTCACACTAGAGATGAATCAAGGTTGGTAATAACTATGTGCAAAGAAGACACAGCTCATCCTTCAGAGAAGAATTGTAAGTGTCAATGTTTTACCTGATCATTTGCTACAAGTTGCCTTTACCTTGAACCATGCAAGAATGTAGTAAACAAATACAAAACATGATAAACAAAATCTATGCTAGAGTTATCCTAGAACCATCTTCTGATTAGCGTAGATGAAACTCACATAAAATCTGGACCATCACCTATATTCCAAATTTTGTTACAATCCTTCGGGTATGTGTCCGCTAACATGTTGAAGGAAAGAAAGAATAAATGTCTATTCATGGTTTGAAAAAAAAAGAGAACAAGTGTAGAGAAAGGACCAAGATAGAAAAAATCAATGTGAGAGCACTTCAGCACTTTCTACACTTCACCATGATAGAGGACCAATCACCCTGCAAGAAAAAAAAGGACCTTCAGTTCCACCATCTCAAACATGTTTGGATACAAGTCAAAGGAACATAAAGCAAGTGGTGGTTGGTTAAGGAATATGATGTGGATCATTGACATAGAACTGGAGTGACCCTTACTCGATGTCTTCAAGTGAGGATGGCAATGACAAGCAGAATGCAACTTTCTCTATATGGGTCAAATTGATGTCTGCTCTTATCATCATCTTTGAAGACACTCGAATGCCGACAACAAATACCAGGATGACAAGATCCCACTACATCGTAGTGTGCATCCCTATATCAATAAATAACAGTCATCAATGGTGGTATGTCGATGGTGTCTCCTAAGTTTGTAAACAATCATAGACATAGGATGACACCCACAATATCATTGGAGATGAAGCTCTCATGCAAGTATAAATGGAGTTCCCTCCTCGATCATCAAGATGGCTGGTGCATCATCAAAGAAGAACAAACTTTCTACCCGCCATTAGAAGACAAAGAAATCAAAGAGGAACTCAAGATTGAAGCTCCAATGGACATCAACTCATCAACCCAAAATTAGTGAAGATCAATAAAGGTTGATAGAAGAAAGTGCAACCGTCTGTGTTCTCATCTCCTGGATCAGATGGAGCAAAATAGGTCAAGGTAAATATTGTCAACGAGGAGCCTCGATCAACGAAACACTAAAGGAATCAACCTCAAAAGAACAAGATGGATGAACAAGGAGGATGAACCTGTCCAACCAATATCAAGTCCAAGATCCTAATAAGTTTGGCACGAGAAAGTATAATCATTCAGTCCTTCATCTCCATCATCAAACGAGGCACTCATCCAAGAAACCTACAAAGGAGAAGTCTGGTTCGGTAGACTTAAAACCACCGAACCCTCGCTGAAAGGTAAGTCGGTAGTTATCCATATTTACTTCCTTGCATTGCATCAATTATTGTTTAGCATGTTTACTCTTCTGAACTAGCACTGCATTAAAAAAAGGGAAAAAATACATCCATTTTGCATCTAAAAACTCAAAGCCCCATGTGACATCCCTATAGTGCAAACTAAAGGAGTGTTCACTGTGGTGGCCTAAAAAATAAAATAAAAAGTAGCATGCATATTTCCTTTCTGTTCGATAAAAAAGAAAATCCAAAAATAATTATTGAGCATCTTGCGGCCTTTGTATGAATGTAAAAACCTCTCACAACACCAGTCTACGAAACGGCTAACCACTAACTGTTTATCCTAATCCGTTCCACGAGTTTTGGTGTTTTGTGAGATATTTGTTGTAGGATGACTCTAAGAGCTAGTCCACCTAGAAACCATCATCTACATCACTCGAAGTATACCTTCCCTACACACGACTAATCACTTTGTGTGGAGGAAGCAAACCTCTTGTTGGGCGAGATTGAGGTTCTTGGCTACACTTGCTCTTACAAGCATGAGCTCCACCGAGAGGGACTGCTCGGCTTCAATGCTCAACCATGACAACAACCAGCTTTGGGGGAAGGCATCCCCTAGGTACCCGGGTAAGTGTACCTACGCGATTATTGAGTCAGTCATAAAAATGAAAAATACCAAAAATATGTGAGCACATGAAGGTTCACCATTGTTGACACTCCTTAGCGTCAACTTTTACTAGCACTTTAAACCTAAAGGAGAACATGAAAACATACTAGTCTAGGGCTTTATCGACAAATTCCATGAGTTTTGCATATTCTATATTTTCCGGGGATTTTCTAGAAAAGGATAAAAGAAGGATTTCAATGCATAATTATCACGAAATTGATCCACGTCGAACAACATCGCTAGAGGACTCGAGGGAAGGGTCTAGAAGACACCCGGGCAATGGGCCCCTTGAGAGGAGATAAGGTGGGGCCGGCCGGCCCCACCCTAGGCCGCCCGGCGCCCTAACTCCACCGATCACCGCCGCCTTACGGAGTCTTCCTCCCTCGGTTGGTGTGTGAGTCCAATCGCAAAGATCCCTACGTTGATTTGAGGTCGGTTTGATCCGGCGGTGCACATGAGATGAAGACGCGGATCGGCGACGTGGCGGTTCCTTGCCCCCTACTCCACCTCGGCCTATATAATGACGCCCAAGGCTCCCTCCAAGAGGCATTCTACACCCCAAGGCTTCATATTCTTCATTAGATTAGGGTTAGGGTCCCTCTAGTTGATCTAGTCTAGTTCATCTAGTTCTAGCTAGTTCATCTAGATGTAGCAATTAGGAGAGACTAGTTCTTCTAGATCTAGTCTTGTTTAGAGATTAGAGAGATTGAGTAGAGGAGTAGAGATTCGGAGGAGCTCCGGCATGTCGGCGCTTCTTCGTGGGTCAGTATTCTTCGGATTCACTTCCTCGCCCGAGGCTGCGTTACGAGGTACTTTTGTATTTACTATTCTGATTCAAGTAAGCAGTCGTTTATATTCGTTCTTTAGTTCACATCTCATATTGAGGACTTTGATCTTGGTAATTGCTTGGTTGAAGTAGTATTTCGTAGTGTAGGCGTGGTGCCTAGGCTAGGTTTACTTGTGGATGTCCCCTGATTAGCCGGATAGTGGTAGCTCGCGTAGGTGACTTTATAGCTGCGTTGAATCCTCTGTAGTCCACTTCCCATTGATAGGACAGACAGGCTGATAGGTGTCACGGTAAGTAGATTACTCTGTTTCTTCTCCTATTCAGGTCACTTGCCCGATAAGACGATATTATACAAAGTTTACCGGTAGTCAGAACTAGAGTACATTAGCTATTTCCTTTTTCTTGATATGATCTATGCCTAATTGTAGGGTTAAGTCTATATACTTTGTCATTATCATAACTGTTCTCTGTGGATACGATATTTAAAACCTCCGGGTAAAATGTGACACTGGTATGATATCTGTAAGCTTGCGGATAATCCTACTTAAAACTTATTTAAATAGAGTGCGATTAAAAATACCAACAAGCATTTTTGGCGTCGTTGCCGGGGAACGGTTTGCTGATTTTGACTTAGTCTAGCTTAATCTTGTATTATACTTTTATCTTTTCATATTTTATCCCAGTCTCTTCAATTATTTTTGTGTTCATCCTTATGGATGTTTCAATCCTGTTTTTATCCCAGTCTCTTCATTATTTTTGTGTTCATCCTTATGGATGTCTTTAATTTTATTTCTATCTATCTTTTATGACATGTGCGAAGCTTTGAGCCACCAAAATCTATGGAACCTATCATAACACCTGGCTATGAGCTACGCCCATGTCTAATTAATATGATTCGGGATATCTTATCACCCGAACTAGATATGGAAGTCTCGGTAGCTAAAACATAATCATTCTATTCTCAAGATTTAGCTATCAATCCTAAACCCTTAAAATTCCACTTTAATGATTTAGACTTCCAGTTGGCTAAGATGCTCATAAAACAATACACATTAGATCTTCTCAAAAGAGCATCTTAGGAAAAGTGTAGTCAACTTCCCTTTCCTTCTGAAAGACATTGGAAAGAATACAAGGATGGCATGTTGAATGATGCCATAGAAGGAGAGCTAACCCACTTAGGAATAAATTCTATCTTCTCCCCTTCTATGCTCACATTAAATGTCTTTGAACCCATCTCTAAACCCATCCTTAACTCCAATGAATCTTTTTATGCTCTTTCTACTAAACTTCATAATAATCCTAGAAATCTATCAAGACATCTCAAAAAATAAGGGTCATGACGATTATAGGAATACCCAAGAAGAGCAACAATGGCAGGAATGCATAGAACATACTAGAAATACATATGCCATTGTGAAAGAATAGATGGAAGAAGATGAAGCTCTAGCATCTAAACTTGGTTTAAATTCAAATGGTGAGCTTAAATTAATTTCTAGAACTACCCAAGTTTAGAGAAAACTTTAGGTGAGACCAACCTTGGAGACATCATAGAAAATAAAACATCCAATTAATGTCATAGACATAAAATAATAGAGACAAACTTATTGCCTATAGACAACCATGAATAGACACCCTTAGAGTTTGAAAAGGGAGATCACATTAATGAGCATAGGAATTATCTCATTAACACTTTATCAAATCCATGCTCATATGAGAAATCTCCTGAATCTTTTGGTCTCTCTCTAATATTACCACACACGAGATCTTCAACCCCTTAGTCCGCTTTGTTTATAAAATCATTAAGAGGGTGGTTGTAGATGCATATGTTCATAAATATTATAGATCTCGTTGTAATATGGATATAGGTGCACAAGGGCTAATGTTCTAGAGGAAACCACCTCACCAATTTAAAGTATGATAATCAGAAGGTTTGCTAAGAACAACTTTGTGTCCCAAAATAACCACTCTTAAAAAAAAATTAATTGAGCTTGCACCTTTTGTTATACCCTTGTGAATTGAGCAGAGTTATAATCATCAAAATATTCCTTCGGGTATTTTTGTCACTAACCATTTCAGGTTTGAAGTAAGAAAATAACTAATGGCGGCACCAGGTATGTCAAAACAACCATTATGCAATTTTGAATTACATCCACTCAAGCTTACATTTACTTTGTAAAATTCCAGCTTGGGGGAATGGTCTTATTTAGAAAATTCTATATTGCTAATATTGGTTGTCTCTACCTTTATTCAATTTATTAATCATACTCTTTCATCTCTATTTGAATAACACTCTATAAACTTTTATGTTACCTTTGCTTGCTATAGTATGTTTAAGGTTTGGAGAAATTTCATATACCTTTTAAATTAGGCATGGTGCTTAGTTTAAACTGTTTTCTTGAGTCATAATTAGACAAGGTGTTTAGTTTGATTCTTGAACTAAGAGGTGTATTGATTTTACTTTCAAAGGCTTTTTGAATTAAGCGTGGTGCTTAGGTTAGAATGCCTTCCTAAGTCAAATTAGACGTGGTGTCTAGGTTGATTTTTGAACCGATAAGATACTCTGTAGTAGACATTGGATATTTTGTTGGACTAACCCCTACAGGAAATTTTCAAAATCAATTTGGGTAAGTCATGAGATAAATTCGAATTAGAGATGCGACAGTACATGCTTAACTTTAATAACTTTATAAAAAGAAGACATAGCTCATTCATCATGAATGAAAGAACTATGAGCATTAATGATTCATTCACTTTATCTTCTACTACAAGTTACTTTGCCTTAAATCATGTCTGTATAAAATATGATTTATGCTAAACAATATTAATATTATCTTTTCATTAAGCATAGACAAAATAAAATACTTGGACAAGCAACCTTGTGTTCAAAATCAGTATACTCCTTCGGGTATGTACTGTCTACTAATCTATTGCAGGCATAATAATAACTGGAGTGAAAAAAGTCAAAAGATCAAAGAAGCAAAAGATGATAAAAGAATAGATGCAACAGAGGAGACAAGATGTCCATGAGCAACTCAAGATTCAAGAGGAAGGACCACCACCATTTACCCTTCATCACTTAGTGCTATCACGCTCTAATAATAAAGGTAATATTTTAAGGTAAGTGGTCACTGCTCTTCTCTTGATCTTGATGTTCACATAAATTAAAACACAAACATGTTAGAGTTACAATTTTAATTGATTAACCTAATTAACTCAACATGATCTGTCTTTTAATATTATTCATGGCACCGTTCTTATAATCTCAGTCTTAACCAAACAAGCTAAAATATTATATTCGATCTTGGGAAGATGGACAATCCTTCCATTGGTTAAAGCAATTTATTCTTTTCTACTATGAGAACTTAATTGCAACATTAAATACTTAATCTTTTGATCCTACCACTTATGGCATAAATAAACAATTTATGTAACACCAACTTTGTCTTGTTCAATGTGCTTAAGGATAGAGAAGAATAAATAAAGAAATAGATTTGGTTTTGTTGGTGTTTTACCACCAGCAGAACCCATGCACTTGATCTCTGTCTTGGTTTTGCAAACAGGACAACACATCGAGAAAAATTTATTAAATCTACAAGTGAGGGTTCTATGAACATGTACATTGAGCAAGATGTTTGCCACCATAATTAAAAGCTCTACTTCAACCTATTGGTCAAATCAAAGAATAAAAGTGATATCATCATCACTTAAGGTATGCAACATCATAACCTCCATCTCTCAAGATGGAGAGATACACAAGAGTGGAAGAATAAGTTATGTCGGTAAACTTAAAATTCCGTACCCTTGCCATAAGGTAATATGGTAGTTATCTAATTAATTAGTATTTCTATCTACATTAATAATTTCGCTTTAGTATATTCATCTTCATAAATATTAAAAAAGAAAATAAAAATCTTTATTGCTTCATTTATTGCATCATAAAATATTGAAATCCCTACATGAATAAACTTATGGTAACCCTATAGAAATATTTACTATGGTGGTATAAATAATAATAATAATAATAATAGTAGTAGTAGTAGTAGTAGCAGCAAGCAACATCATCTATGTTTACTTTCTTGCATTATGAAAAAAAAAACCCTAAGCCCCATAAGAATAAATATTCTATGTGGAGGCATAAAAAATAATAGAACTATATATCATGCACTCATATTTAATTTCTATATAATTAAAATAGAAAATTCAAAAAAAAAAGAGAATCCTGCTAGAGCCCATCAATTCAAATCAACTCAAAGAATAATCAATTACTTATTGGTCTGACCGCTAACCTATTATTAAATTCGAGCCTCGAGTTTTGGTTTTTCTTGTTGGAGTATAATTATGCAGAACAACATTATGACAAGGAGAGAGTCTATCGCTGGCATCCACTAGGGCCGCTGCTAGTTACCTCACTCAAGATCATTAACACCAAGAATTGCAAACATCTAGCTTGGGGGAGGAGCATCCCCTAGTTATCGGTAACTATACCTAGGCGATTATCGAGTCTACTTTTTATAGTCATAAAAATACCAAAAAATATGTGAGCACATGAAGGTTCACAATAGTATCATAGAAAAATTTAAAAATGCCAAAACTATATGAGCACATGAAGGCTCACCCTTAATTAAGAAAAACACAAAAATATTCGGGCACATGAAGGCTCGATGCGATCGAAGGGACTAGCTTGGGGAGATGCACCCCGTTATCATCGTGATTAAGGTATGTCTTTACTATTAATTTTATTTTAGTAAGCTATAGTGTGTGTTAGATTTAATAATTAAAGTATGTTTAAAGAACTCTCTCTCTCTAATATTTTAAAGTGGAAATGATGAATAGTTGCTCTACTGAAATTTCTTTTAAGTGCCTAGTATTTAACCATGGATTCTCCCGAGTTTGGATATGACTACTTTGATATAAAAATTTACTCAACCTAAAATTTGTGGAGGCACACGCTTGAGCTAAAGTCTAGGTAATTGATCGACAATGATACATGAAGGTCTAAGCTACTATTTATCTTATTCTTATCATTACTAAGTTCTGGAGATTTATTTTGAAAACCTAAAATCTTACATGATGAGCTCTTGTATGACAAAATCTAAATTCCTACCAAAGCCATATATGATACATTTAGAATTAGGAAAACCTTTGCACATTTATGCTGCTTGCTTTTACATTGAGTTTAGTCAACCTTTGGAATATACCTTATGAGAGTCCTGTCATGCTTTTAAAATCAAGATCACTTACGCACTCCACCCACATATGCATTACTCCTACTCTAGGAAGTAAGCGCAGCTTATTTCCACTTTCATCTAGATCCACTTTAAAAATGTTTCTCTCCTACATTAGGAGTAAACACCTAAAAAAATAGACCCTATAGGACAACCCCCCGTTTAATTGCTCTAAGTTCTTATCATTATCTCTTCAATTATTTATATTCAAAGGATACATGTGGCTATGCAAAAGTATTGAAAAAAAAAAGAGAGAAGAGTGAAAAAAAGGGGAGTAAAAAGATGGATAAGTGTCCCAGCATTAAAACAATGGGTACATAGATGCCCGCCTCCCAAATTAAAAAAAAAAAAGAAAGAAAGAAGAAAAAAAAAAGAGAGAATAAAGATAGCCCATGTTTTCCCCGCGAAGAGTTCTAAGGAAGAAGATTATTTTTAAAGAGCAAAAGTAGAATTAGGATTAGCCACTAAATACCATATATGCACCTATCCACCATACGCCACACACATGCACATCTTGATTTGATTGAATGCCTTGATTCTCTATGGATCCATTGTTTGACTTTACAATATATGAATTGCAAGTATGTTCATCCTTGTTATTGCCACTCCTATGAGCACCACTATAAATACTTAGTTGTAGGAAAGGCATAACATCATTAATGCCTCAAGAGAGAACCATAAATACCACATACATTGAGAGACTTGAGGGTGTCATACAATTAAGCTCGAGTTTTATTGCGAAAATTTACAAAACTCGGAATATTGGTACTGTAAAGAATTTGAAACATAGTGCTTGACTTGATTGTTCTATCTTTCGATTGCTCAAGATTTATGCACAAGCAGTAAAGCTCCATAGTTAAAGGTAAAATGGGTAAGTTTAAAAGTTAGAGTAGTTTTGTCTAAACCAAAGGAAAATTTATGTTTAAAAAGCAAGTGAGCTTAAAAGAAATAAAAGTATTACAAAGAATTCCCCGATCCAAGTTTATTAAGAACTAGATTTAGATTGTTTGCCAAGGGACTGGCAAAAGGTAAGCTTGGGGGTATTGTTGACACCCCTTAGCATCAACTTTTACTAGCACTTTAAACCTAAAGGAGAACATGAAAACATACTAGTCTAGGGCTTTATCTGACAAATTCCACGAGTTTTGCATATTCTATATTTTCCAGGGGATTTTCTAGAAAAGGATAAAAGAAGGATTTCAATGCATAATTATCACGAAATTGATCCACGTCGGAGCAACATCGCTAGAGGACTCAGGAAGGGTCTAGAAGACACCCGGGCAGAGGGGCCCCGCAGAGGAGATAAGGTGGGGCCGGCCGGCCCCACCCTAGGCCGCCCGGCGCCCTAACTCCACCGATCACCGCCGCCTTCTGGAGTCTTCCTCCCTCGGTTGCGTGGAGTCCAATCGCATCCCTACGTTGATTTGAGGTCGGTTTGATCCGACGGTGCACATGAGATGAAGACGCGGATCGCTGACGTGGCGGTTCCTTGCCCCCTACTCCACCTCGGCCTATATAATGACGCCCAAGGCTCCCCCCAAGAGGCATTCTACACCCCAAGGCTTCATATTCTTCATTAGATTAGGGTTAGGGTCCCTCTAGTTGATCTAGTCTAGTTCATCTAGTTCTAGCTAGTTCATCTAGATGTAGCAATTAGGAGAGACTAGTTCTTCTAGATCTAGTCTTGTTTAGAGATTAGAGAGATTGAGTAGAGGAGTAGAGATTCCGGGAGGAGCTCCGGCATGTCGGGCGCTTCTTAGGTCAGTCAGTATTTCTGGATTCAACTTCCTCGCCTCCTGAGTCTGCGTTTCCGAGGTACTTTTGTATTTACTATTCTGATTCAAGTAAGCAATGCGTTTATATTCGTTCTTTAGTTCACATCTCATATTGAGGACTTTGATCTTGGTAATTGCTTGGTTGAAGTAGTATTTCGTAGTGTAGGCGTGGTGCCTAGGCTAGATTTACTTGTGGATGTCCCCCGATGATGAGCCGGATAGTGGTAGCTCGCGTAGGTGACTTTATAGCCGCTGCGTTGAATCCTCCGTAGTCCACTTCCCGTTGATAGGACAGACAGTGATAGGTGTCTCGGTAAGTAGATTACTCTGTTTCTTCTCCTATTCAGGTCACTTGCCCGATAAGACGATATTATACAAAGTTTACCTAAGAGTCGAACTAGAGTACATTAGCTATTTCCTTTTTTCTTGATATGATCTATGCCTAATTGTAGGGTTAAGTCTATATACTTTGTCATTATCACAACTGTTCTCTGTGGATACGATATTTAAAACCTCCGGGTAAAAGATGACACCGGTATGATATCTCGTAAACGCTTGCGGATAATCCTACTTAAAACTTATTTAAATAGAGTGCGCTTAAAAATACCAACAACCATAGTATCATAAGAAAACTTAAAAAATACCAAAAATATATGGGAACATGAAGGTCCATGCTTTTAAGACTCTTTAAAAATGAGAAAACTAAATAAAAATGTTTGTCTAGATAGAGTCAATAAAAAGGAAGCTCTTGAGATGATCTGAGATGATGATAAGCGGCTCTGTTACCACACCTTTGAAGTGCCTAGAGTTTAGACATAAGTTTTCTAAAATTTTAGCTCTAACTGTTTTAACATCAAAATTTGCTCTCGAGCCCGAAACTTGTGGGTTGCATATGCTTGAACTAAGTCTGGGCACCTGATTGATAAATTGAGAAAGTCTAAACTGCTATCTATCTTGTTCTAAGTGACACTAGAGTTCTAGAGATTTATCTTTTAAAAAAATGCAAAAACATGATGAGTTCCTATATGACAAAGCTTACATTCCCACCAGAGCCAAACATGATGAGATAGGCTAGTTAAACTTCCACATATATGCTGCTTGTCTTGCATTGAGTTTTGTCAACCTTTGTGACCCTAGTGGGAAATTTGTCATGCTCTTGAATCAAGATCCACCTCCATATGCACTACTCTACACTAGAGTAGACGCAACCACATGCCATTCCACCTATATCCATTCCAAAAATGTTTTTCTCCTACCCTAGGAGAGAACATCAAAAATATTCTATTAGGATAGCCACCCCATAAATGCTCCAGTTCCTATTACTATCTCTCCAAATCCCTAAGTGCCAAAAGGAGTGTTATGAGCTATGCAAAAAGATAATTGAAAAAAAAGAGAGAGAGAAGGGAGAAGAAAAGAAAAACAACAGACAAGTGTCCAAATGCTGAAAACAGTGGGTGCATAGATACCCAACTCCCTAAAAAAAGAGAGAAAAAGATAGCTTATAACCTCTGGCTAGTGTTTAAGTCCAAAAGAGAGATAGGCATTTAAGGAGCTGAGTAGAATTAGGTTCCACCATATATCCACCATATCCATCCACTTATACATCTTGATTCGACTGCATGACTCATTTCTCCATGGATCCATTGTTTGACTCTACAACACATGCATTGCAAGTTTGCTCTTCCAAGTTTTCTCCTTACCTATGAGCTCCACATAAGCCTTAGTTATAGGATGAAAAGAAAGACAACCATCATCACTGCCTTGGTGAGAATCCACAAATACCACACATATTAAGAGACTTGAGAGTGTCATACATGGGAAGCTCTGAGTTTTATTTGAAATCCTCTAAAACCTCTAGAATGATAGTTGAGCGAAGAGCTTGAGACATAGTGCTTGGGTGGATCTTTCTGTCTGTCAAGTACTCAAGGCCCAAGAAAGAGCTGATAAGCCCCATAGTCAAAGGTAATATGAGTAAGTTTGAAAGTCAGCTCAGTTATTGCTTAAGCTTGGAGGAGAATTTTTATCTGAATGCAGGTATACTTTTGAGGAGTTACTTCAAGGTTGCGATAATGCTCCAAGAATTATGAATATCTATATCTGTTTCTAAGTTTAGCTTTGCTAAGGGACTAGCAAAGGTTAAGCTTGGGGGAACTTGTTGACGGTCACTAATGTCAATTATAACCCATCAATTATCATCAAACTTGACATGAAATGAACCACAGAGCATAGGTATAGGGTTTTGATCTAACGAGTTCCACGAGATTTGGTGAATCTATGTTTCTACAGGTACATACTGAAAAAGCTATCAAAGTTGACCAATATGGTAGTATAAAAGTATCTCAAATGATGGATTAGAATGCATCATTGTGACGGGCTCGTCGAGCCGATCGAAACGGACATATCATTTGCCATATTTGGAGTCCCGGATGAAAAGATATCGCACCTAGAATCGGCACCTGCGCAGGAAGGATCTAGAAGAGACCAGAAACCACCCCGCGGAAGGTGGGACCCACCTGTCACAGGGGGAGACCGGCCGGTCCCACCCCTGGACTGGTCGGTCTGGCATTTTGGCCGTTTTGGCCCATCTTCTGCCCACGGGATCCACCGCCTTTGAGGAAGAATCTCAGCCGCCCGCCGATGTCGGTTTGATCCAAGGGCTCACGTTAATCGCTCCTCCCTATAAAAGCAGCCCCAGACCCCAGGGGGAGGCATCCCCTAGAAACCCTAATTCATTATTCGTTGGGATCCATTTGAGAGGCGTCCCTTGAAAGGATCACACTCTCATGGAGATCAACACACCAGGGAGATTAGGGCTAGACTCTTCAATGTAATAGTTGAGTAACTTGAGAGCTAGGGTTGAGAGGCTTCATTCTGGATCTCGCCGTGGAGCCTTGGAGGTCTGGTATATCTTTGTATCTTATCTTTGCAACACTTATGCTTTAGTATATTTATCTTCTCTATTTTTTTCTATGCCTTATTTGTATGGTTAGTGTAGTTATTGCATCTTAGCATAGGATCTCCGCCTGTATTAGGTGCTCTAGTTATTACGTGTAGCTAGAGTAGTAATCGATAGTGTAGACATGGTGTCTAGGCTATAGGTTACCTGAGGTTGCGCCCAATCCTTACGGTTAGTTGTGGTAGCCCATAGGGGTGACAGCTCTATGTGGCCTTCGTATTCCACCACGTCGGGACTGGTGTTTCGTAGGGCTTTTGGCAGCCTTCCCCAACTACCTTCTTCCCAGTCTTATTCGAGAGTTGGAAAGGTACTGCTGCCCCGAAGTGCTATGGTGTGTGCTATACTTATCCATACATTAGTTACATTCTAGTGTCAACTAGAATAGAACCCAAGTAATAGAGAAGTACATAGGAACCTTGAACTCTCCCTTAGTCCTCTCAAGTTAGCTGACTATATATTATAGGATTCTCCTCTGTGTATGATATTGTGCATAACTCTTATCATTTACCATTTACCCCTGCTTAGGTCTAGTTGGTATACTAGTTAGTAGATACATGATGGTGAATTATCAATGTCTTTAGCCATTGTTTCCCAGTGGTAAAATATAAATGACAACCTGGTAATACTCTAGGTAAAATGCTACAATGGTATTTGATCTGTACGCTTGCGGATACTATTTCTATATTCTAAATGGTGGCATGATTTAATACCACACATCTTGGTGTTATTGCTGGGGATGACAACTTGACATTCTAGTAGCGATGCTGTGCCCACAAGCATTTTTAGCGTCGTTACTAGAGATAACATTAAGAGGTGTCAACAGCCATCCGTATCCTTCTTGTATATGTATCTAATCACAATATTAAACTCTTTCAAATGGATGTAAAAATTGCATTTTTAAATGGCTTCATAAATGAACTAGTCTATGTTGATCAACCTCCCGGATTTGAAGACCCTATATATCCTAATCATGTTTATAGGTTGTCCAAGGCATTATATGGGCTAAAGCAAGCCCCAAGAGCTTGGTATGAACACCTTCAAGACTTGAGAAGGGCTTCAAGATTGGGACAGTGGACACCACACTATTCACCAAGAAGCTTAATGGAGATATCTTTATTTGTCAAGTCTATGTTGATGATATCATATTCGGCTCAACAAATGAAGACTATTGTAAAGAGTTTGGTGATTTGATGTCGAAGGAATTCGAGATGTCTAAAATTGGGGAGCTTACAGTCTTTCTTGGTTTTCAAGTGAAACAAATGAGAGAAGGGAATTTTATCTCTCAAGAAAAGTATACCAAAGATCTTCTCAAGAGGTTCAATATGGATGAATGTAAGCCCATCAAGACTCCAATGACATCCAATGGACATCTCGACCTAGATGAGGGAGGTAACTTAGTTGACCAAACTCTCTACCATTCTATGATTGGTAGTTCATATATTTGACCGCATCTAGGCCCGATATCATGTTTAGTGTGTGTATGTGTGCCAGTTTCCAAGCTAACCCTAAGAAAGCTCACTTAGTTGCTGTAAAAAGAATCATTAGGTACCTTAAGCACACATAAGCATTGGCCTTTGGTATCCCAAAGGAGCTAGTTTTAATCTTGTAGGCTATTCCAATTCAGATTATGCTGGTCACAAAATTGATAGGAAAAGCACATCCGGAGGGTGCTATTTGCTTGGTAGATCACTAGTGTCTTGGTCCTCAAAGAAGCAAAATAGTGTGGCATTGTCAACCGCCGAGGCGGAGTACATAGCCGCGGGAGCTTGTTGTGCATAGATCCTTTATATGATGCAAACCCTTCTAGACTATGGTGTAGTTCTAAAAGGGGTACCTTTGTTGTGTGATAATGAGAGCGCCGTAAAACTTGCTAATAACCCGATTCAACACTCTCGTACCAAGCACATCGATATCGGTCATCACTTCCTAGAGATCATGCTGCAAAAGGAGATATATGTTTAGAGCAAGTAAGGACGGAAGATCAATTGGCAGATATCTTCACAAAACCTTTAGATGAAGCATGGTTTTGCAAGTTGAGGAATGAGCTTAATGTTCTTGATCTAAGTAACTTCACTAAAAGATGAGCTTGTGTTGTTGGTTGCATTGCATTTGTAATATAATCATATTTAAATTTATGTATTGCACGTAGAGATTGGCTAACTTAGTTAAGATAACCGCCCAAAGTGTGTGAAGAAGCTTAACCAAGGACAAACTTGACAAGCGACTAGATTCAAATTCAAGTAATGCATTGCATATGCATGTGTGTTTCTTTTATCGTTTCTTTTCGGTTAAGCTTGAGCATCCGCTGTGTTCGTCCACCGATAGGGGGAGCATTTGATGCTTCTATTGGTTATATACCCTATTTGATGGCCATACCGTGTCTCCTCATTTGTTCTTATCACCTATTTTCACTAAAATGCATATAGCCTAAGGCAAAATATTTTCAGATTTGAGGGTTTGAGAGAGGCATCCCACACCGGTCCCAATTTGGTGTTTATTTGGATCTACAATGTTGGGACAAGGTTGGGAAAGTTCGGCGTGAAGAAATCAGCAAGAAACAGCACTTAGAGGAGCACCGGACGCTGGACCGGATGCTGGACCAAACTCTAGAACAGCGCGTCCGGTCAGTACAAATTGAAAATTGTCACCGGACAGTCCGGTCATTTGGAATCAGCGCGCGTCCGGTCGATTGAAGGAGCTCACCGGATCTGAGGAGTGTCCGGTCAAGGGCAACAGACGCGTCCGGTCAAATTTTGACCAATTTGGAGCTCTCTGGTGTGCGACCGGACACCACTGTTCCAGCGTCCGGTCGACCAGAGGACGCGTCCGGTCGAACTTTAAACGGCACAATGCTTTCTTATGACACATGGGGCCCGCACCTCTCTTCCTTCCTTCATTTCAATCTTGCGCGCCGCCGCCCGTCTTCTCGCCCGTGCCCGACGCCTAACCGCCGCCACCGCTCTCCTCCAATCCCTAGCCATCCCGCCGCCGATCGCCTATGACTCTGCTCGCCCGCGTGCTCACCGTCGAGCCCGCCGTGCACCTATGCGCGCGTGTGCTCTCTCACTCGCCGCGGTCACCATGCACACCCTCGCCGTCACCGTGACTTCACCGCACCTCCGCCTTGTCCATCGCCGCTGTCGAGCACGCTCAGCGCCTCGCGCCTTCTTCCACTCCGGTGATCCTCTGCCGTTGCCCCTGAGCTCTCCTGCGTTGCTCTCCCGGCCGACATTCCTGCTTCTAGGGTGAGCACCTCCCCTGCCCGCAACCTGTTCAATCAAATGCCCCAATGGCATGCCATGTCGTTTCACTGCAAATTCCTCACCCTGGCTCGTGTGGTGCCCTATCGTGTCGTTTTTTACTCACCTTTTCGCAGGACCTCGCCTAAGGTAGCAAGCCCTTTCCTCTCTTCTTATCCCATTGCTTGCTTCCGATAGGGTTTCATCTCGTTAGATTATGCATATGTATCTTATATGTACCCTTCTATTCCATCTCTACAGCGAGTCCCGTCGGTTACGATTGGTGTGACAATTTGGCAGTGGCAGTCGAACTCGGGGCCAAGCCCGCGAATAAGGAACAGAGGCCAAGCCTCTTGAGTGATAGTGTTTCTCTGAGATTGATCAGTGGCAGTGATTCTAGCACTTAGAGGGAGTTTCTTTGATTGACAGTGATTCTTGACAGTTGTACTTGCAGTTGGTCTTTCAGTGGCAGGTTGATTTGATTGTGTCAGTGTTGCAGTGGTTCATTGCTTGATCTGAGATAGCTAGATGCAAGAATGTTGGTGGTGCTCCAGACCCTCCTCCTCCTCCTCCTCCACCCCCTCCTCAACGGGGTAAGGAGAAGGTGTACTCCAAGAAGAAGCGGAAGAGACAGAGCACAGAGGCAGAGAGACTCCTGGCGATTGCAGGTGCCGCCGCTCTTGTCGACCGTGGAGGTTCACGTGGTAGTTTGAGGATTCACGAGCCAGATCCAGCTTCAGTGGCTCGTGCCCTTCGCACCCCCACTCGTCACGACGCACCTGGCACTGTGATGATCGGGGGTGTGCAGTACAGGATCGAGGACCTGCCTTTCGACCTTGGTGGTGCAGAGGCAGGTAGTTTAGCTTCGCATGCAGCCGCCAGAAAGGCAGGCGGCGGCGGTAGATAGCTGAGCAGCCCGAGGACACCGAGGAGCAGTCTCAGGCCCCACCACGTCGCCGTTCTTCGTGCACTCACTCTCAGGTCTCCCTAGAGCTAAGACTCAGTGTCATGGTCGACGCCCCCCTCCTAGGCCATGTGCTCCCCTCCCGTGGTGCACTTAGACTTGTGGGCCGCCAATGCCCATCGAGTTCAGGACTTGAGGTGTGTGGATTTTGACCAGTGGTTCCCACCAGCACATGACCCTAGGGCAGCCAAGGGCTTCTACACCATGTTGCAGGAGGACTTCTACAGGGCATACATCAACAGCGGTGTAGAGATTCGGTCTCATAGGGTGTGCCCTCTTGATAGAGTTGTAGCAGCTGCAGGCGAGGTGATTAGACCCTCACTCACTTACCTACCTGGCCTGGCAGACTTGATTGGGCTACCTGAAGCATACGTGGAGTCTTGGGTTCATGAGTTTTACGCCTCTCTTTGGATCGACCCAGGGCACACATTCATTTACTTCATGTTTGGTGGCTGGCCTTTCAGACTTTACAGTCCGTGTGCTCATGAGCTTCTTAACACCACACCATCAGACACTCTTCTTCACCAGTCCTGCTACAATCAGACCGAGCCTCCTCGTCGCCCTCACAGTGGAGAGGAGTTGCCTGTTGAGAAGGCACGCAGAATCTTCAGAGAGCCGTTCGGACCGGGCTCGCGCCATCTTCCAAGGAATCTCACCCCTACGGCCCGTGTCCTGAACGAAGTGATGAGGAGGACTTTACTGCCTAGGATAGGCAACAGGAAGTCGATCACCAGGATTTAGCAGTGGCTTGTATACTACCTTTCTACTCAGACTGCCTTTGACATTTGGGATGTCATTGTTTCCGAGATGGAGAACACGATCACTGAGGGGTTCAAGACGCACAGCAGCACTTGCAGAGTTCAGGTAGACTCCCACTTCCTTCCCTGTGTATAACATGAGCCAGCTTGTTGGAGCCCGTCCGCGCAACAGGGCCACCAAAGAGCCACGTTAGAGGCCAGCTGTTGCAGAGACTGAGGAGCAGTAGGACGAGGCCGTTGAGGCCCTTGCACAGGTAGAGCTTACACAGATGGAGACCGAGCCGGCTAATATTGTTGAGGAGCTTCCTACAGGCAATTCTGATAGTGACTATGCACCCCCTCCGAGGATGCCTCCACGAGCTCACGATGCAGAGGCGGGTGGTTTAGGCTCCAGTGACAGTCCTGCCCTCCTTGCACTACTTGACCGCCTGACTCAGTCTTCAGAGCGGCAGGGGTAGGATATTCAGAGGATTCAGCAGTAGCAGGCAGCCGACACTGTAGCCCTTCTCGCTCGTCAGATAGAGCTTCAGCAGTAGTTACTTCAGTCACAGCTTGAGACTTAGGCTCTCTTTCATCAGACACAGCTGCAGGCTCAGGAGCTTCACTGTCAGTCGTTTGCTTTCATGGAGCATGTGATGGGCACACTGGGGTTCCCGCCTTCGACTTCACCTCTACTCAGCTCGGCGGACCCTCTAGTTCTACACCCTGGCTCCAGTGTTACAGTCTGGAGGACTTTAGAGTCAGGGAGTGTCGGCACCATTTAGGTCGCCGCCCCAACAGATTCCACAGTTCTTCGCTTCTCCAGGGGCAGGGTACACACCGATTCGCATGGGCTTCACTTCACCTCCTACGTCTTCGGTGCTTGTGACCCCAAGAGCCCTCAGTGCCAGTTATAGTGAGATCACTGGCTTCTCCACTCCGACACACCTTCAGGGTCTGGTTACCTTCAGGGTCTGGTTCCGTCGACGAATGCACCACTCACTACTACTACAAAGACTCACCCGTCCTCGGTTGCTTTGTCAGAGCCTCCACTAAGTCAGCCCCCTCCCGTTACTACTGCACCAGAGGCTTTAGTGACAGTTACTGCTTCTGTGCCCGTGAGTTTGCCTCCTTCGATTGTTCCTACTTCAGAGGCTCCAGTCACCGAGACCATGCTTGCTCCAGCTACAGTGACAGAGGCAGTGATAGTGTCAGTGGCTCCCACTTCTCCTATTCCACCTACTTCACCGCTCCACCTCCAGAGACACAGCTTGAGGGTCAGTCAGAGGCTCAGCCAAGTGATAGCTCAGAGTCCTCCTCAGACTACTCGCAGTTTGAGATGACTGCACGCTCGTCCGAACCCGACTCGGCTGTAGCCTCACCTCCTCAGGAGCCTTAGGTTTTGGCGCTTGACGCCAAAGGGGGAGAGAGAGTCGAGTAGTGAGATAGGGGGAGCGTGTGAGGGGGAGTTGCTTCCTTTGTTCTGTGATACTCATGCATATATGCTTTACTTTTGTGCATCATGAGATACATGCTTTTGGTTGACATGTGACATGTGGTTTACTTATGACTTGTGCTCTCTACTTGATATATATATGTTATGTCATGTCACTTGTTGTTGCTCATTTACCATGCTTTCGTGCTTTACTTTTGTTAAATGAGCCCTATGATACTTGTACTCACACTTCATTCATATTCCGTTGAGTACTTGTTGGCTTGAGTCGTATAAGCTTAACCAACTTCTTTGTTCTTAATTCAAATAGCTTATACGATCAAAGTTCGTTGAAAACCTCAAATTCACTCTCATACTCGAGGTTATTGTCATCAATCACCAAAAAGGGGGAGATTGAAAGCATCTAGGCCCTTAGTGGGTTTAGGTGATTAATGACAACGTGAGATTATTGTGACTAATGTGTGTTTTGCAGAAACCGTTTGAGTTAGGTCACGATAATGGTGATTGATTAGGCAATCAATGGTATTCATGCCCTGACGATCGAGATCGTTTTCGGTTTTCAAAGGACGGATAACAAGGTTAAGGACGGCTAGTTCTAAGTGTCGATTGTTGTTGGAGAGACACTTAGAGTAGCTAGGACTTTGTTTTTTCCTTTGGCCATACAATTAAGAGGGGTTTGAATGGGTAACTTGACCTAGGTGAGTCTAGTGAGTTAGGTGTGGTGTACACTTGTTCATTCTAGTCCTAGACAGCCCTAGAGTTGGCTCAAAGATCAGTAGAATCGAAGCCATGCGAGAGGTCGCGAAATCGGAGGTCATTCGAGCCATTTTGGCTCGACCGGACGCTAGCACATAACTGACCAGACACGTCCGGTCAGTGTATATGGGGTGCTGGAGTGACCGGACTCTGCCTCTAGAGGCTGACCGGACGCTCTGGTGCCATCAGTTTTAGGTCGAGGGTAGACCGGACGCTGATCAGCATTGACCAGACGCTAGGGTCAGGGCGTTCGGTCACTGTCCAAAGAGGTCCAGAGAGGGAAAATCTTGACCGGACGCGTCCGTTCATGGTGGACCGGACTCTGACACATGTCCGATCAGTGTGACATCCAGCAGGTATAGTTAGCCGTTAACCGACGATCGAATGCGTCCGGTCGACCTTAAAACTGTCTGGAATACCTCTTCGTGTGGAGGTTTGTGTGGGGGGTATTTATACTCCCTCACCTTATTCATTTGTGGTCTCTTGCTCATTCCTACTGCTGAAGAACACCTTGTGGGTGCTTGAGAGTGCAAGTGCCCTAGTGAGGTTGAGAGATTTAATTTGCTAATCCATTGCTTAGGACCCCATTAGTGGAAAGAGAGTAGCAAGTGTGCATCTACTCATCTCATTGGGCTAGTCTTGGTCAAGTGGGAGTTCTTGTTTATTACTCTTGGTGATCGGCATCATCTAGATGGCTTGGTGGCATTGGGAGCATGGTAATCATCCGGTTGTGATTGTGGATAGCCCGTCTCATCTTGTGAGCGGTTTTAAGGGATTTACCGCGTCGGAGTGATGAAGAATCATCCCATAGAGAGCACTTGATCCTTGCGTGGATCAAGGGGGAGCTACACCCTTGCGCGGGTGCTCCAACAAGGACTAGTGGAGAGTGCCGACTCTCCGATACCTTGGAAAAATATCGCCGCATTTCTCTCCCTCTCTTTACTTTGAGCATTTACATTCTTGCAATGTCTTCATGTCTTTAAATTGATAGAATTGCCATGATAGAGTAGAGTTTTGAACCTAAGAAGTATAACTTTTGTGTCGTAGAGTTATAGAAACCACACTTAGGCATTAGGGGTGAAATAGGCTAAACGTCAGGCTTTTACCGTTGCAATTAAATTTAGAAAAGCCGAATTTACCCCCCTCTTGGGCATCTTGATCCTTTCACTAAGAAACTCCACTTTGGCGAATATGCACGCCATCTTGAAGTCGTCCATGCACAAACCTCCATGTATCCGGACTTGAGCCATCTCCTTTACCGCTCACTTCAAATGGCCTGATGAGGCTGATCCCACAGCCGCATCACCACCAGAATAGAACACCGCCACGTTTGCATTGCCATCCATGACTTCACCTTCAACAACGCTCCTTTTCAGCTTGTATTGGTGGCTTGACTTCTCACCAATCATGATCGTCTTGCCTCCTTACATGACTCTAAAGGTCTTCTTGTTGACACAAAATATGACGCACTGTGCCTCACACACAGCAAGCCGGAAAGCGTGGCTTCAATCGGGTGCCCGGGCAGTTTGAGATCCGGAAGCGTGCCAATCAGTTTGACCTAAAACTGACAAGGGATAAAACTATTAAATACAAAATTGGAACATGCTGGATGAGACCGCATAGCCCGTATTTACGGCCCCCCTTAAGCCACTTACAACGACATACAGCTATAGAAGCTGCGCCAACATGTTTATAGAACATTCGGCTAATATGAAGATAAAAACATGTAAAGCATTGATTGCCGAATATATATAAGGAGACATGTTTGAACAAGTAAAACTGATCGTAAACTGACGCGTAACCATATTCGGCAAATTAGCCGAATTGGGGTCCATGAAGAAGGAACAAACAAGCAAGCACGAACAAACCAATCAGATTAAACTAAAGTCTAGCCCACCGGATGACTAGTTCTAGAGTAACCCAAAAACCTATATCTGCCACACGATACCTAGCTCTGTCAAGATTTAATTGCGCTCAACATGTAAGAACCCACAACATGTGACAACCTAGATTGATCTAGTTCGGTTGTTGTAAGCATATGATCTATTTATTATGACAATATGAGAGTGAAAAACATTAAAGAATAAACAGATCTATAAGAGTAAGGAGCCAAACCTTATCAATCTAGATTGGGCAAAAGAGTGTTACAAATATATAAAAATATTAAAAGCATGCAACACATGGTAACTTAATGAATCTACTAGATCTTGCCAAACCTAATAGAGCCAATAACTATCTTGCTTCGCTAAGCTATCAAGCAAACGCCTGCCGCACGGCCATCCAGTCGAGATAAACAAAGCATAAGCAAAGACTTTCTGATTGTCAAGCAGACGCCTGCCGCAAGGCCATCTAGTCGAGATAAACAAGGCTACTTGCATCATAGTCTAAATCTACCGCAAGATACTAGACATGATAGCAAGGTTGCCAGAACTTACGGAGGTCGACGGATCGATGGCTCCTCTCGAAGAACTCGACGACACGACAAAGGACTCAAAGCTGGCACGGAGCCGATTGTATTGATTTGGTTGTGAACAACATTACAATGGTCGAAGGTTTATATTTATACCCTGGACAGGATACGAGTTCTAAAAGACTATGACTACAAAGTACCAAAGAAAACTCCAAAAAATATGATAACTTTAGCTCCAAGCCTTCTCGGAGTCCTTATCACCCTTGTTGTCATAATTCTTTCCTTCCGATTGGCTTCTTACTTGCCACCTTTCGCTTCCCGAATGGAAACAACGTTTCTCAAGATAGCCGACCGCATGAATATTTGCCAAATCGCTAGAAACAGCCGACCGTATGGATGTTTGCCGAATGCTGTGAACACCTGCCCTTCGCGAGTCCACCTTGCATTGGCCCACTTGTCATTCTCTCAGTCTTACCAAAATTCAGTGTCAACACATGCCCCCTCAATTTCAGGACAAAAGTGATTTTATTCTGAAATTGACCACAAGTTCTCTTTCTCGTTTAGGTCAACACTGCTTCAATATCGCGGCCGCCGCTCAAAAATCTGAACTCTTCCAAAGACAACTTCGGATCCAAATCGAATCTCCAATGGCGACTCGGGGCGGAATCCTAGAAGTAATTTTTATTTATCTTTATGTGTTCGGCAATTTCCCCAATCGAACCTCTGTTTTTCGACTCACATTTCCTCTCCCTGCTTTTTATCTTTCTTGAAGGAATACAAGGATGAAATTTTGATCCCTTGTGCCGCAAATCCGATTCTTATTTTCTTGGACCAATGGGAAACCCCGACCCGATCGAATTCATTGAGAAAAAAAAAACTCGAGGGTCCCTTTCAAGTCTAAGGGGTCACTCCGCCGAATCAGTGGCCAAACACTTTCAAAACCTGGCCGTTCCCCCCAATTGCAGGATGGCGAACCTGGTATCGGAGGATGCTAGATGGAAACAGTAGCAACTGGAAAACCCAGGACATTCATCACTGCTTGGAGCTATCCCTGTCAAAAACTCCCAAGAATGACCCTCTCCTGATAGCGGCTACTCACTTTTGGTCTGATGCTGCTAATGCTTTCATTTTCGACCATGGCCCAATGTCCATCACTTTAGCTGATATATTCATGATGACTGGTTTGAATGTGACATCCGGTGTATCCTTCTAAATATAAGAGAAATAGCAGCCAAAAAAGTCTGTTAAGTCGAGGTGGATGGACCAAATATATTCAGACTTATATGTCATCTGGTGCCATGTCTGACAAAGAATACAAGGCCTTTCTGAACATGTGGCTATGTAGATTCATTTTTTGTGGAAAATCCAATGAACCAACTTTGAATCATATGGTGATGGCTAAGGATTTGTCTCTTGGTGCTTTAATTCCATTGGGCAAGTATCTTCTAGGGGCTATTTATCACATGATGCATCAGATTACTGTTCAAATGCGCCAACAAGGAGAAATACACTGTGTGAATGGCCCCTAGTGGTTGGTTCAGATGTGGCTACAATTATATATGCACCAAATAGTCTCTATAGATCTCCATGACTTGGGCTTTCCCTCAGTCAACTATCTTTGAAGATGGCACAAAGAAAAACCAAAGCTTGTCGGACATATGGAGAAGCAAAGATCTTCTATTGTCATTGACACGATATCGGTCACCTCTTCAAGCTTTTCTTCAAAGGGTTTGACAACGTGGTTTGGCTTCCTTACAGGGAAAATAAAGACTTGACCCTCCCTTGCAAGTTTAGTTATGAGTCTGGTTGCTCAGACAAAATATCTATAGAGGTCTTCAATTCCTTCATCAAGCCTTGCACTTTGCCGGCAGAATTCCATCATGGGAGGTTACTACGTCCCACTTATGAATTTTATAATCCAAACATGGCAGCCAGACAATTAGGATGCGGCCAATTGCCTCCAAGATTATTTTTCTCTAAAATTATAAGGCCCAGGGAAGAAATAAAAGATGACATAGAAGCTAAAAAAGTTTTTAAGTTTGGATGGGATTTGCCAATGTATGAACCTTCCCCATTTGGATTAATAGAAGCTGCTCATCCTCTGTTTGTCTCCTAGTGGTAAGAGTGGCGTGTTCATATCTTCAGTACACCAGTACATCCTTTATGCCAAGTCCTGCAACCCCAATTTGCTTCTGATAGCGAGATAATCTCCTTGTACCCATAATTCTCCTGCTTTTGAGTCCATCTCACATTCTAGTATTGTCACTTACAGGATATTGAGCCTACTCCCCCTTCTAAAGTGGTTCAATACTACCGTGCTGGGCCTAACCCTGCTTTGGGATATAATGATCTAAACCTGGCAGCTTTCATGAAAATTCCTGCAGCTTGGGGTACAGCACCTTCAAGAGGGAAAAACAAAAGAAAGGCTCTTACTGGACCAAGTAAGGACACCATTGTAGCTAGGAAGCCAAGGTTCAAGAAAGCCAAATTGCCCCCTAAGGTATAGATTTCCTTAATCCTCATTTGGTAACAATCTTGGCTTTTCTTTGTACTCATTTCTTCTGTTGTAGCCATAGGTCAATTCTTTAAGACCGGTTAATGTTTCAATAACTATGGAAAATCTTCCCCAGACTTCTGTTGAAGGTGTAGAAACTTATGAAGCTATTGATCACATTGACAACAATTTTCAACTAATTATTTCTTTTCTTCTACCAGATTTACCCATAGCACTCATATTTCACCATTCTGCATTCTTAGAAACAGATCAGATTTTGGACAAGATGGCAGAAGAATTCTCTCCTCATCATGCTTCAAGCTCATCGTCTCTTGGCATTCAGTCAAGCCCCTCCAACAAAGAACAAAACTTTGAAGATCAAGCTGTATTTGAGCAAACATCTCCCACTTTTTGAGCACTCCTCGACACTAACCAACCAAGCCAGGACAAAGCTCAACCCGACGAAAATCCTATCCAAAAGGTAATATCTTGCTTTATCCATTCCTTAGTAAATTTACTCGATCGGCTAACAATTCTCCCCCCTTTTTAGGATGACATCAATCCGATTGCCGGTTATTCCTTCACCGTTGATGAATATATTAGTGAGAAAGGTGAAGAAGCCACCTCACAATAGAAACTATCAGCAGAAAATCAAGCTCGGCTGAAGGATATAGTTCTCTTGTTGAATAAAGACATAAACACCCTGGTCCAAGATGCAGATCAAATAAGGGATCTTGTTGAGCTTATTGATCAAGAAATTCCACCCACTCTCAACGCCACCTTAGAATCTGCAGCTCATTTTGATGATCATTTTGCTGCGGTTAGGAGAGCAAGTAGGAATATAGCTTCCAGAACTACTTTGCTGAATAATAGGAGTGTGAAAAAGCAAAGAGCCAAAGAGTTGCACTCCCAGATCCAAACTGCTAAAAATTCTTTAGCAACGTTGGGACCTGAAGTGGAAGCTATGGAGAATGACAAGGCTAGGCTGGAAGCTCAATTGGCACAGTTGAATGCAAAGATTCAGTCTCATAAAGATAAAATTGCTGATCTACCAAAATCTATAGAAGCAGCCAAGACAGAGATAGCAGTTACCATCAAAGAAGACCAACAGCTCAAAACAAGGCTCACCAATATTCATAGTTCTGAAGATGACGACAAGAAGCTACTGAGCAATATCAATCGGATCAAGACTGAAGCTATAGATGCAATCAAACACTTTCTCGAACATGCGGAGAATGTTGGCTTGTAATATATCTAAGTGTGGCATATTGTGTCCTTGAATGATCAGATTTCTTACGCTTTCTGGCCAAACTTTGTTTTAATTTATTTTTTTCACCTTTATATTTAATTGAAAATATAGCCGAATGTTATTAACCTCCCGATTAAGAATATAACCGAATCTCCTTCGAAGCAGTAACTTTTTAATCTAGCCGAATCCGGCCCAGTCCGGCGATGGCCCAAGAGGAAAACCTCCTTATGTCGCTTGGTATTCCCAACTTCTACTCCGAGATATATACGCCACGACTTCTCATTCGGCCTATAAATAAAACCATCTTCCAGCCTTCACCGATACCTCTAATCAAGCACTTTCATTTCCGCTTCCTCGTCTCTTTGCCCAAGTCGATTCGAGGAAAGACCTAGCATCCCGGGGCATCAATGGCGAATGGTGATGACCGCGGCAAAGCGCCTGGCGAAGAGGAAGCAGAGGGAAGTCGTGCACCGCGCCGCCAACGCCATGGGTAAAGATTGATCTTTTGCCCCCTTGCGGTTTTACTCCCTGTTCATCTTTTCCAATCTTGATTTTCTTTTATCTACTAGGGCGAGGGCCATTACCAGTCAGATGCACCTTCTTCCTCCAATGACGGTAACTCAACCAGGCACCTCCGATCAACCGTGCACGTCTCTGGTTCCTCCAGCTCTTCCAGTTCTTCCGGCTCTTCCGCATCTGAAGATTCATACGCCCCAAATCCCTGGGGTCCGGCGCTATCAGAGGAGGATGATCCCCTGTATACCCACGAGGAGGCACTCGCCTTTCGCAAGGAGAGGGACGAGGCTCGGAGGGAACTGGGCGAAGTTTCCAAGCAACTCGGCATTGAACAAGCCGAATGGGAGGATCAACGGAAGCAACTCTGCGATGCCATTACTAGTTTGACAAACCTGCTCAGATTCTCTTCTTGGTTTCCCTGTTTATTTGACTTGTTTTCCTTTTATTCAGCTCTTTCCACGGAGAATGACCGTCTGAAGATGGCAGCAAATAAGGTCGCCGACAAAGTGAACGCCCAGGGGGACACCGCCGAGTCGCGCCTTGATGATGCGGACGGCCGTATCGAACAAGCTGCCATCCATGGTGTGCATCTTGGTGTCTCCTTAGGATTGGCGGCACTGTCTTCTCAGACTGGTGAAGACTACTCTGTCCAGCCAGTCGGTTTCCTCGGCGAGTCCCCAGAAGAGATCGAGAACATCGACGATCTTCTGGAGCAATATGAGGACCATGCTGCTGCTCTTGCCCAGTCTACCCAGGCCCAATCTGTCCTCAACAAGCTGTTTGAGTAGTAGTTTGTACCAGGATGAACTGATTGTTAATAATCTATCTTTTGATACATGCTTGTTTGTAATTTCTCTTTTGAATGCCAAGCGATTTCTTTTAGAATTTTCCCGAACAGGGTAACTTCAAAGAATACTTTTCGAATGCATGACGTCACCTTAGCCGATTAGATCTTGGCTCTTGTAGAAACAACCGATGTACACGCGTCGCCCAATATCCTTATTCAATGTACTTCAGCTTTCTCTTCTCCCAATAAACCTATCGGACTAAAACGCTAAAGCCACTTCTCTTTATAATCCATTCTGTTATATATTTATTTATTTTTTTTGCTCTAAAGGCGACACATACCGTGTCGGCTATTCTCCAATCCTATGGAGTATTTTAGCTAAAGGCGATGCTCCTTCATCGGCTATTCATGTTGGATTTTGACTCTCTTTCATGAACCAACCTCGACGCTGGGATAATATTTTTGAGAAATCTTCCATTAATGGCTTTGGTAAACTCTTCTCCTAGCAAAGTTTTTAAGATATATGCATTGCCGGATACACATCTTAATATCCAAAAAGGTCCCTCCCAATTTGGAGACCATTTGCCAAATACTTTGTCTTTCGTTCCAATCGGCAATAAAGCTTTCCAAACCAGATCCCCTTCTATGAGTTGCTTTATTCCAACCTTTTTGTTATAATACTTGGCAACGCGCATCTTGTTTTTCTCAATGTTTTCCAACGCCTTGAGACGAATTTGATGTAAATCTTCCAATTCATCCATCATCAGATTTTTATAATCTTCTTTTCCTAAATCCTTTTGCAATATAACTCGTCTTGAACCTGATTGCAACTCCCATGGCAACACAAAGATGATGCCCGTAAACCAACTCATAAGGGGACGCCTCGAGTAGATCCATGACAAGCCATTCTGTAAGCCCACAAAGCTTCATTAAGAACCAAATGTCATTTCCTCGGTTTCTCATCAATCTTTTTCTGGATGATCTTAATCATAATCTTGTTTGATGCCTCTGCTTGGCCATTGGCTTGTGCATAATACGGAGAAGAATTATACAACTTGATCCCCATGTCCTCAGCAAAATCACAAAATTCCAAGGAAGTAAACTGAGTCCCTTGATCAGTCGTTATAGTTTGAGGGATCCCAAACCTATAAATTATATATTCTTTAACGAAACTGATCATATTTTTCGACGTAACCTTCTTCAAAGGGATAGCTTCAACCCACTTGGTAAAATAATCTGTGGCGAAAAGTACAAACTTATGCCCCTTGCTGGATGGAGGATGAATCTGACCAATTAAATCTATACCCCATCCTCTAAATGGCCAGGGCTTGATTATTGGGTTCATAGCAGATACTGGAGCTCTTTGAATATTACCGAATCTTTGACAATCTTGGCACCCCTTATAATATTCAAAGCAATCCTCTAGCATGGTTGGCCAAAAATAACCAGTTCTTCTAATTATCCACTTCATCCTATAGGCGAACGATGCGCACCACATAATCCTTCATGTACTTCATACATCATCTTTTTGGCCTTCTCTTGATCTAAGCATTTAAGCAGTACTCCATCTATGGATTTGTAGTACAATTGATTATCAAGAAGCACAAATTTGAAGGCCTTGTACCTGAGTTTTTGGGAAACTTTCTGTGACGAATTCCTTAGATAATCAGCAATTTCATTTCTCCAATCATCAGCCACTTGATCAATACCGAAAACATTCTCATCTATAGCAAAGACTTCTTGATTCTCACGGTATCCAGAAGCGGCTTGAGCCAGCTTATTTGCTTCTTCGTTATGTTCTCTAGGGATATGATGCAAGGTTACTACCTGAAAACTTTTCAAAAGCCTTCGGCATTCTTCATAATATTCCCTCAATATATCGTTTTTGCATTCATATTGGTCGGTCAGCTGGTTAATCACTAACTCAGAATCCCCAAAAATCTCGATTGCAATAGCTTTTATCTCTATAAGAAACTGAAGTCCTTTAAGCAATGCCTCATACTCTGCTTGATTGTTAGTAACATAAGATTCAATGGGAATGGCGTATTCAAAAGTTACCCCTCATGGAGAAATCAGAAGGATACCAAAGACCACTGCCTTTGTTACAGGATGAGCCATCAAAGAATAAAGCCCAAGGTGCGATGCTTATCATCTCAACAGAAAGATCACGATGTTGGGTAATAAAATCAGCAATAATTTGACCTTTTACCGCTTTTGCCGATTCATACCTTAAATCAAATTCTGATAAAGCTAAAATCCATTTGCCGATTCTTCCATTCAAAATCGGCATTGATAACATGTGTTTTATTACATCAAATTCAAAAATTACCACGCATTCGGCGGTCAACAAGTAGTGCCGAAATTTGGTACATGAATAATAAATACATAAGCAAAAAGTTTCTCTATAGCCGAATACCTTGTTTACGGATCTAACAGTTTTTCGGCTAAGATAAGCTATTACTCTCTCTTTTTCCTTCAAATTCTTGCATGAGGGCTGATCCTATTGTTAGGCTATCGGCCGCCACATACTGATTTAAAAGGCTTGTCAAGTTGTGAAGGTACCAAAGGCCACAATTGGCGCCTTCATGTACTCCTTGATTTCATCAAAAGCCTTCTGTTGTATGTCACCCCATACAAATACTTGATCCTTCTTGAGCTTTAATAGTGGAGAAAAAGGCAAGATTCTTTCTGACACATTGGATATAAACCTTCTTACAAAATTAATCTTGCCAAGTAATAATTGTAACTCTGTAAGATTGGTTGGAGGGACAACTTTGTCTATTGCTTCCATGCTCTTCTTCCCAACTTCAATTCCACCTTTATGAACCAAAAATCCTAAAAACTCACCGGCTGAGACTCCGAAAGCACACTTGTTTGGATTCATTTTCAAACCATGTTTTCTAGTGCACTCCAGAGCCTTTCTTAAATCGGCTAAATGCCCTTCATGGTTTCTAGACTTGACCACCACGTCATTTCCATAATCTTGCCGATCAACTCATAAAAAATATAATTCATGGCTCTCTGATAAGTTGCACCGGTATTTTTTAATCCAAATGTCATAACAATCCACTCGAACAAACCAATATGACCAGGGCATCTGAAAGCTGTCTTTGAAATATCCTCTATTGCCATAAAAATTTGGTTATAACCAGCATTCCCATCCGTAAAGCTGATGATCTCATAACCAGCTGCTGCATCTATTAGTAAATCAGCAACCGGCATCGGGTATCCGTCTATTGGTGTGGCCTTATTAAGATCTCTGAAATCTATACAAACCCTCATTTTTTTATTCTTCTTGTATACTGGAACTATGCTTGAAATCCACTCTGCATACCTACATGGCCGAATGAAACTCGCTTCTAATAATCTTTCAATTTCTTTTTTCACATCGGCCAGTACCTCCTCTTTATAAATTTTCCGTGGAGGTTGTTTGTAAGGGCGATATCCGGGTTTAATGGGCAATCGATGCTCAACAACAAACAATCCGATCCGGGCATCTCTCGTATAATCCCAAGCAAAACAATCTTTAAACTCTTTCGGAAGGTTTATCAACTTTAATCTATATTCTTGATCTAAACCCGCACTAATATACATCGGCCTTGGCTTAGCGCCATCACCAACATCTATCTCTTCCAACTTATCGGTCGACATAAAACCACGCCCCAACTTTCCTTTGTTACCATCGATTGGATTATCCATTAAAAATTACTGTAAGAGCCGACTGCTTGGATCGGCTTGTTGATCCCTGTCGAAGACATTTACAGGACCTTCTCCCCATACTCTGCTAGAGAAACAATCAACACCATCATATTCCCAATAAGCGGGCTCTGCAACAAAGAACAACACTTACGGAATCATCAGCTTGAACAATTTCAACATCATCTCCAACCCACTAAATAAGAATCGGTGCATAGTTGAAGGAATGCAGCAATTAGTATGGATCCAATCTCTCCCTAAAAGCGGTATCTGTATGCCCCTTGCCATCAATAACAAAGAATGTAGTAATCAAAGTTTTCGACCTGATCGTCAATTCAACATGCACACTCCCCCTGTATCAGAAGGATTGCCAGCAAAGTCTCTGAAAACCATGTCGGTTTTTAACAAATCTTCACTAGTCATCCCAAGCTTCCTGAAAGTAGTATAAGGCATAATATTGATAGTAGCTCCTCCATCAACAAACATCTTGGTCAGAGGCTTGCCATTGACATATCCCTTCAGGTAAAGTGGCTTCAAGTGACGATTCTTGATTGGCTTATCAAAAACTGCCTGCTGTGTCAAGACAAGTTGGGCCATTAAATCTTGAAACTCAGTTTCATCAAAATCGAAGTACACTTCTTCTTGGATATTCTAGCCTTCGGGAGCTATGAACTCTGATGGAAGGAAGAAAGCCATACATGCATCAGCTGAAGGACCATGCTCATTGGGTTTCTTTTTAGGACGCCACATCTGTTTCTTCTCAGTAGCTGCTTGTTTCAGCTCCCTGCTCCTCAAACGCTGAACTCTTCTTTTCTGGCTTTTCATCAGTCCGGGAGGGCACCACTGTCCTTTCTGCCATACATATTTATAGGGACTCTCTTCCTCATTATACTTCTTATAATGAATCCAACTTTGATCTGCAAACCTTTTCCTTTGCTGATTCTCAGAGCTGCCTATTTTTAAACACCGATCGTCCTCAGGAAACTGAGTTCCAAACCTTTCGTGGACCGGACGGCGGTTGGCTCGAGACTGCCTATACCCAAAGTATTGATCACTGCATTCAGGGCAATTATTTCTAGCGGGCAGTTTCAAGCCTTCGTTCCAACAGTGCTTAAAGAATGAACATCCCCAATAGGACTGCTCCTGTTCTTTCATGCGCTCTTCTTGTTCCCTTCGATACACCCCTTCCTCATATCTCTGGCGTTCCTCCATAAACTTTTGCTCCTGGTAATACTCTTTCTCTCGCTGCCTCTGCCATTTGTTTAGCAAAATGCGTGATGTAACCCTAGACTTAGAAGTTTCACCTCTTTCAGTTCGGCTATTCTGGAACCGAACCCGTTGTTGCACTCTTCATTTGTAATTTGCCGATCAGGGTCAACAGTACCACTCTTTCTTGCTCTATCAGAGGTTCACACTTTCATCTTGCCTTTACCTTTAGGATCATTCACAGAAACCATATTCATGGAGAAAGAAACCATATTCTATGGAAAAGGCTCGCCATCAACCTTCATTTTACCATCAAACTTCAAATGGCCCTCTTGAATAGCTTTCTGAATTCGCACTCTGAACACTCGGCAATCGTTGATGGAATGAGAATTAGTGTTGTCGTAGCCACAATATCTCTTGTCTTTCACTCCTTCGAGTGCAAAGATAGGATGTCCTTCTGGCAGTTTGATACGTTCTTCCCTTACCAATAATTCAAAGAGCTTATCTGACTTAGAGACATCAAAATCATAAGTCCCTTTGTGTTGCCTCAACCAGCATTGACTAACTTGGGTAGGTTCTTTTGCCCAAAGAAGCCTACGTGCACACCATTGAAGGCGGGACCAGAACATAAGGCCTTTCACAATATGACAGTGGTGCCCAAAAAAAACCACACTCCACATACAAATCATAGCACTACTCCTGTTAGCTCACAGTGTAGTGGACAACCAAGCATCACTTGTGGGACCTACCAATTCAACTTAAAAATGAAAAAAAAAACCAGATGTTGTACTCGGCCACCCACTCAAAGAGGCCGCAGCTTTTGCACACGTCCTGTTATCTTCATCTTGTTGGTACCAAGGAAAAGTTATTTTATTGATCTAGCTTGGATGAGCATCGGTGAAAGTACTTTCTTCGCTCTCCATTTTACAGGCATCACTCAAAACTAGCTACACTAGTTGCAATGGAGAGAGTAGTGCTAGAATTCTCTCTCTCTCCTCTTTTGGGCACCACTTAAGAGGAATATTGTGGAAGGCCTAAGGGGGGCCAAGATGAATTTAAAGCATGGAGACAGTAGCTTGAATAACTCTTTCTCTTTGAAATTGCTAATGCTACAATGGCTAAAGCAAGAGTAGTAGAACAAATTTTAGACCATAGGGGGCCTTGCCCCTGCTAGCCCCCCTGGTTCTGCCAGTGTGCTCTATGTTCATCCAATTCCAAGAAAAAGGATGGCAGACTGAAAGAAGAAAAGGGAAAAAAAAACCTTTGGCAAGTTCCAATGGAGGCTCAATACAAAAAACGCCAAAAAGTGTAATCGGGAGATCGAATCTAGCAGCTCCTGTCTTGGGCCACAGCGCGCTTACTACTCTAGCTAGAAACAGTTAATGTATGAGAGAAATCCGAAACACTTTTAATAGGGACATACAGGAAAACTACACCTTAATTAATCACTCCTTGTATCCTAAACCATATCCAAAACAAACCCCTTTGTGAAATGGAGGGAATACCTTGCATGTCGTCGATTGGCTCATGCATCCGGCCATCGATTTATTTACTCTCATATCAGGGCCGTGGCTAAGATTTTGAGACCCTGGAGCAAATTGTACAGTGAGACCCATATCCTTATGAGACGCATACTCTGAAAATTTATTTGCGATTCAACCTTGATGCATGCAATGTGGCAAATTTAGTACAACCAAAGCCCAAGCATTCAAACGGCTAGGCTCCATCCAGGTTCACAAAGGAGTGGCAAGAACCAAAGCCCAACCTGGATGTACTAGCATGCCACGGTTTAGCGAAAAAGCTAGATGGGCAAAAGTTTAAGAACCTACACCCCAAATGGCTAGGCTCGAATCAACGTGGAGGAAGTGTGGAACTGGCATCCTGTCTGTTGCCTGCCTCATCATCATCGTCTCATCGGTAATAAAGGTCGTCGTTTGCTGCAAACGAAACCAAGCCAAGGAAGGCGAGGCGAAGCAGAGATCTGGGCCTTTTCGTGCAGCATGGTCGTGGAATATTACTTGCCCGCCGCCTCTGTATCCTCCATCCAGGTTCCTCCCTGCTCGTGCCGCACGGGGAAATAAAGCCACCCGCGCGCAAGATAGATACTTGGATTTGCGCAAAGGCAAGCTTTGGAATCATACAGTATACTCCTCTCCATACAGTCTACAGGAGACGAGAGCCGCCTCGTTCCGAACGTGTACTATTGCTGTGGCGATAGGAGGACGCGCACGGATGTTTTGACCAGCAGCGGCCAGGCTGTCTGATGTGGCATATTATTGGCATGGTATGTCAGCGCGACCAGTGAGGAAAAGTCGACGTCGGGTGGCGCGTCCCTGCTGTCCAGTCCTGGCACCGCCGGCTTCCGGAGACCGCGACCACACCGGCCGAGGAGAAAAGATGACGGAGGGGCGATGAATCCAAACGGAATGCCGTGGTCTGCGACCAGGTCGTCACCGCGGACCCCTCATCTGCTTACTAGTAGTACCCCGGACCGAAGCTTCTTTCGCATTCAACGTCAGACGAACGAGGCAATTGGGTGCCCCCCTGGCTGCTGCTGCTCCTCGTAATATTCCCCATCATTTCATTATTACTACGAATGAATACTCTAAATTTAATTATTATTTGATCCGATTGGTATTACGTTACGTGCGCGCGTACTACTGGATCCCGTGTGCCGCCTGTACTAGTACATATATATCGGCGAGCCCCCCAGTTGTCGCCGGTGCGAACCCCCCAGTTGCCGCCCTCACCGGTTGCCCTTCTCAGTCTCATCTCTCTGTCTCTGTCGCGCTTTCAAATTCAATGCCGTGCGGGTGCGGCTCCCCGGCCCTCGTTTCTTCATCTTCCAGTCCCAGCACAGGAACCGCCGCGAAACTAGTGACGACGACGCACGGACCCCAACCCCAACACCAACCAAGGCACTCTTATTAGTTGTCATGACGACGACCAAGAATCTTAAGCAGCAGCAGCAGCAGCAGCAGCATGTGTTGCCGCCCATGGTGGCGGCGGCTGGCATGGGCATGGCCGCCGCGCCGCTCTGCCCCGTCAGGACCAAGCTCCTGCTCTGTGCCGCGCTCGGCTTCACTCTCGGTGTCGTCGCCACTGCCTCCCTCATGACCTCCTCCTCCTACGCCGCTTCGTCGTCCGCCGCCAACGCGTTCCGGGGAGGAGGAGGAGAGGCGCTCGGCCTCTTCTTGCCGCCGACGTCGTCCGCCACCATTCAGGATCGGCGCCCTCCGCCGCCATCGCGTTCTCAGCACAAACAAGGAGGCGCGGTGCCGCCACTGACCCGCCGGTCTCGGACGGACGCGCCGGCCGCGGCCACGGGCACGGGCACGGGCACGGGCATGCCATCACCACCGTCTCCTCCGGCGCGCATTACTACCGCTGCTGCCCCGCCGCCACCGCCGACGCCACCGGCGCCGACTGGTGATGGCGACAAGAAACAGGGACCAGCGGCGCCTTGGGCTACTACTACTGCACCCGACGGTGGCAATGGTAGCATCATCGGTGCCGACGATGACGACGAGGAGCTGATGGCCCGGGCGTCGTCGTCGGCGCCGAGGGAGGTGCCGGCCGGCACCGTCCCCAAGGTGGCGTTCCTGTTCCTCACGCGCTGGGACCTGCCCATGGCGCCGCTGTGGGACAAGTTCTTCCACGGCCACCGCGGCCGCTACAACGTCTACGTGCACACCGACCCGGCCTTCAACGGCTCCGACCCGCCGGAGACCTCCGCCTTCTACCGCCGGAGAATCCCCAGCAAGGTGCGTGCGTGTATTCCAGCTGCATTCCTTTAATTTCCTCCTACACTGCCAGCTCCAATTCCGTATCTATAGAATTCATTCACTGCCGCCTCCCTCCCATGTTTGACTTGATTCGTAGAATTTTCACTGTCTGGATCCTTTTTGTGCTAGCATTCATCCGCCTTGCACATTATTCTGCGTACTGTATATAGTATGGTTTAATTGTCTAGTATTTGCATTTGCAAATGTATAAATGCTTAAACCGATGCAATCCTACAAACTAATTAGACCCACGCACATTGATTGATTGCTAATAGACGGAGCAATCCGGAATCCAGATCCATACGGAAAGTACTATTCTGATTGGATTAGGTGTACGCCATGGTTTAGAAATTGGAACACATGACGTCATCATGACAGCAACGGCATAGCCTGATAGCCGGCATACTGTTGTCAAGTGGGATAGTCCTGCCAACTGTTGTCAAGTGGCTGTGGCTCCGGCTCCGGCTGGATGCTCGCCGAGGAATTTTGGTTTTTTTCGACATGCAAAAGCACGGAATTCCAGAGGGTGGCGGCGATGAATTCAAAGCCTACATCGAGAACGATGCCTTTGTTTCGTCGTCCGGACTCGATCGAGATGGCAAGAATTTTCTTTTCTTGCGTCTATTGGTCCTCAACTCTGACTGAACTCTGAAGCAAACAAAAGTTGAAGCTTCCCTAGAATCACCTTTGCTTGTGACCCGGCTGTGCATGCGCTTGAAGGCACTGCAGGTGCTTAATAGACAGGATTCCAGTTTTTATGAAATATATATATACTCCCCTGTTCTAAAATAAACAACTTTTTTAGAAAGTTATATACACAAATTATAAATTACGAATGCTGGCAAAAGGCTCATGTAACCTTGTTTTCTTAGTGGTGGATATCTCTTGGATTTTGCAGTTATTATTTTACATGCGCCCGTGATTAGTTCAGCATTAAAATGCACGCGGTGTTCCATGCTTCTGTAAAATCTACCTTTATATGAATTTTAAAACTCACAAAGTTACTTATTTTAAGGTATAGTTACATCTAGACAATGGCGGAACCAACACTTTTGATTAAGGGGATCTAGTAATAGACAACACATCATAAACACGACAAATATATATAGCAAATATATGGTTTCATAGTATTTTACATCACATTTTGTATTCATAACAAAAATCACAATATTAACATGAAAAATAGGTGAACAAATAAATTTTTGTGATGAATAACTAGATTTTATGAAAAATGATTTTTTTCTATAGTATAAAAAACTCGCTTTTTTTAGGGGGGCATGGGCCCTACTGTTTCTGCAAGTGCATCTAAAGTCTCCCGTTAGCTAATGTGAACGTAAGTCTTTTACTGCCACAATGAAAATTTTGTGTGAAAAGGCCTTTATGAACGGTTTCAACTCTTCTTTACATTGCTTCAATGGAAGTTATTGGGAATAGGGCCATTTTTAAATTACAAGCCCTTATTAGACTATTCCATGACTTCTCTTGGCTCTCTAGTAGCTCCTTTAGTGGAGCCCCTTATCTACTCCAGTTATTACCAAATAAATCCAAAGTTCCTTCTTACCATTGTTATATTATTACCTGTTGAAAGGAGTATTATTTTGCCAACCATGATGAGTCTAACAATAAGGTTAATACTTACCTACATCAAAATAATGGTAAAAAATAGCAAATGTACAAATGTGTTCTAAAAGCCCCATCCTAATTACTGATCATCGCTCCTTAAATTAGTAGCATAAGTTTCGCAAGGAGATTCTCGAACGGTCTTTAAAAACCTGACGTTTCAAACATTATCCTACCCAAACACATAATGAGATATTAATATGTGTTCTTATATATATTTCTCATTATACACACATTAAATACTACTCTCTCCATCCCAAATTACAAGTCATTCCAAGAATATTAGAGAGTCATACTTTGTAAAGTTTGACCAAAATTATAGAAAAAAATACAAAGGTTTATGACATCAAATAGATACACAATGAAAATATAATAACTAATAAAAAATCTAATAATACTTAGTTGATGTCATAAATGCTATTATTTTATTACCCCTGGAGACGCTCTAATGCCAATTCTAAATTCACCAAAAAATGTTATTTTTATATCTCACAAACGAAATCGAGTTTAGACAAGATATTTTACAAGGTTGTGTATTATCTTATCTTATACATGTGTGATTTTTTGGTGAATTTAGATAACTTTTTTGTTGTGGTTTATATGGGTTCTCACAGGGAGGCTGGTTTGCACTTAATCTGTTGCCAATTATAAATAAGCTATTGGAGAACATTTTTCAACAAAATTTCCATGTTTCCATCGATGAAGAAGCATATAAAGAAAGTCTTAGAGTTGCTTTTACAAGCTAACACAAATATTTAGACACGTTTTGAGGGTTTCTAGCAGATCTAATTCTTGCATTGTTATGGCAATATTTTCATACAAGACTTGTAAATTTCTATTGCTCCTCTCCAAATTTGTTTTTCTTCACCGGTGCTAGGTTCTTCAGCTATTAGAATAGGTGCGTGACAAATGTGCCCTTGGTATGCATGTCGGTGCGTAAGACGAGCAGACATAGATTCTCCAAGTTATCCATACCGCCGGTAGTTAATTAACCTACCATATAGAACTTTGTACTATCATAGAACACTTTTCGTGCATGGAAATATATAGCTTTCATATGAACATCATGTCTATTCAAATTCATATGAAACAATCACACATTTTCAAAATAAAGATGCTAAAATACAAGCTTTGAACACGGTAAAAGTGCATGTTCGTCGAGGTTGGTAGTACTGGCTGGCAATGCGGCGTGGTAATCATATATGGAGGCCTCTGCTGATTGGCAATTTGGTATTACGAGCTGGCAGGAGACTTAGTCAGTCACCGACATACTTATGCCAATGGATCACTGCTTGGCACTTTGTCTTTGCTGGCTCATAATTCAGTCCGCCGGATCATTTGATTTATGTCTGTCACATAGTATAATGAACCGTCGATGTCACATAGTATAAATCACTTGGCACTTTGTCGTTGCTGGCATGTGAATAATGAACCGTCGATGTGAACATCGCATGCCACGTTGGTTGAATAAAAGTACTCTCCTCCTGTCCTTCATCTGCATGCATATATATATGATTGATGACGGAAACTATAGTCAATACGACAAACCGGCTCCATAATAAGAAATTGTGCATTTGCTTAGCATGCTTCTCCGAATCACCAAAGTTTATTATAAGTTTATGTTAAGTTGGCTATTTGAGAATGACACAAGTATGTTTGTTTGGAAACTTTGTTTTGAAAAATTATATTTTCGTCACGATTTTTCTCAAGTATTACTCCCCATCTAAAAAGAATGCAGTTCTAGACATTAGACAAGTTTATGTCTCTAGTATGATTTATTACGAAAATATATTTTATAATAATCATTGATACTTATTCAGTATCATAAATAATTTTAGTGATTTTATTTTTGTATAAATTTGGTCAAACTTAAAGTTATTTGATTGATCCTCGAGAAGTGAGAATTTCCTCCATTTTAGGACTCCTTAGTAGTTTATATAAAAAAAAACTACTTGTGAAAAGTGTGTTTCGGATACCATGCCGATTTGTAAACCACACTTGTTGAGTTTGGAGGTGGTATTATCATGTACTCTCAATTATTAATAAATGCCATTTACAGGCAACCATATATTCTTTTTATCACAAGTGACAAGACTCCTGTCCTTGTACGTTAGTACTACGAAACAGAATGTACACGTATGAACACATGGATCGGAGGGAGTACTATTATTTGTCCTAACTAATATAATTAGCGCGCCTTATTTAATTATGCTTTATTTTACTATGAATAATGCAGGTGGTGAGATGGGGCGAGATCAGCATGGTGGAGGCGGAGCGTCGTCTTCTAGCTCACGCGTTGCTGGACGACCACTCCAACGCGCGCTTCGTGCTGCTGTCGGAGTCGCACGTCCCGCTGTTCGACTTCCCCACCGTCTACTCCTACCTCGTCAACTCCACCCGGGTGTTCCTCGAGTCCTACGACCAGCCGGGCGCCACGGGCCGCGGCCGCTACAGCCGCCGGATGAGCCCCGCCGTGTCCCTCGCCCAGTGGCGCAAGGGGCTCCCAGTGGTTCGACCTGGACCGGGCGCTCGCCGCCGACGTCGTCGCCGACCGCGTCTACTTCCCGCTCTTCCGCCGCTTCTGCCGCCGCAACTGCTACGCCGACGAGCACTACCTGCCCACGCTCCTCAACATCATCCGGCCGCCGGCGGCGGGGCCAACCGGAGCCTCACGTGGGTCGACTGGTCCCACGGCGGCCCGCACCCGGCAAGGTTCACCAGGATGGAGGTCACCGTCGACTTCCTCCGGTGGCTCCGGGACGGCAGCACGTGCACGTACAACGGCAGGACCACCAGCGTGTGCTTCCTCTTCGCCAGGAAGTTCCTGCCCAACTCGCTCACCAGGTTCTTGAGATTCGCGCCCAAGGTGATGGGTTTTGGCTACAAAAATCATCGTCCATCCACGACGGCGAGGGGGTGACCGGCGGCTTTAAAAGTGAACTGAGGGACCTAGGATTTTTTTTTTTTTAAGGATCGTCGGAGCGGGTGGGACGTGATTATTTTGTGAGGAGATCAAATCCATTCATTATTCATTCATGTGCAGTTATATAATTTTTAACGTCACTCTTTAGTGCAGTAGCTGCGTGTGCAAATTCTTTTTTTTGAATTCTCCTTTTGTAAAGAAAAAAGTGTACAGAGGACCGCAAAGGGTGAAAAAACAACAAAAAAAGCTCGTCGTTCTGCAGCAAGATTATCTAACTCTTTACCCATTGATTTCAATCTTTGGACAAAAAATAGCTTGATCTACTGCTATAAATTTAAATTTTTGCATAAACCATGCATATCGACATCCATTCACGAAGAATACAAGGTCATCTGTGCAATAACTTACACACTCTCGCACTCCCGTGTAAGCCCCCCCACGCGGCGACCCGGAGGCCCCAAACCCTAGCCGCCGCCAACCTTCCTTTCCCTCCCCCCGGCCCGCCGCCGAGCAGGCCGCCGGCGGGCCGCGCGGCTCGCGCCCGGGATGGCGGCGGCGGGGCCTCGTCTCGCGTTCGGGCGGAGTGGTGGCGTTGGTGGCGGCGGTGGCGGGCGTGGCCGAGCTCGAGCCGCGTGGGGCTCGGCGAGGCCTGCCCCCGGCGGCTGCGCGGCGCCGACGAGGCCCGGGGCGGGCGCTGTGGCGGTGGAGCTCTTCTCCTCTCCCGCCCTCCTCTTACCTCCTTCCTCGGCGGCAATGGCAATGGTGCCGGGCCTGGGTTGCGGATCGGCCGGATCCGGGGTCCGGGCGGATCCCGCCCCCGGGCGGGCCGGATCCGGCTCGCGGCTGGCCCGGGAGGCGGCGGCGCGGAGCACGGGCGGGGCGCGAAAGGGCGGCGGCGGGACTCTCTTCTTCTTCTCGGCCCGCCCCTTCCCTCACGGCTCGGCAGCCGGCTGGGCTGCCTCGCGGCGGGCCGCGCCGTTAGTCGGTACGCCGGCCGCGACCCGGCTGGTCCCGGCCGGTTGCGGCTAGGTGGCTGCCTGGGCAGCCCGGGCGGCGGTCAGCTGAGCAACCATGGACGGAGGCGGGCGTCTGCTTCGGTGGGCGGGGGCGGCGCCGAGATGAGTGGGGGCTCTCGCCACGTGACTCTCTGCGCAGCAATGTCGGCATCGTCATTGGCGGGTGCCAGGGGCCGGCGGCGGTAGTGACGGCCGGCGTCGCCCGGAGTGGGCCGCGGAGTGTGGCTGGTCTTCGCACGTTGCCTGGTCGGCAGGGGTGGTTGGCGCAGCTATTCGGCTGCTGTGCGTAGCCGGCGCGTCGACGCCCATCTGGCGAGGCTTCTGCAGGATGTTCGGCAACGACGACGGTGGTGAAGGCTGTGATCCGGCATCGGGGCCGACGTCGGTGCTGGGGGACCTTGGGCGAAAGCCTAACGACGGTGACGCCTGTGGGCGCCGCTTTCCCCGTTGGGGGCGTCGTACCTCAGCATTTTCCATGGGTGAAAACCCGGTCCATTCTTGGACGAGCGACGGCGGCGCGTTGAACGTCGTAACCTTCCTGAAGGCGTCGTTGTGGATTCGACTCGGTCGGGTTGTCTTGTGGCAGGGCTAGCCATACTCGGAAGTCGGAGCTGCTCTTGCGTCATGCTTGAGCTGGGCAACGATGACCTACAATGGCCTTCTGCTTCGGAAATTCGGGTTTCACATTTTAGTTGGGTCATCGTTTACTCTGTTGTGTTTGCGTGGTTGGGCTTCGCCTTCGTGGTGGTTCACGCCATGTTGGCTGCCTTGTACATAAATTTGCTCTCTACTTATCAATGGAAGCCGGTAAAACGGATCTTTCGAAAAAAAAAAGGATAAGTCTTGTACATTTTTCTCTTATACTTGAGTTTTTACGTGAACGTTTTTTACACGAGGTTTTTAATGAGCAAAATGTGTAATTCAACTTGCTAAGAACTGTTTTTTCATTGGTTTTTGGTTTAAGTTTTCATAAGAAATGCATATGCATATCGTAATAATCTGCCAAAGGGAGTACTGTGTATTTGTTTTTTCACACACCGGACTGGCCATTTGACTACTGCTGTGCCTTAAAAAAACATTGTTACTCCTGGAGTCCTAGTGGTTCCTTGTATTTAAATATTAAATTATTAATATTGCTGATGTTCTAATATATAGGTTGTTTTGGTTTTTCCATAGATATTAACTTTTATCATATATCTAGATATAGCGTATATCTAGAATTATGCATCTAGAAAAGTCAAAAACATGACAAGAATCTTTGGCTGAGAAGCGCTTAGCAAATTGCTCCTTCATACATTGGTACCCCCCAGTTGTGCCATTTACTTATACTACCACCAGGGACGGATCCAGCGGTGGGGGCGGGGTGGGGCTCAAGCCCCCCCGCCGCTGTTAATCTTATGGAGCCCCCTAGAGCCCCTCCATAATTTTTTGTCATGGCTATAATGAAGAGATGAGTGGCTGGAGGTCGAAGATGAAGAGATCAGCTCCTTCAAATTTTAATTCTAGATTCGTCCCTGACCACCACCTGTTTGGTCATTAATTACAAGGGTAATTGGTCATCAATAACACGCTATTCTGTTAAGCCAAAGAGAAACGGTTGTTTTTAAGAGAATGACACGGTCAGTTTTTTTTTTTTTTGAGAATAGAATGACACGGTCAGTTGGGACAAAAAAAAAAAATTAAGCAAAAGCTTCAATTAAGCCCAATCATGAGAGCACGAAGATAACAGTCTAATTAGCCCAAAGATGGACCAAACACTCGGAGGCAGTTCAGCCCAACAATCACAAAGACTCGTGAGCGGGTGAACGGGCCGTCGTGCTGGGCTGATGTGTGAAGGAGAGGCAGTAGCACTGTAGCAGCGAACAACAGTTGGTTAGGTTCATTGGTGGAAGGTGGCCATCGAGATTTAAGTCCTCGACTTGGCGTGGATGATCGTACTTTTTTTAGATTTATTCTAAGATTTACCGGTGTTATACTTTAAATGGTAAGCAATATTTTTGTTGATGACGACACGCCTGTGGTGACTTCAGAAATCTCCGTTTTGCCATCTCGGTCCTTCAAAGATGCTTATAAAGGTAGGGTTTGGCGTGTACGTGTGTTCAGAAAAATAAGTGTAGATGCGTGTTGTGGGTGTCTATATTATACTGTCTAATTCTAAAAAAACACCGTGTTCAAGAATATGGCCAGAAAACCAGCCACATCATGTTAGAGTTGGAAATGGATCGAATATGGATAGTATTAATTGGATATATGGAAGTGCAAGAGCTTTAGTACCATTTCAGGTCGATTTGCCGTCCAGTCTTTGAAGAAAGCGCATAAAAATAGTGTTTTTTTGTGTACGCGTTTTACAGGAGTGAGGGTGTGTTCTTTTTAGCGCAAGACTATGTAATTCTAAAAAAAAACTTAATAATTGGATATCAATATTTTTCAGAATTTGAATATATACATTATTCTACAAATATGATAGCTAGGGTTCCATACTCAATTTAGTTGATATCAGATATATGTATATTTCATCAAAAGTTTTAGAATGTTACACATGTATATGTGGTGGCTTATAGCTAAGCAAATGCTGACGTAGAGGAGCGAAAAGAGGAGAACTTAGCTCTTATGTAAGCAACAAGCTAGGCATGGAAGCATAGATATTGGTGGGCCTATACACTAAGTGAACTAGGAGGATGCCCCGCGCGTTGCTGCGGGTATGAAATAGAAATGTAAGAAGTTTATAATGGTCGAAATTATGAATTAGTAGATACATATATATTGATGTAGTAAGTCAATTGCGGAGGTTGTATCCATTGATGTAAATGGTATAGATTATTTGAACTGGCCATCACTCAAATCTTATCTACCTGAACCCCCACCCTTACTATACCTCAGGGTCATCCCCCTCCCAAAATTTTAGGAGTTTTCCTTCATAAAATTATACATGTTTTAGAGGACCGTATGTAATATATGTGATATGTAGTTTTGCTAGGTTTTTGCTTACAAACGGGTTTTTGCTTAGAAAAGGTTTAAATTATCGAAATATATCCATGTAGGGTCTTGTTTTGAAGAGTTTATTGTGAGGAATACTATAGTGCAATTGGATTTTAATTACGATACTTGGTTTAGGTGCTACGACTTTTTTCTATTTCAAAAGAAAAAGTTAGTGGGAGATAAATCGGCCTTAGTGAAGGTAACTCCTTTGATGATGTCAGCTGACATCACTTTTGGAGTCTCGACCAATCAAAAGCTAGAGAATTAGTTAGTGAGAGTTAAGATTATAGGAGTTATAGATATGAGGAGGATAAGAAAAATAAAAAAGTCGAACAATGTCATACTGGTAAAATTAACAATTAAAAAGTTATTTATGGACAAATAAAAGATAATTGTGATATAGCTTGACTCTTATAATTTGGCTAATAGCTAAGCATTTAACTCTATTAATGGTCTTGCTCTAGTGCTAATCTTTTACTCTCTCTCTCTCTCCTCGAAAAGTGCAACTTCTAGAGTTGTCTTAAGTCAAACTTTTGAACTTTGACCAAATTTCTAGATAAAAACACTAAGATGTATGGTACTAAATTAGTACCATCAGATTTATCATACAATGTATTTTTATAAGATACTTATTTTATGTTATAAATATTGATATTTTTTTATAAAGTTGATCAAAATTAAAAATATTTTACTAGCATGGATTCTAGAAGTTGTAGTTTTTTAGAGACGAAGGGAGTACGAAGCTTTTACATCTCTCGATACATAATGCCTATTTCCTATGAAAACTCTCACCAAACTCCTAATGAGATTGACCTTAGCTTTTGTAATGAGCCTATCCAAATCTGTTGCCAACGCACACGAAATACGAACCTCGATCTTCGCATTTGAAAATTGTTTGGGTACCGTTCATCAATGCTCGGTACAAAGATCAAATCCATGGTGACGTCACTGCATACGCAAATTGAACTACCGGACATGTAACTTTAGGCTGATAAATGAATACTAAATAAAGCGGCTTCTGTCGGTAGATCAGACTGGCAATTAGACACTGTTGAGGGGCTCGGTGGAGGAAACCCCCACCTATTTTTTTTATTGATAAAAAAGATAGAATACAAATGCTCGAGCAGTGTGGGAAAGGAGCCAACAAGACTCAAAAAGGAAAAGCTAAAGTACATTAGGCTATATTCTCTAACCAAATATTTAGAGTGCCGGTACGGCAAGGTTTAGCTTTGATACAAATCAAGCTAATCTCATCTCTGAACATAGACATCCAGCGGTTGAGGTTGCAGGCAACTCCATCAAAGATGAGTCGATTTCTGGAACACCAGATGCACCAGCATGCTGTTATGAAGATTTCCCTGAAGATATTGCTCCCAAATGCTAGTCTTGCTTCGATGATCATGTCAAGGGGTTGTAGATTCAAATTCCAGGTTATTCCAATTCGGTTCCAGCAAGATTGACTGAAAGGGCATTGAAAGAACAGGTGCTCGACTGTTTCTTTAGCACTTGCATTGCAGATAGCACAGTTGTAGGAGGGTAGATGCATTTGCTTCCTCCTAAGGATATTCCTTGTGTTCAATTGTCTTTGATCATGAGCCGGAGAAGAAAACTTATGTTTACCAAGGTTGTCTCCCCGCCCAAAGCCAGCCAAATAAAGGTGACGTCGGTGTTGTACCCCTCGCAGGATCTTGTAAGTTTTTTTTGAGCTATAGAGGGATGTGGAGTTCCAGCTGTATATCCAGATATCAAGGGATTCTGGGTTCCATTCAAAGAGAGCTAGCAGTCTTGAAGTTCTCACACTGTAGAGGCTTGAGTTGATAAGGGTAACTGAAAATTCCTGCTATTATCTTGTGAGAGGAAGGACCAAATTGAGCAAGACTTCTTTTTAGCAAAAGAGAAGAGCCTTGGGAACCTGTCTTTCAAGAGAGTGCTATTCCATTGATCATTCCAAAAGAGGAGTAAGTCCCCCTTCTTTGGGTTGCAAATGGCCGGACTTCACAATTCTGGTGGAGTTTGATGACCTGTTTTCACCAAAAAGGATCCAATCGGGTTCCTAGCATGAGGGGGTGTTTCGTTATGATACAGCTTTTCCTATGTAAGTCGGGACCCACGGTATATCTGCTTTGTTATAGAATTTATCCAGGAATTTCAATAAAAGCGCCTTGTTTTGGGTCCGAATGTTGATGATACCAAGTCCACCCTCTTCCCTTTGCGCAAGGTGCTCCCAAGCGACTAAGCGGGTGCCCCTCCCGTTGATGTCACCACCACTCCATAGGCAGTGTTTTCTATATTTATCAATTTGCTCTATCACCTGAGGAGGTATGAGCAGACTATACGTGTAATAAATTGGCATGGCAGATAGGACTGAGTTTACAAGGAGTAGTTTTCCATGGTATAACAACATTTTGTTGATGCCAATCAGCCTTGATTCCATTTTCTATATTAGAGGGGCAAAGTCCTGTACCAAAGGTTTCTGGGTACCCATTGGGAGCCCCAGATAAGTGAAGGGCATGCTGCCGATCTTTGCATCCAAATGTTCTCGCTAGATGGATTAGTTTCTCTTCACCGAGGTTGATTGGAACCATGAATGATTTGTGGAAGTTGACGTGCAGCCCAAAGTGCTATCGAAAAAGGATCTCAGTAGGCATTTGAAGTTGAAGAGAGTTCTACCATCAGCAGGCATGATAACCAAGGTGTCATCGGCATATTGGATAATGGGAAAATCTCCTCCAAAGTTATCGATGATTGGGTGCTTGAAACCCCCGAGCCCTAGGCTCTATTGATGATGGATCAAGGAGGTTAGTCGCTAGAGCAAAGAGTAAGGGGGATAGAGGGTTTCCCTGTCGACTCCTCTTAAGCGCTTAAATTTTTTCTAGGGATGCCATTTAAAAGAACCGAGGAGGAGGCTGAACCAAGAACCATCTGGACCCAATGTAACCATTTTTCTCGGGAAGCCTTTATGTTTGAGGACTTGAATGATGGTCTCGATGCTCAACTTTATCGAAGGCCTTTTCAAAGTCCAGTTTTTAGGATCACAATTTCTCTCCTAGACTGGTGACAGTATGCAAGAACCGAAAAGGCCCACGCTAGACAATCTTGGATAGTCCCGCCCTTTATAAAGCCATATTGGTTCTCAAGAACTAACAAAGGCATGACTGCCTCGCAATCTTGAGGACGGGGAGCTTAGTAAGGCATTTGAGAGAATAATTGAGCGTGAGATGGGCCCTGTAGTCATCAATTGTCTTTGGGGTTATGTTTCTTTAGGTCGTGGCAATGTGGGAAGAATTTAGGCAGCTGATATCTGTCACATTGGAATTGAAATCATTTAAGAATCTGGAAAGTCTTCCTTTATAATGTGCTAGCACTTTTTATGAAAGTTCCATTGAAGCCGTTCGGACCAGGGGTATGACTGTTAGGGAGCTGCTTAATAACTGTAGCTATCTCCTCAGAGCTGAAGGCTGTAACCAGGGTGTTGAGGTCCTGATACTGTAGGAGGTTAGATAGATCATATGAGATGCCATTGAAATCACTAACTCCAAGCCTGTGTTTGAATGAATTCCATAGGAGTGAAGCTTTCTATTCATGATCTGTTACTAGGACATTATCCGAGTTCAGTAGACTACCAATATACTTTCTGGTGTTGTTGTGAGTAGCCATTGCTTGGAAGTAGGAACTATTCTCATCTCCCAATTTTACCCACCTGACCTTATTTCTCTACTTCCAGTATTTCCTCTTAGATTCTAGGAGGGAGGCCAGATGATTCTTTGCAAGTGCTCTAAATTCTGATTCCAGCGCATTAAGTGGTCTCTGATCTTCTAAACCATCCAGAAGGAGGAGAACCCATGAGGAGTTGTGAATAAGCTTGTTTAAGTTTGATAGCTTCTTGCTCCATTGCCTTAGACCTGCTCGACCTGCTTGAATTTGGCAGCCGGGGTTTTTTATTTGCGTTGGCAAAGAAGGGGGGAACTATGCCGAAAGCTCCACGGTTTCTAGAAAACTTCGGTTGATCGACCCAAAAAATCTAAAACCTGATCCTTTTGGTACTTTGCTCCCAATATTAATGCAGAAAGGGATATGATCTCGAGATGTTCTTTGAAAGAGGCTGCACCAAGTGGCTGGAAATGAGAGCCCCCAGCTTAAGTTAGTTAACACCCAATCCAATTTCACTAGCAAGGGGTTAGGCTGTATATTGCTCTAGGTATATCTTCTTCCACCGAATGGAATGTCGATCAAATCAAGGTCTGAAATCAGGTTATTAAACAAATTGCATTTCGAGTAATCTCCTCCGTGCTTGTTTCTCGTCTTCACTACTTCTATATAGGTTGAAATCTCCAAATAGTATATCCAAATATCAAAGTCCGATGTGTCCATGTTTAGTAACCAGTGTGACAAAAGGTAGCTTGCCAGTTGCATGAGCTGGTCCATAAATGTTAGTGATATGAAAGGTGCTTTGATCTAAGGTGCAAGTGACTTTGATTGTAAGGTCGTAATCGCTTGCTTGGACCACATTGCATTGATACATACCACTATTCCACACTTTCAGAATGAGACCACCCGAGGCACCAGTCGATTGAGAGAAAGCAAAGCTGTCTAAGTGTCTTGGATAGAATTTTTTTATGTAGGCCACATCAAATAAATCTCTGTTTGTTTCCTGCAGACAGACAATATTGCATGAGCTATCAGTGATTTTTGATCTGATTGTATCCCACTTTTCTTGGGAGTTAATACCCCTCACATTCCAAAGATAGGATCTTATGATTTCTCGGTGTTATTCATGGATAAACATTGGGGTCCGTAGGTAGGACAAATTGATTACACAAGAACCCGCCACATGGGTAGCACTCCAAACCATATCATCATCCACTAAGGAGAATGCCCAGATGGAGACAATAACAAAGATAAACCAAACAATATAAGAAACCAAGTAGTTCATCATCAGCCCAGCTGGCAAAGAGTGATTACTTATTACAGACTGCAAAGATAAAACCTCCTTCATGAAAGTGACCCAGTTCCATATAGACTAAGGAAAACAAAAGAGGTGGGGCAGTGCTTGGGGGAATAGCAAGTGCCACCACAGGGGAGATCTTTCTTCCTACTTATTATTGTTATCAGCCTTCAGGATTGCAGCAGAAATAGCCACAGGCTGAATCTGAAGGAAGCCGGTGCCAATGCCCATCACCACATCTTCATTCAGGTAGGGGGCCACAGATTGGTCCTCAGGTGGTATGGTCGCCAGAGGGATTGGAGAGGGTATTTCCTTCTCCTTGCGCTTGAGGTTCTTGACTCCAGGAGAGAGGCTCTTGAAGCCAGCTTGTTTGGCTGCATTCCTTTTGCTCCTGCGAAGAAACCTGTCATCCAGTTGCTCCTTCACCCTGACGTGCTTGCGCTTACTTGGGACGAAGGCATCCCCCACGATTTCCATAAGCTCCTCATCATCAAGGATTGAGTTAGATCCACCAATGGGCTCTTTGATCTGGGGAGGCAGGAGACATGCCAGGCGAACCATCAGAAGGTAATCATTAAAATAATCAAGGAAGCTAATGTTGTTGTCAATATCAAGAGACCAAGAGAGTGGAAAAGGTATATGGTAGGGGATTTAGGAATGAGATTCAAGTACCTTTACCACTAAAGATTTTGGGATACTCGTGCAACTTTTTCTCGGTTCGGGTAGGGCAGAAAGAGCCCCCTTGCAACAGCAGACAAGGTGGGAGCACAAACAATCTGAGACTTCAGTCTTGCCTTCTTAGGGAGAGGGTCAGGGGATTCCTCTGCTGCAACAGTCATGACTTCTTCTCCAGGACCAACTGGAATGTTCAGATCAAGGTGGGACTGGGTGTTAGTGCCAGAGACATGGACAACAGTGACACCAAAGCAAGATCTTCAGTCCCTGCCCCTACACCAGATGGCGTGGATCACATTATCCATGGGGCTTTGAGGCTCATTCTCATCAACAGCAATATCATCAATAGCAGTATCATCAGCAAACCCAACAGCAGCCACCTTGTCACCAACCGAGGAGTTAACATTCTCACCATCTATTCCCACTGGAGCCTGAACAGGGTGATGCATACCAAAGACAGCGTGATGAAAACCTCCATCACCAGGCTCATCTTTGAACCAGTAGGGTGTTATTGGAGGCACCTAGTGGGATTAGGCCCATCCAGCGAGGGGCATCAGGTAGCAAAGGGTGCAGAGGTCCAACCATAATAAAACCTTCTTCATCTGGCAGTGGTACGGGCTGTCCAGGATCTACCCTTGGTTGGAGTACCAGCATTGACCTTTACAGAATCCGGTATTTTTGCATCATCATTAAGATAAACTTTGACAATAATGCGGGCTAGAGTGCTAGAAGGGTAAATGTGCACAAGGATGCCGAAACCTGACATAGCCTTAGCAATAATGTTTGATGCACGCAAATCTTCAGGAAAACCTAGCAACATGACCCAAGCTTCCTTATCCAAATCAAAGGACCTAGCATTCTTCGCCTCATCATGTTTCACAAAGTAAAGCTGATAGTCTGCAGTAAGCTGAAACACAGGCCCCAAGAACCTTTTCCTCTCTAGAGCGAGTTGAATCGACATAGGCATCACCCAAAGCACAGGGTTGGATATCAGCTGACTATACCTCATGGGTTTGGAGGAAGGCCTGGAGCACCGACTTGACCTTGTCGAAGTCCAACTTGTTCACTGCTGGGGTGAGCTTGGCGATGGCCAGGTCCTCACTGTGGAGGGAGTAGCAGCCGATCACGAACACCTCCTGACGAAAAGCCGGCGATTAGGCAGGTCGACCAGTGCGAAGCCGATCGAAAGGTGGGGGGTGGGATCAATGGCGAAGTTCACCATCGTAGGTTTCGAGGGAGGGTTTTTGGGAGGGAGCACTGTAGCGGTCGGCGAGCGAGGCGAGGAAGAAGAAGGGGCAGATTGATTAGAGGAATCCAGATTTATAGTCTCTCCACCCCCCTTCCAACTTCCATACTAGATTTGGGCCTAAAAATCCACCGGATGATTCTTTTTCTCAAACAGAAGCGGCCATATGCCCATAATTGAAACAGACCTTGCAACAGATTGGGAGGGGCGTAAAGCCCTAGTGTGCCCATGGGCCAGACAATTAAAACAACGGGACTTGTGGGAAGGCCCACCATGCTTTCCAAGGCCCAAGTCCGGGTGGGGGTTCAGATTTGAATTGGGATTTGAAATTGCAACGGCGTTCGCGCCCGTTAAGGGCGGGGCCGAAGAACACGCCCCAGATTTCGGACGATCGGCAGACCGATGAGATCCATAAGAGTTCCAACGGGGGAGAGGGGAAGGAGATGGTTTGCAGAAGTGATCCTGATAATTGTCAGGGAATTCTAGACGGAGAAAAACTTTTTTTCTGGGAGACAAACGATTGGCCTTGGCCACCTCCGCAAAGCCTTTCTTGGGGGTTTGCATTTGGAGCGATCAACAGTGTTTCAGGAATCAGCTTCCTCTTGAACCCAAAGATCAATTTCTTTCATCCAATTAGGGCCCTCATTGCCCCAGAGGAAGAAATGCACATCAAATAGGTTGCAAACAAAAGAGGCGGATTTGTAAATCAAGATCCCAATGGGTTTGCAAGAGACTGAGAAACTGAACATCCAACCCGAGAGAAAGCAAACATTGAAATCAGCCGCAGTGCCACCAAGGCAAGATTGTAGAATGAGAGCCACTGAATCCTCATTGAGACGAATGGCAGATTGCCCAAAACTGGCCACGAGGTGAAATGAGGAGGGGAGCGAGACAGAAGAACTGACCGGAACTCCAAAATGACCCTAGACAATTCTCTTGAATTCCAGGCCTGGATCAAAGTAGAGATCGGAGAGGCCTCCCATGGAGGCACCGGAGATCGGGGAGGGAACCTCGCTCAGGCCACCGGCAAGTTTGGGCGAAGCGCCCCGCCATTGGTCGTACTTCACTATGTGGTGTACAGCTATGATTGACACTGGTTAACAATTCGTACATTTGAAGGTCATTTGACATCGCTGCGAACCTGTTTGCTTGAATGGCGAATAAGGTTTGTCTGCTGATGTACTGCCATGTATGTTTCTGAGGCTATCCGCACTTTTCGTCCTCTATATTCATCCTCTAAAAAAATATTCCGTCCTAGTCATCAAGATTCTCTCCTCTATATCACTTTCTCCCACACCGATCCATACTCTATATCCCCCTCTATCCATTGCAGGGCCCACATGCCAATTTTATTTAATAATTAAAACCCCTACTCCTCTCTTCCCCTTCCGCCTCTCTCTCTCTCGGCCGGCCCCGGCACCACTCCTCCCAGCGCCACTCCTCCCCGGCCCTCCTTCCTCCTCGGCACACGGCGTCCCTCCTTCCCCGGCCCTCCCTCCCTCCCCGGCGCGTGGCCCTCCAAATAATGGCCGGCGGCTTCGGCGCACGGTCCTCCCTCCACGGTGGCCTTGGCGCCAGACGCCGCGGGGCGGGCATGGTGGACGCTTGGCGGGCGGCCAGCCTTGCGCCTTTGCACCGGACTTGATGAGGACATCACTATGCTGGACACATCTGTGCCATGGTCTTCCCCAAGTTACAAATCTTCACCAACTCAGCCGCCTCGTCCGGTTCGGTTCAGCCTACACCTCCATACCACGGTTTCGGTGATATCTCCATCATACGGCGTCGAAATGAGGCAAGTAAATATGCGTTGCAAAGGGGATGACGACGCCGTCAATTTGGTTCTGGTCCTATCTCCAGAACATTAGTGGATCATGCTGTGTAACCATGAAAAGGTGCTGCGACATCTATTTTGGGCTAACTTGGCCTTGTATCGAGTTGGGCTTGTGGCCCATGTTGTGGGCGCCCACAGTGCACCTCCAACCCTAGGACGCCCTCTAGTATATCTCAAGAGCTGCTGCCAATTAGACTGGAGTTTTGTTTAGAGTTTAGTTTTCTATCGAGAAACCGAATCGTTCATTATAACTGTGGTGATAAATCTTTTTACAAAGGATTCGGGGTCCCCGTTCTTGATCTCCTCCACTTTGTGTCGATTAGTCCTTTGGAACCGAGTTCTTGAGCCCTCAATTGATATTCGCGTCATTCATATTTGCAATTTTAGATTGCGTGTTGAAACCTTCTTGCTTGTGTTTTTTCGATTCGCTTGCGAGGAACAGCCTTCTTGGCAAGGTCAATCAAGTTGTGCTTGGTTGATAACCAACGGAGCAAAGGTGTAACGGTTGCGGGGTTCGAATCGTGTTGCGATTTGAAGCCGACGCCAACGTCGAGATCTCTACAAATCGAACTTACCGTTACCTCTCGGAAGATCAGGCCAGTCCTCATTAGGACTGGGGCGTGCCAAGCTGGGGCGCCCCGCAGCCGATACGGCGGCGGCACTACGCCGCTGTGACGGACAAGGACGAGGGATGCATTACTCTACGCCGCCTGCGACCTGTAGCGCTCCTTCGCGGCCCAAGCAGGCAGCCCGGCAGCGCTGCGGCAGCCGCATAGCGGGACGGCCGGCCAGTACACGTGCGGGCGTGGCCAACAGCGCATAAAGCCGGCGCCCGGCGGACGCAGCCAGTTTTGCGCGCGGCGGCGAGCACATGGCCGCCAGCGCGGGTGGCGGGCGCGGCAAGCGCCGCGGCACCCGCCCCGGGCGAGAGTGCAGCGTGGCCTGCTCCAGCGCACGTGTGCTCCCCTGCCTCGGCCTCCCTGCTCTCCTCTCTGCATCGACGCCTTCCTTCTCTCTCCTTCCTAGGCAGCGAGGGAGGGGCGACTCGTCAATGGGGACCCATGCCACGCAAGCCAGCAGTAGCGGAGGCGCACTACCACGGCAAATCTCGCGGACGGAGCGTATGATTCCGGATGACACGTCGACTTCCTGGACGCCGCTGCGGGGCTTCATCCGGAAAAACGGCCCTGCAGGACTGTATCCCGGACGCCGGTGGGGTTAGCCTGACTACGGTTAACCCGTTGTCGGCTTGTCGTGATGGGTGAATGAATGGAGTTTAGTTTATTTTCTACGGTTGGTACGCTAGTATAACCGGTTCTCGGTGACTTCAGAATCTTTTCTTGGAGACAAAAGTAAACGCGAAATCATTTCTTGCAAACAGGAAAAAAAGTATTGTTTGAAATTTATGTTTCCTGTTTACATGTACGAATCCTGGTCGTTGGAGTAGTAGATAAAATAATAGTCCAAGCACCCAATATTCGTAATTACTGTATCCGTTTGACTTCTTTCAGCTAAGCGTTCACCTCACCACCACCTCATGCACTGTGGGTCCCACAACTTGCATACAAATGCAGGTGTTTGATTGTTTAGAGCCTCAAACACGCAATTTATGTTTGATTTTGGATAATATGTGGGAAAAAAAATATGGACACATGTGAGTGGATGGGGCAGTGGTAAGGGAGGGATCGTGTGAGGGGGGCTTGGTGGTCGCAGGTTCGAAGGCCGGTGGCCGCTACGCACGATTTTTTTTTATTGGCGAAAATTGCCAGGACTCACGACTTTGATGGATGGGTCTAAAAAATACCAGTACAAATAGGTTTAGAACCACCAGTGAAAATATTCTCTATACGACGCAAAAGTGTTGATGTGTTGTTCCTTGTATGATCCACGATAAGTTTCCACCATAAGTTTGTCGCCTTACGCCGCTTGTATGACAATAATTGCTCGTCCGAAAAACTTACAACTACACGTTACGTATGATCAAAAAATAGTTCACGTTTGACTAAATTTCTAGTAAATACTATTCATATTTATAATTTTAAATTAATTTATTAAGAAAGTATATTTTATAATAAATCTAATGCTATTAATTTGATATTATAAATATTGATATTTTAATTTAAAATTAATTAAACTTAAGACACTAAACCATGTTAATGTGCTAGAATTGTATGAAGGAAGTACCTAGTAGCAGTAGTAACTGCTTGTGATTTGAGCTCGACATGGTGTGTTGTTTCATGTGATTCTGTGCACGCATGGGATCGTGATATTGGATATACGCAGTGATTTTAGTTATTTATTGCTGCGAGTTCGATAACCCATGCTCTGTCAACTCTGATGCTTGCAGTTTGCTGCTACCAGCGCTTGGACACGCCTAGCATACCACCCGTCAATATGAACCTAGGGAGTTGTTCATTACTTATATTTGAGGTGATCTGGATTTTCAGGCAACAATCCGTGAGAAACAATTAAAATGACAACTCATAAAAGATAGAGTGACTCGTGATTTTTTCTACAATAAAATAATGGCAAAATTATTTCTTATCTTATACTATTACTAATTAAAGATTCCGGCAGAGGCACCACGTTAATTCTCATTAAAAGCGCTAAGAAAAAATAAATTTTAGAAATTCACACAATAATAAAAAAACATTTAACCTTTAATTTGGTAGATTACTATTAGTAATTAGAGACCTCAATGAAGGCACCACGTTAATTCTCACAAGATACACTAAAAAAAGATAATCCTAGAAATTCTGACAATAATTAGAAACATCTAGTCTTTAAGTTGGTAGACGCTAATTGTCATATCTAATAATAGCCACAAGATCTATTATAATTAATTAAAAAATTACCCACCTTATATTATAAAAAAATACATAAAGTAACCTCCTAATTTTGTATTTAAATTACCCACCTCTATGATTATAAAGAATAATTCAAAATAATCCTCTAAATTTAACTATAAATTTCCCATGTACATCTCTCATTATAAAAATAAATCAAATTAACCATCTAGATTTATACCTAAATTACCCACTTTGCAATTATAAAAAATAAATCAAAATAAACCCCTTAGGTTGTATCTAAATTACCCACCTTTTGCTTTTACTACAAATGATTTTTTAAGAAAACTCTAACTTTGTATCTAGATTACCAAATCCATCATTATACAAGATTATTTAGAATACACCATATTAATTTTATACAATACCCATCTTTGTAATTAGGAAAGATAATACAAAATAACATCCTAAATTTACATCGAATCTATTCATGTACGTTGTTATGAAAGAGAATAAGTATTACCTTTATATTGTATCTAAAAGAAACTATTATAAAAGATAAACAAAAATATCCATGTAAACACTAGTATATTCCATTACATAAATATCAACGTCCATAAAGTATACGGTACATATATGTTTATAAATCTTAAACTTCGACCGTGATGGAATTAAATAACCATGCTACCTTCGACCATGTATACCAAGTAAATATATATATTGGGATAAATATTCTTAAATTTCCTAAGAAGCATGAAAAATATTTAATTCACAAACTACATAGTAATAACATGATATTGGAAATTCACTTTAAATTATATTAATACTACATGATAATCAATTTCATAGTTTGTTATAATTTATATATTTTAAGTGAAACATTATATCATTTTATTATTGATAATAATATGTAATGATATAACAAATTCAACAAGTTCAATGCTAGGGTACAACTAGCTTCAACTAAATTAATAATTTCCCTCAAAACCACCATTAATAATAATAGCTATTGGATCCACTCTAATTTGTAAGTAATTATCCAGTTCAGCTATTATATAAAATAACATAAAGTAATACATGAATCTATATTTAAACTATCTATATATGCCATTAAAATTCATGATTTGATGTATACCTAAATTTACATCTAATTACTCATGTACTCTTATTATGATAGATAATCTATGCAACCACATCTAAAAATTATCAACAACTTCTATAGAAAAATATTTAAATAATCACATAGCATATATGTGTTATTAATATTAACATTTGATTGAAGTAAGCAAACATGTTGTGTTAGCATGCATTAGTAATAAATATATATGCTATGTTTCAGCATAAAAAAGTATTTTCTTAAAAACACACATATATAGTAATGATACTAACGAATATTTAAAATCATATTAATAATCATGACATATATTTATATAGTTTTATACTTTATATGTATTTATATATTTTAACTAAACGTTTGACATATTTTTTGTTATACTATAATAGATATAATTTCTTGACAAGAAAATTCAATCATGTTAGAAATATAGGAGAGGCTATAACTGGCTATATTTCTCTAACCCTTTAAGATTATTTCAAGTTTAAAAGTCCAAGATTATTAAGTATTAAAATTCTTTTTAAAGTTAGCACTGCTACCCGCATCCTAGATCTTATTTCAAGCTTTATCACTTACTTTAAGTAACATGATGCAAGATTCAAATGATTGCTAATGCGATTTAGTATGTAAGAATATACTCTATGACCAAAAGTCCTTATTTTTGAAAGTAAAAAAGAGAGTTAATAAAGATACATTAAGTACAAGAGTTTTAAGTTGAGGATAAAAAAATATAGCAACCAATAAGGATAAAATTTTAAAATCAAAATTTAGATTCATGACTTTAGAAGATATGTGATGTAGCAAGAAACATATAGTTAATTGTAAGGTTTTAAACAAATGCAAAGTAAAAATACAAATAGGTGAAAACATATAAAATCTGTTCCTAAAAAAGTAATTAATAAATTTGTCATCTATTTTGTAGAAAATAATCACAAAAACATATATAATTTAAAAAATATATAATTTAGTATAAACAATCCTTTAATCTATTTTGTAGAAAATAATCATAAAAAATAATTTTCTTTAAAGTCAGTTGTATTAAACGGTATATCCATTTCTCGTAAAAATTTTATAAGATGAAATAAGTTCTATACAAATGAAACTTATTTGCACTGTTTTCAACTAGTCTCGAAAACACGTCCAAGCAATCCCTACTACCATCCTGTCCAAATCTGTTGCCAACGCACACGAAATACGAACCTCGACCTTCGCATTTGAATATTTGGCTACCGTTCACCAATGCTTGGTTACGAATCCATCGTGACGTCATTGCATACGCAAATTGAACTACCGGACATGTAAATTTACTAATTTATTAGGCGGTAAATAATTAAATAAATAAAAGTGGATTCTGCCGGTAGATCAAACTGGAAAGTAGACACTGGCTAACAAAGTAACAATTTGTACATTGAAGATCATTTAGTCGGGTGAGAATGACGTCGCTGCGAACCCTGTTGCTTAATTTTTGAATGGCAGAATAAGGTTTCTCTGCGAACCCAAATAACATATTTTGTAAAGTATCAATAAAGTACTTTGGATTAATAGAAAAAATACATATCATATTTGACTTTCCACAGTTTTTAATGCATATAATTGACCATTAGTTTTTTTTTTTAAATATATTCATAAAAAAAAATTAACTTTACGAGATGACAAATATTTTTCAACGCAACAGAGGAAATTCTCTCGATGCCTTTCCTGTTTGCATGTACTAATCCAGTTCGTTGGAGTAGATAGATTAGATAAAATAATAGTCCAAGCCCCTATTATTTCATAATTACTGTAGCTTCCGATAGCCCGTTTGACTTTCAGTTCAGTGGTCACTACCACCACATGCACAGTGGGTCCCGCAACTTGCCTACAAATGCAGAAGCTGACCCAGCATTGCGTCGCAGTCACCGCGTTCCCCCCCAGCTCCCGACGCAACCATGGCCCGCGCCGCCGCGCTCCTCCTCCTCGTCCTCTCCTTCCTCGCCGTCGCGCACTGCCGCACCATCGTGGCAGACCACGACACCGAGCCCGAATCAACCTCCGCCGTCGCCGTCAGCGACGAGAATGAGCTACCATCCAACCCCACCCTCTCCGGCGAGGCGGGCGCCAGCGCCACTGAGGAGGAGGAGGTCCTCCCGGCGGAGAAGCATCACCATGGTTCCGAATTCCTCCACCTGCCGTCCCACCGGCTCCACCGCCACCGCCACCTCTGGTGGAAGCGCCACCACGGCGTGTACCGTGACATACCGCGCAGGTTCCATGACCATTATTCTGGCCACGGCGAGAGGCGCGAGGCGGTGAGCCACCTTGCCGTCTTTCCCGCGGAGGAGGAGGCCAGCAGGGCGGCGGATGAGGTGAAGCCCGTGGCCGAGCCGGACCCGGATCGTTCTCTCCCAGACAGTGACGGAGATGTGGAGCTGGTGGCCAGCAGCGAGCCGTCGTTCGCCGACGGGCACGACGACGAGCCCGTGGCGGCTGTTAGGGCGTGGAAGAAGGAGATGCTGCGGAGGTGGTTCCACTTCCACTTCCACCACGGCATGCGCCACCACCGTCTCCACCACTTCCACCACGATGACGAGGAGGAGGCTGCTCCAGAGGGCATGAACATGAAGCGGTTCCACTTCCACCACCACCACGACGAAGAGGACGAGGAGAAGCATACCATGAGGAAGCGGGTCCGTCACGCTGAGCCCGAGCACGACGAGGACAGCGACGACGAGGATGAACAAGTGGAAGAGATGGTCCGGCGGTTCAGGAAGGCGATCATGAAGCGGAGGTTCGGCCACGGCCACGGCCGCCGCTTCTTCCACCACCTCCACCACAAGCACGGCCACCGCCAAGCCGAGGAGGAAGCCGAGAAGCAGCAGGCAGGTGGCGAAGAGGACAGCGGTGTGGTGGGTTGGATCAAGAGCCTCATGAACCGGTTCTAGAGAGCTGTCCCGGTCTGTCTCGTTCGAGCGATCCGTCCGGTTCACTCACGGCCATGGCTGGCTAGCTGCTTGCTTCTGATTATCACCCCGCATCCTGTGCAGTTTCTTCAGTGTGTTTCTTCTGTCCACGGTTTGTCGTACTACTCACTTGTATGACAGTACGTAGTACCTGCTTGTGATGTTTCATGTGATTAATCTATGCACGCATATCCTTTTTTTTTTTCTGCGAGTTTGAAAACTCATCTTCATTCTCCTGTCAACTCTAATGCTTGATGTTTGCTGCTACCAGCGCTTCGACACGCCAATTGCCTAGCCCTAGCATACCACCACCCGCCAATATGAACCGGGAGTTGTTCATTACATTTCAGGTGATCTGAATTTTCAGGCAACAACCCTTGAGAAACAATTAAAATGACAACTCATAAAAAGATAGAGTAACTCATGATTTTTTTTTTATAATATAGCAATGGCAAAATTACATGTTATCCTACTATTACTGATTAATTGAGGCCACAAAGGCGCACTATGTTAATTCTCACCGTAAGCGCTAAAAAAATAAATTCTAAAAATTCTCACATTAATCAGAAATATTTAGCCTTTGCTTTGGTATATTACTATTACTAATTAAAGATCCCAAATGTAGAGGCACCAAGTTAATTCCCATCGATACACGTTAAGAAAAAAAAAGATAATCCTAGAAAATTTTACACTGCCCTTTAATTTAGTAGCCACTAATTATCATAGCTGATAATAGCCACTGGATCTATTGTAACTTAATAAAGAAAATACCCACTTAACATTATTAAAAAAAATAACCTCCAAATTTTGTATTTAAATTACCCATCTCTACGATTATGAAGAATGATTCAAAATAACCCCTAAATTTATATATAAATTCCCCACATACATCTCTTATTATGAAAAAATAAATTAAAATAACCTCATAAATTTATATCTAAATTACTACTTTGCGATTATAAAAAATTAATCAAAATGAACCCCTTAGGTTGTACTAAATTACCCACCTTTTGCTATCACTATAGATAATTAAAAAACCTCTAACTTTGTATCTAGATTACCTAAATCCATCATTATAAAACATAATTTAAAATAAACCATATTAATTTTATACAATATATACCTTTGTAATTATGAAAGTCAATACAAAATAACATCCTAAATTTACATCCAATATATCCATGTGTGTTGTTATGAAAGAGAATATAAAGTATTACCTTTATATTTGTATCTAAAAAAGCCATTACAAAAGATAAACAAAAATTGACATCCATAAAGTATACGAGACATATATATTTATAAATCTCAAACTTCTATGATCGTGAAATTAAATAACCATATGCTATGTTTCAATATGTATACCAAGTATATATATATATATATATAGATAAATATTTTTAAATATTTTATGAAGCATGAAAAATGTTTAATTCACAAACCACATAGTAATTAATAACATGACATCGGATATTCAATTTAAACTATATTAATACTACACAATAATCAATTTCATCATAGTTTGCTATTTTTAATAATTTTATATATTTTAAGCGAAGCATTATATCATTTCATTATTGATAATTTAACTCTTATAGCAAATTCAACAAGTTCATTGCTAGAATACAACTAGCTTTAATTAATTAATATCTGAAAAACAATATTGCTATGACCTAAACCTTTTTTAATAAAAAATAAATTTTGAATAAAAGATGGAAAAAATACTAGAGTTTCCACTTAAATCGATATCGAAAAGCTAACTATGAATGAGATGCAACTAGGATTATGTATTTTAATATTATGTTTTCAACAAACACATATCATGCTAGAAAAAAAAACAAAAAAAATTCTAACTAGATGTCTCTAATGAAGCCTCTACTTTAATCCTCACGGGGTAGATAAGAAAATAAAAAGATGGATCCTAAAAATTCTCACAAAAATCTGAAATATTTGATCATCAATTCTGTAAAACCTAATAACCATTAATAATTTCCCTCAAAACCACCATTAGTAATAATAGCTATTGGATCTATTCTAATATGTAAATAGTTATCCAGCTCTACTATAAAATAATATAAAGTAACACATGAATCTATTTTTTAAACTATCAACGTATGCCATTAAGAAACATGATTCGATGCATATCTAATTTATATCTAATTACTCATGTACTCTTATTGTGATAGATAATCTAAGCAACCTAATTTTTATCTTATTATTTCAAAGATTAAATATCATCTCAAATCCACATCTCAAAATTGTTAACAACTTATATTAAAAAGTATTTAAATAGTCACAAAGCATGTATGTGTTATTAATATTAACATTTGATTGAAGTAAGCAAACACGTCATGCTAGCATGCATCACTGATAAATATATGTGTTATGTTTTAGCAAAACAATTTCCTTATATATATACAGTAATGATACTAACAAATTATTTAAAGTCATATTAGTAATCATGACATATAATTTATATAGTTTGATATTTTAGATATATTTATATATTAACTAAATGTTTGACATGTTTTTATAGTATATAACAGATATAATTTCTTGACAAGAAGATTCAATCTTTTTAGAAATATGGGAGAGACCACTGTCCTTACTTTTAAAAAAGTAAAAAAGGAAGAGTTAATAAAGATACATTAAGTACAAAATTTTAACTTAAGGATAAAAAAATAGCAATCAACAAGAATAAAATTTAAAAAATCAAAATTGTAAATTTAAACTAATGCAAAGTAAAAATACAAATCAGTTCCTAAGAAAAAAGTAATTAATAAATTTGTCAAAATTTGTATAGACAATGACGTATCTATCACGTCAATTTTGTAGAAAATAATAACAAAGAATAAGTTGGGTGTATTAGATGGTATATCTTTTTTCCCACACGGGTTGATGGACTAGTGTATAAATAAAAAGAGATGATAAAAGTTTTATAAGATAAAATAAGTTCTATACAAATGAAATTTGTTTGCACTGTTTCCAACTGGTCTCGAAAACACGTCCACGGAATCCCTACTACCATCCTGTCCAAATCTGTTGCCAACGCACACGAAATACGAACCTCGACCTTCGCATTTGAATATTCGGCTACCTGTTACCATTGCTTGTGTACGAATCCATGGTGATGTCATTGCATACGACGACCTGTGCACCAATGCTTGGGTACGAATCCATGGTGATGTCATTGCATACGCAAATTGAACTACCGGATATGTAAATTTAGGCGGATAAATAATTAAACAATAAAACGGACTCTGTCGGTAGATCAAACTGGGAAGTAGACACTGGCTAACAATTTGTACATTGAAGATCGTTTAGTCGGATGAAAATGATGTCGCTGCGAACCCTGTTGCTTAACTTTTGATTGGGAGAATAAGGTTTCACTGCTGATGTGCCTGCTTGGTTCCTTTGTTGCGCCTCGCCGGGTGAGGAGCCAACAGGATAGCAGGTTTGGTTCTCTTGCTCGAGTACATCGGGGTTTGTGCCGGCAAGATTCGTCTTGCTCTCGTGAGAGAGCCAAATCGGTTCGCTTGAGCGAGCAAGCTTCTCCGGGCACGTTTTGGTTCTGGTGCTGGCTCGCCTTGCCTCGCGCAGCAACGGCAGCGCAGGAACCAAGGACCTCGCCTGCTGCAGAGAATGGTTTCGGCTCTCAAACTGTGGCTCAGCAAAACTAGTCCGCGCAGGAACCGAGAAGAGTGAGAGATCCAAACGCACTACGATACCATCCTCATTATCCGCATGCATCAGGCGACACAATGCAAGGTGAGAGATCCAAACGCGCCTTCGATGTTCACACAGACCTAGAGACGCTAGGCAAGGCGAGGCCCCTGCAACAACCAAGCAGCCCCGTATGTGCCGTGTTTATTTCTAATTATAGTTAACCCGTTGTCACCATGGGTGAACGGAGGGCAGTTCATTTTTCTACGATTGGTAAGCGGCAACCGGTTCTTTGTAACTTCAGTGTAAGGACCGTGATGTCTAAGAGGAGAGTGAATTAGGTAACTTAAAAATTTGCTTTTAACTATGGCCTCTAAAATAATCTAGTCAAAACTTAAGCAAGAAATAATTTATCTAGATGTGCAACTAAGGTTTATCTAGATGTGTTGTTATCTCTACCGCAAAAGAGTCATGCAACCTAGTTAGATTCCAATCCTATTAACTAGCCTATCAACTAAGTTAGAAAAGGTAAAGCATACAACCAAGGTACATAATGTAAATGCGGAATCTAAAGATGACGTAGAGATACAAACTCTCGTCGATGACTCCGATATTTTTATCGAGGTATCGAGAAGCGCTCAAGCATCTCCTCAGTCCTCATTGGAGCCCTTTGCAAGGACTCCCTCGCAAGGGCCAAGCTCTCGGTCGAATAACTCCATGGATAGCTTCGGACCTTTCTCACGCGCAAGTGGGTCTCCAGTGTGCCTTCTGGCAAGCCTCTCCAGGACCACTTCCCACCGTCTTCAGCTACACAGCATGGATACGGATACGTGTATCGGTATCGGATGGATACGGATACGCGGATACGTTATTTTTCTAAAAATTGCGATACGTGGATACGTTTCACTAATTTTTTTAATATAAATAGATGAACAAAAAATAATGTATATTTAGATTTTCAAAATAGTAGTAGCTTAGTAATTTTGTCAATACTTGTAATCCTTTATCTCTAGCTCAACTTTCTATATTTTAATTTTTTCCACACTCCAATAGCCAAGCATATCCATCATATTTTCAAAATCCAAAAGCTGAACACATATATAATACTAAGAGTCTTTAGTTTGTTATGCCAACTTTAGAGAAATCAATTACAGATGTGTGTTTGTGTTGCGACTACAAGGTCACAACATAACCTAGATTTTCTTTTTATTCGGGATACTTCATGGATACGTGTCGGCCTAAATATCCGAAATTAGTTTTTTATTTTTATATAGAATACTTCGGGGATACGTATCCACAATGTCTCCGTCGAGTATCAGTATCGGATACATATCCGATACGGGATACGGCACCCACTTAAAGTAACGGGGTATTGTAGGTCTTCAGTATCAAGCTTCCGGCTGAACCGCAGCGGGCCTTATTCCCTTTGGTACATGGTGGTGGCCACACCACAAGCACGGTTTGTCTAGTCTTGCTAGACTACAATCCCCTCCGAGTACAAGCACGGTGCATACAAGCACTTTTGATCAAGAAGTATGTAAACCTCACTAGCAACTAGACCTAAACCTAGAGCAAGTGCATAAGCGGTGGTCTAACTAGCCTAAACACTTCACAAACATCTACACTAATCACCTTGTGAAACACTAAGCACTGTGCAAATGGAGAGCACCAAAGTGGTGTAGCAGCAGCCTAGTATCTTTCCTCGGCTCTTCCACACATCAAATGGCCAGTTGCAACTCATATTTATAACCCCCATTGCAAATACAGCCATTGGCAACTCAACCCAGCCTGAACAAGGGTGTTGGACGCTCAAATACAATGGCATTTGACGCTCAGCCCCAGCGTCCTATGCACCTGACGATGTCACGTGTTACTAGCCGTTTGAACTTAACCGTTGCCACCAATGCTCACACGCGTTGGATGCTCCAATGTATTGGCATCGGACGCTCCGTCCCCAGCGTCCTATGCACCTGACGCTCAGATGGTGGCCATTAGACACTGCACCCACGCATTGGACGCTATCCAGAGAGCTCCCCAAGAGCTCGTGAACGCATCAGATGCGTCCGACGGTCCAGCATCAGACACTCTCAACGTCCTATGCTTTTTCAGCATGTTGGTCTTCTGTATTTTGACTATAACTTTTAACTCCGAACTCCAATTTTAATGATCTTGGGAATTTGGAAAAGCTTATGAAAAGCTCAACAACTTTGAGCAATTCTCATGAAAATTTGATTAGATCCAAAATCATGAGACAGTTCCAATTCATCTACCTCTTTGTCTCGACTTTGGTAGCTTCAGTCTTGTTTGTGTCTTCGGCGTCTGGGCTTGTATTTCTTGTGTCTTGGACTTTTAGCATATACTGCAGATCTTTAACATGCCTTCTAATATCAAGCTTAAGGTGTTGATCATTTGGACCACTACTTGCCTAAGTTCAAGTTCATCTTGCATCCTTTGAACTATATCAAAAACACTAGAAATCAATATTAATCCAAATGGTCTTGTTGTTTATCAAACACCAAAATACAAACTAAATGGGCCAAAGATCTATTTTCCTTACATTTAGAATCATTTCTCGAATACTTGCATTACCACTTCTATGAATTTATTTAGAGGCTCCAAAAACCCAGATAATATTTTCTGTAAAATATCAATAAAGCACTTTGGATTAATCAGTTCATATTTGACTTTCCATAGTTTTCAATGTAGTATAATTGACCATTAAATTTTTTCCTAAAATATATTCTTAAAAAAATAGTTTTTAGAGTTCAAGGGCTCAATGCCCCTGGCCTTTCAATTGAAATAAAAGACCATGTCTGATTACAGCATAGAGTCCCACACACTCAGCGCCCGCTGGTCGAGGAAGATGAAAGTACCCAGGAACTAGAGAAAAGTAGTAAACTACTCAACAAGCCTAAAGGCACTACAAAAGATTTAAAGTGAGGCTTCCAGTGCATGGTTAAGCGCTTTCCACCATGTAGATTTGGATGACTTTTCTCCCCTGCAAAACCCACACCACCTGTCTTTACAACCTCTACTCCATCACCTTTGGGAAGCTTCAGGAAATGTCCCTAGGAATATTTGGGAGACACAGAACTCTTCTTGTAGATGATTTGATCTTCAAGTATCTATTCATCTGCTTCTTCCTTCCTTACGGGCACAGAACTGTCCAGTACTGTAAGTGACCCAACACTTGGTAGAGCAGCATTCTTCAAGCTTTTCCATCCAGTATTCTAAAAAAGAAGTTCATTCCTGAGTTTGCAGATAGACCAAATCACAGCTGAAGAAATCATATTAATAAGGCAAAATCTTTTGTTACTTAGTTAAAAACCACCTATACTAGTCATATCTTTTCCAAGGTACAGACCTAATATATCAGAACACATATAGCCTAATATTATTTCTCAGAATAGATACTCACAATCAAAAAATAGATGCTGACATGATTCTTTCTCAGAACAGAAAAGGCAACCCTTATCCTTTAGTTTCTTTCTCTTGGCCAGGTTGTCTCTAGTCAAAACTTTATTATTGATCAATAACCTTGTCTCTAGTTAAAACTTTATTATTGATCAATAACCAGAGGAATATGTAATCTAGCGTGCACTTTAATCCCCCAAACAGTAGAGATGTGCACTTGTCTAATGCCTCTAAAATTTATAATCCTATAAAGAGATTAAGAGGAGCAAGTACCATTAGCAGTAAATTGCCAAATCATTTCATCCTCTGTATCTGACACTTGGACAGTAGACACTAATTGGACAACCTCTAACCAAACCTGATAGAGAGTCTTAGATGGATTTCTGCTAAAGGTACATCTAAGGTCTGTACCATCCTAAAGCTCTGCAATAGATTTGCCTTTGTCATTAATAATTCTATAAAGTGGCCAAAATTGGATTGCAAGACTAGAGGAGCCTATCCAGGCATCTTCCCTCTAACTTTTTTGCCATCCCCAACTTTCCATCTAAACCCCATCCTAGCACCTTGGGCTGCCCACATAAACCCTTTGAAAATGCTAGAAGAATTGGTAGTTCTAGTAGCCAGAATGTTGGGTCTATTAGTTCTATATTTGAAATCTATCAAGTCCCTCCAGAGCTTGTTTCTATCCTTATTATATATTTTCAACCAAAAAGCTAACAAACTTATATTTAACTATCTAAGATTAGGTATCCCCAAATCTCCGTACTCTTTACACATGGACACCATATTCCAGTTAGCTAAATGGTACTTATGATAGTTTCAGAGTAATTGCATAGAAAGTTAGCTAAATGAGCATTTATAATCTTGATTTCCCATTTTGGGCACTTTATGAAAGACTATAAATATACTACAATACTAGACAGACAAGACTTGATCAACATCACCCTCGCAGCTAAAGATAACAGGTTCCCTTTCCTGTCTGCTGTTCTATTCATTATCTTATCTACCAATGGTTGAATATCCTCTCTTTAGTGAGATTTTCAAAATTTAGGGAATGCCTAAATACTTCATAGGTAGTTGTCCAATAAAACATGCTAGAATATGAGATAATCTATGAATATCATCAGATGCTAAATTTAGGGGAACCATCTCACTCTTATGGAAGTTTATCCTCATACCAGGCACTTGTTCATCAGCATATTGAAGGGAAACAATGCCCCTATCTATAGCTTTCTTGGCAACCCATCCCGCACTAAGTTAAATAGAAAAAAAATATGGGATCTCCTTGTCTTAGACCTTTATTAGACTTGAAAACCATTCAGCATCACTCCTAAAGAACCTCTGGTAACAATAAATTTAATCCAGTCTATCCAAACTGGGTCTAACCCTCTAGCTGCTAGCATATCGAAAGGGAAAGTCCAGCTAACCCTATCATAAGCTTTCTCGTAATCTAGCTTAATGAGCACTCCTGGTTCTCCACTCCTTTGTATACTATGAACTGCAACAACAATATTGTCCAAAATATATCTACCTCTAATGAAGGCAGATTCATTAAGAGCTACAATTCTGTGGACCATGTTGGTATTTGTTAACGCAAATGGATAAATCCGCAAGTGCACGGATACCACTGTAGCTTTCACCGGGAGTATTCCTAGGTATCAATTTCCACGGGGAAGAAGTGAACTAGAAAGGATTAAAGTCGTCCAAGGAATAACTATTTTTGGTGGGTAGAGAGGGGTTTCCTAAGGTTCTTCCAAGACAAGCTAGATGACCGAGGTTCAGGCCTACTAAACTTTATTTACTTCGGAGCAGCGGTTCCTTTCCAACTCTCGAAAAGACTAGAAAGCGGTAGTCGGGGTCAGGGCCACCAAAAGCTCTACGAAAACACCAACCCGAATATGGTGGAATACAAAGGCCTGGTCGAGTTGTCACCTCTGGGGCTACCACAACTATCCGTGGGGTTGGGCGCAAACTCGTGGTAAACTCTAGCCTAGACACTACGCCTATGCTAGCGATTACTACTCTAATCCGGTACCTAGCCTAGAGCACTCGGTCGAACGGAGATCTCGTAAGCAAAATAAAGAAGAACTGAATTTAATCAAATAGAAAGCTTGGAATTACCAAAAGAAGAACCTAGATATAACTCAAGATAGAGCCAGCTCCGTAGAGGTACAAGAGTCGAGGAGAAGCCGACACCTCCGGCCCTCCTACTCTTCTACTCGGGACACCGGGTACAAGTTGAAGAGGAAGCCGACAGCTCCATTCCTCCTCTACTTTTTTCTCTCTCCTCTCTTCCCTCTTTTCTATACTACAACTAGGTGAAGAACACCAAGAGGGACACTACTACTAAGAATATGAAGAATAGAGCTCAAGTGTAGAGGTGTGTGAGAGAGGAGGGGTCTCCCCTGCTTTATACTCCTCAAGGTCGGTTTTAGGGGCCGAGGTGAGTTAATCCCCGGCCAAACCGCCTTCACAACTGCCTTAGCAAACCGCCTACCCATCAAGACCTATGGCACCTTCAACATAACAACTAAAAACTACCTCTCTGATTTTAGATTCAGAAAAAGAGGAAGAACAAGATTTTCCTCCCTTGTAACTTTGTCCTCCTCCTCCTAGAAATTATCCTCTAGTCTGGCCCCTAAATCCAGTTTCTTAGAGAAGAGATTCTTATAGTACTCTACATTATTTTTTTAGCATTCCTTTTTTATCATACACCAACCTAGTAGGGCTCTCTAAACACATGATTTTCTTTTTCCTATTTGGTCTGATTTACCATTGCTTGAAAATAGGCAGTGTGTCTATCTCCTTCTAGAAATGTCCATCTCCCTTAACCTTTGTCTAACTTTAATTTCTTTCAAGGCCCATATCTGTTCTAGCCTATTTTCTACCTTCCTTATCTCCTTCACCTCATCACTTCTCAAATCTCTTATTTCAGCTAGCTTTCCTATCCAGTGAACTCGTTAGGTAACTCCACATTGTTTTGTTTTGGGCTGCCACCTCATTAGCAGCCCAACTCCAAACCATTTCCCTAAGGTTTCTAACCTTAAACTGCCATCTATCAATGCTCTTAACTAAAGGGAAAGGTGAATTCCATGCTTCCTCAACCATCTCTCTAAAGGAGGTTTTCTCTAGCCTCCACTTCTCAAATCTAAACCTTTTCTTTCCAAAACAAGAATTGCAATAGAATCTAGCACTAAAGGGTTGTGGTCACTTGGCAGTCTATCTAAAGCTTTAACTAAAGACAAAGGGAAAGCTGCATCCCACTTGTAACAAAAATTCTATCTACCTTTGATAGGATACGAGGATCTGGTTATTTGTCCAAGTAAATCTTATATTACTAGGGTTGAGCTCAATCAAGTCCCATTTACTAATCTAACTATTAAAGTTGTCAGCCCAAACCTAACCAAATTAAAAACTCCTCCAATCAGATTAGGTCTTTGTCTAAGAGCCCATCAACACCTCTAACTCATCTAAAAACTCTTGTTTCAACTCTTCATAGACAGGACGATACACCACTATAAGCTTCCACACGTAGCCATTAGATTTACTAGTTATAACATAACACTAACAGAGAAATTCAAAACCTCTACCACTACCATATTAAATCTGTCAGCATTAGCACCAACTAGAATTCCTCCAGCTGATCCTTTGGCTTCTAAATGATGCCAACTAATTAAAGGAATCCCATTAGTGAAGAATTTTCAAAGCCCAGGAGACATATTATTCTTTTTTGTTTCTAAAATGCCTAGAAAATCTACATGACAATCTCTAATCGTACTAGTCAAAGCAGCAATTCTACCACCTTTGCCCAAACCTCTAATATTCCACAAAAGACCTATTATTTGTATTTTTTCTATTTATTTTTTTTAGCTCCTACCTTGGACCAGCCCAATTCCTAGTTATCCAAAAAGATATCAGAAGCATTGCTCTAAGCTCTAACAACAACATCCTTCTCTATACCATTGTTATTATCTAGACTAATGTCAGACATCATTCTAAGCTTCTACGGCAGCAATCCTACATGCTACAACACTTAAGACTCTCCATCTTCTATTGTTGTCCAAATCAATCAAATTATCAATCATTGTTATTATCTCTAATCGTATAAGATTTAGAAATAGAAGGTATTTTTTGAGGTTTTTTGTTTATACATGAGTTGTCCTCTAGGTTCCATTTCCTCTTGATCTCTAGGGCATTGGCTAAAGCAGTGTTCCCACTATCAATGTTCCTGCTACTTCTCACTGGCCCCCCATCTTTGCTTCTTAATAGCTGTAACAATCTTCAAATAAGAGGGATCAAGATTCACTGAATAACATAGAATTTCCAGACAGGGTAGTAGGAATTTGGGGAAGAACAGAATTGAATAGGCGGGATGCCACTACTACAAAAAAATCTTTTGCGAGGCGTTTGGAAATGGACCTCGGAGGGTGGGCAGGAATTATAACCGCCTCGGTTAGTGCCCGGGTATTAACCGGGCGGTCACAGATAACCACCTTGTAAAATCAATTTACCGAGGCGGTTGTTTTAAAAAACCCGCCTCGATAAATATTTTAATTTCGGAGGTGGCCGTATTAAGATGCCCGCCTCGGTTAATCTATTAATGGAGGCGGGCACATGATAAAGCCCGTCTCGAAATCTTGACCCAATTCTGAGCCCAAGCAAAGCCCATTTGGCCCAATACCGAGCACACGTAAATATACAGGATGGTTAGGGTTTCCTCCTCACTTCTCCCTCCCTCACTTAGCGGACAGGGGGCGCCCCTCCCCGCTCCCTTCTCTCCTTTCCTCTCCCTTCCTTCTCGGTGAGCACATGGCGGCAGCCTCCCTCCATTCCCGAGCACTTGGCGGCGGCGGCCCTCCACTCCCCGCGCCGCACGCGGGCGGCATCATCCGCGACTGCTTGGCGTGCGAGGGGCAGCGAGCCAAGCAAGCGGCGGCCCAGCGGCGTCTGCGAGCAGCGCTTTGCGCCGGCACCGCGCCGGCGGTAATGAGCTGGCGCTCGGGGCCCTACGCCCGGCCGGCTGCGGCCAGGCTGCGCTTCTTGATAGCTGCGGGTGGCCTTGCGTCCAGCGGCCGCTGGCCATTCGTGCTCCGGCGAGTGCGGCAGCAGCGCATGGAAGCAGCGCCCGGAGGATGTGGCTGCGGGCCACGCTCACGGTAGCGGCGGCATCGTGTCCTCCTCTTGCGCGCGCGGCGGTGGGCCCTCCCGGGGCCGCTCCCTTCAGCGGCGACATCGTCGAGCCGGCCCTCAAGCTTCGTGGATCGAGGTTCGGCACTCCCTTCCCATGTGGCGTCGGCGGTCGGGATGGCGAATCCGGCGGTGGAAGAAGAAAATCCACACGGATCCGGCTTCAGCAGCACCGTCTCGACGGTCTTTGCGGCCGGCTGAAGCGGCCGGTGAATGGGCTCGGCCGGGCCCGTCGTTGGGCCTGACCTAGGGTTTCTTTTTTTTGTTTTTTAATCCGATTTACCGAGGCGGGCAAGGAAACCGCCTCCGTTAAGTCGCGATTAACCGTGACCCTTTGGTCCGAGGCGGTTGCAAAAACCGCCTCGGTTAATCTTTCGCCCGCCTCGGTTAATCTTTTATGTAGTAGTGATGAAACACGACTGAACCTGTGGGACTGCGATTCAGTTTGGGAAGGGATCAGAATTCTGATCATCGGTAACCGCCTCATACAACTCTTCACGCCTAAATACATCATCTATGGGCTTGAAGCCCAGACTCTACATCTACGGCCCACGGCCCAACACTACCTCTTCTAGCCGCTTTTTCTCGGTAATAAGAGCATCTCCAACATTTTCCCATCTTAGATTGTTTTTCTTATTTTTTTTGGCAAAAATAAAAAAAAAACCCTTCTCCAACAGTTCCCCATCACAGGTTACCATTTATCTCAAGTTGGAAAAAAGAGCCTCCACGTGCGTATATATGCGGCTTCGACTCCACATGCAGCGCACGCATCCGACCATATTAGAAGAGGTCGAAGGGTATAAAAATAATTTTGTTTCTATCTCGGGGTTCCCGATGTAAGTTTTTAAGAGGTGGAAGAGCATAAACATAATTTTGTTTTACGTCTTATGGTTTCTCGATGTAAGTTTGATCTGGGTTTGGCAAATGAATTATACCAAACTGTTGGAGAGGAGCTCTTTTTTTACTTGCCATACATTTTAGAGCGTTGCTAAATCGTAAGATTTGCCAAGTGAATTTTGGTAAACTCTTGAAGATGCTCTAAGGCTGATGATGATCTTTGACACTAGTCTTCTTAGAGGGTGTTTAGATGAAGGGACTAAAGTTTAGTAAGTGTCACATTAGAATATTGGAGGGATGTTAGAGGGGGTGTTCATATACCAATAAAAAAGCTAATTACAGATTCCGTTGGTACCCCACGAGACAATTAATTAAGTATACCCCATGAGATAAATTAATTAAGTATAATTAATCCATTATTAGCACATGTTTAGTTTAGCACATCATTATCAAATTATGGACTAATTAGGCTTAAAAAATTTATCTCATAAAATATTTAAAAACTATACAATCAGTTATTTTTAGACTATATTTAATACTCTATGCATATTTCTAAATATTCAATAGGATAGATACTAAATTTTAGCCGTGGAAAACTTTTCCTTATATCACCTTAGTAGGCTGAACCTCCTCCTCCACAAAGCCTTTCTCAGATTCTTTTTATCATCTGACTGAACTGTTATGGTTTCCACATGTTTCTGAACTGTAGACTTATCTTCTTTGATATTCCCATCTTGACAACTCTGATTTTTGAGTTGGAGGTCATAAATCCATGCATCAGGCAAGTGAAGCTGTTCATTATCATCTTGAACCAAGTGCAGAGCACTATCTTCCACATCACCCTCCTGTATTTCCTCCACGCTAATTTTCATGGCTTATAAGGATGCACAGTCCAGGGGCCTCTCCTTGAACCTGAGATCCCTCCTCAAAAATAGAGATCTCCTTACGGACTTCTCAACAGCAGTTGTTTCTTTGGGTTCCAGCTCCCCAGTAGATGGTTCTTTTCCCTCTCTCAGATTACAAGTATTTTTCAACACAACAGAGGAAATTCTCTCAATGCCAGGTCCTTGATCGCAATCAAAATTGTTTGTTTCCCCGTGTTTCATGTTTGCATGTAGGAATCCAATTCGTTGGACGGTTGGCGTAGATAAAATAATAATCCAAGCGCCTATTTATTTATTTATTTCATAATTACTGTAGCATCCGATAACCGGTTTGACTTTCAGCTCAGCGGTGACCACCACCACATGCACAGTGGGTCCCACAACTTGCCTACAAATCGCCCAGCCCGGCAGTGTGTCGCAGTCACCGCCACGTTCCCCCTCACGAGCACGCAACCATGGCACGCCTGTCAGCCACCGCCGGGCTACTCCTGGTCATCCTCTCCCTCCTCGCGGTCGCGCACTGCCGCACCCTCGGAGCAGACCATGACACCGAGCCCGAATCAACCACCGCCGTCGCCGCCAGCGCCACTGAGGATGAGGTCCTCCCGGCGGAGCAGCATCACCATGGGTCCAAATTTCTCCGCCTGCCATCCCATCGGCTCCACCGCCACGCTGAGGCTGAGGCTGAGCACGTCGAGGATGAACAAGTGGAGGAGTTGGTGCAGCGGTTCAGGAAGGCGATCATGGGGAGGAGGTCTGGCCACAGTGAGGACGACAGCGACGACGAGGATGAACAAGTGGAGGAGTTGTTGCAACGGTTCAGGAAGGCGATCACGAGAAGGAGGTTCGGCGGGCATGGCGAGGACATCGACGACGAGGATGAACAAGTGGAGGAGTTGGTGCGGCTATTCAGGAAGGTGGTCATGAGTAGGATGTTCGGCCATGGCGCCGAGGACAGCGACCACCACGAGCATCAAAAAGTGGAGGTGTTGGTGTGGTGGTTCAGGAAGGCGATCATGAGGTTGAGGCTCGTCCACGGCCACGGCCACCGCTTCTTCCACCATAACCACAACCACAGCCACGCCGCCGCCACCACCACTGCCATGTGGAGGAGGCCGGGAAGCAGACAGCAGGTGGAGACGAAGGGGAGAGCGGCATGAACCGGTTCTAGATCGAGAGCTATCGTCCCTGTCTCGTTCGAGTGTGATCAATCATGGCTGCTTGCTTCTGATTACCATCCCGTATCCTCCTCCTGCAGTGTTTATAGTGCAGTGTGTTGTTCCTACTTCCTTTTTATCCACTGTTTGTCGTCTCGTCTTACACGCACTTGTATGAGTATGACAATAGTAAGTAGTACCTCTGCTCGTGATTGTGAGCTCGACATGGTGTTGCTTCATGTGATTCTATATGCACGCATCTGCCTTTTGTGTTTTCAGAGATCGTGATATAGGACAATACGCACACTACTACAGGAATGGGCTGTAGTCCCGGGCCGTAAGGGCCTTTTAGTCCCGGTTATAGAGCCGGGACTAAGGTTTCGGGACTAAATGTCCCACCTTTAGTCCCGGTTCCGCGGCCGGGACTAAAGGTCCACCTTCCGGGACTAAAGGGTGTGCCGAGGGGTGCGCCACCGCCGCCCCTTTAGTCCCGTCCGGTTGGTGTTACCAACCGGGAGGACTAAATATTTTTTTTCTTTTTCCTTTTCTTTTTCCTTTTCTTTTCTTTTGGTTTTCCATTTCTGGTTTACAATTATATTATTACTATTTTCGAATGCGTATTGTTCGCTGCTTGTTTATGTAGACGCGCACCTATAATTTATATAATTGACAGCATTACATATAAATATACTATATAACACTATTATATATTATACATGTCTATAGATCCATAATAAAATATTTACACATATCCATCACGGATAAAGTATTTACAACTTAATTGTTCTCCGCCACTCAAGCGTCGTACAAATGATCATCTTGGTTTGGTTTCATTGGCTCGTCGGGGGTTGAAGTAGTACTCACCCGGCGGGATTCGGGACTTGGTCGTTAAGAAACCCCCGTGATTGTCTCCTCGAATTCCTTTTAGGCGGACTTCATCCAACACCTTCGCCTCAACCACGTCTCCTTCAAGAGACATTAAAGAAAAAAGTTAGATGTATGAATAAGATTTATTAACTAGCAACAAATAAATGAAATGAACTTATTATATATACATGTTACATACTTTTGTGTGCTCAAGATTTGTTCTTTTTCATAGACCATCGAAAATTCGTAGATATAGTAGCCACACAAATTTCTACCCTGGTGGGCGCGCAGAATCCACCTTGAGTAGGATAGGCTTTGAAAGTGGCGCTTTCAAATCTGGACGGTGTTCTTTGCCGGCGAAGCCACCCAAACCCTAGCAATAAAATGATCATTATTAATTATCTATTACCGAGTTAAAGAGCTGAAATTAATATTTAGAGATCGAAGTTACCCTTGGATAATATCTATCATTTCTTGGCAATCTTCCAGTGGTTTTCTCAACGAGTCATAGATTTGCAAATGACATTACCAGAGATCAATCACAATTAGTATCCAATGATAGCTGCATTTGTGTGTAGATAAAATAATTATATATCTTCATACTGATCCGATTAATTGGTTTAATAGAATGTACACACGATAACGATACTTACTTAAAGTTATAGGGAAAGAGTATATATCTTTTATCCTTTTGATTGATCAAGTAGTCCTCCGTAGATTTCTCTCCGTTTGAATTCTCCATAAGACATACGGGGGTCTTCGGTCTTTGAATACAACATAAGGATCTACAAATCCAATCTTCTTGTCATTTCTAACTCGAGGTCCCTTATCATGTTTTACGCATATGTATAGCCGGTTTTACGTAATTAGTTATACATATACATGATAAGTTACTGATGACATTATTAAAAGAAAGAATCACTTACAGACGAAAAGGTGATTAGAGCTTTGTCCGAGGCGTCCATGTGGCATAGTTGGTGTAGCTCATTAAATTGAACATAAATAATATCATCACCACGGAAGTAATGATGGTTTCTAATTCGGACGTAGATATAGTCATCTGCTCTTACGCCACACGCCGCAAGGTACCACCGGGTTTAGCAAGTACATCTGCGTGCCAAGTTTCTTTGAGGGCCGCAGGGTTGAGCAGGACTCTTGCCATATTCATATGTCTTACGCCAATGATCAATTTCTTTTGCACTTTCAATTGCTGCCCTAGCTATCATTTGGGATAAGGTAAGACCGGTGTCCGCAAAAAAAATTTTCAAGATCCTCATAGTTCAAACACGGAGGTATCTGGCTGGTCTAGCACGTCGATGTTTGAACCATATTCATTCCCAACGACTAGCGGGGGGCACTGATTGCTTTGATTGTTCCCGAGCTGTGCTACACCCTTGCGTGCTCTTTTCTCTTTCTTCTTCTCTTCTTCTAGGGATTTGGTTAGAGTGCGATCATAGTCGGATAAAGATGATGATTCTTTTTCTCGAGGCTGCACGGCTCTTTTTTTGTTGAGCCTCAACCCTTTGCGTAGATGTTCGGCTTTAGTAAGAGGTAGGGCTTCTCGGGGTTTTAAACTTGGATTCACTTTCATCCTTAAGTCTCTTGAAGAAACCGTCCACATCGACTTTACCGAAAGCATCTATTTCTGCAACCGATCTTCTCATAGGGCGACTTCTTAGGAATGACGGGTTGTTTCTTTTCGAGGCTTTCTTTTTTTTTGGGCGGTGGGGCAGGCCGACACATTTGATCGTGTGGCCGGCCTCTTCTTCAATGGTGGGTCCACCGGTTTTGGCGGCTGGAGCCACGTGTGGAAGGCGATGGGGGCGGCCGGGGGGGGTTGGAGCCCGGCGTGGAGGTGAAGGGGTAGCCGGTGTCGGTGTTGGAGCCCGGGTTTGAGGCGGGGCGTTGGAGCCCGAGGTGGCGGGGTTGGAGCCCGAGGAGGCGGCGTTGGGCCGAGGTAGCGGGGTTGGAGCCCGGGTGGCGGTGTTGGAGCCCAAGGTGGTGGCGTTGGAGCAGGAGGAGGCGGCGTTGCGGCCCGTGTCTTGCCTTGCCTCATCATCACCCAGCGGCACTATGACATGTTGGTGACCACACAGTGAAACCAAAGAGGTATATGAGTAAACCGCTAACTAAGGGAATGCAAAATAAAGTTAGTGAATAAATGTATCGTCAAGTTTCATCCGCACCTAGGGTTAGGTTCATGACGAGGAGGTGGTGGTAGACTACTAGGTGATGCCCCAGGAATAATGATGTAGTGCTTGCGCCAACAAATGAAAGCCTTCTACGCTTGTCCTAGAGTCTTCTCTCCATCACCTCCTTCTATCTCAAGCTGCACATTTTGAAGCCTTTGACAACTCTATCCACCGAGACACTAGCATATCCAGGTTGGAACTATCGCCCCATGGATTCTTGGTGTCTTTGTAGGGTCGATATGAGTTACAACACCGGCGACAACCATGGACCGTGGCGGCCCCACGGGAATATGCAGCTCACATGTTGTCTTAGTTTCGGTGGCGTCATCCACCGAAAGTGCAGCCCCGTCGTCTTGAATAGTTGGCACCTCCGTGGGCGCAGCTGCTTTTCAAGCCCGGCCAGGGGGCTAATGTTGACTCAGGCTCTCGATGCGGTTTGCCTTTGCATAGAACTTCTTGCTTCCTGCACTTGCCATTTGATTTCCTCGTTCATTCTCTCTTCAAGTGCTTTCTCTCATTTGTATCGCTTCACGAGCCGCTTGGCGTGACTCCATCACCATTGCCTCCAACCTACGTAATCGCTCTGCCTCCTCTTCCTTCTTTCTTTGGCGGCTTCTATAAGTGGGTCTATCTTTAGGGAAGCCATGCTCCCACGATATCTCCCCCACCCAGCCTCTTGTTCGCCCAGGTGTTCGCGTCTCTTCAGGCGTATGTCGGCTCATCCTTCTCTCTATTTGGTGCCGGTGCCACTTTCAACTAATCCTCGGGCATAGGCCATTCTACATCCCACTCTCTGCGGCTTGTTGCCGTACACTACCTTTCGCTCTCTCTAGGTCCGGGGTTCCCCATGACCAGAAGAACCAATACTTGGCGCTTCGGGCCGGTCGGTGATTCTGGTTCCATCCCCTTGTCAACAATCTCTGTTCGGCTTACGCCACTTGGGAATAGCGGTCCGGTAGCCACACTGAACCCAAGTGATGGTGGTATTGCTTGTGTCTAGCATTTTCCTGATTCACGGATCATCCGTGCGACCCTCATCTGAATTCTTAAAGCATGCGAACTCATCCCAAAAAGGCCTGAACTTGGCGTAGGCCTTGTTGGTGAAATCCGTGTCGGTTATGTGCAACAAAAGTCTTGTGGAGTTTCTTCTTCCAAGCCTGAAATTGTTTGGCCATCTTACGCATAGCCCGATTTGAACCTTCTCCTTCAAAGCTTCATCCTGCGTATCGGCGTGAAATGTTGAAGGATATCTAGCCATAGCAATTCCTTGTCACGATCTGAGACATAACTAATAGTAGGGTCATCTTTCCGTTGCCTCCATTCTCGAAAGCACTGATCGGGGAGCTTTCCCCTTACTAGGTATCCACGATGTGCAACAAATTTCTTTGAATGTTCCCCAAGTACTTGGCACGTACCCTCGTCGAATTCGACAAAATGTGCCGACCCTCCAATGGCTTCTTTGGGCCTCGCACTTTTCTACTACTCCCGGTAGTTGTCGCTGATCCAGAGGGCTACACAAACAAGTATAAATATATTAATACAAAAGCCATTCATTTTAATTTCATGTATATACATATAGACTAGATTGTAGATAGACCTCTTCGGGATTATCTCCCACAAGTTCTTCATAATCAGCGAATCTTGACTCCCATCATCTATTTGTTCATTATCATCACCTTGGACTTGGGGATTTTGATTGCCGCCGCTTGTTGATTAGGTCCATCATTGCCTCATCCATGTTATCATTCGGATCGGCCATTTCGCAAAAGTTGTTAATTAAAAGATGTTAGAATTCAATTTGTCATGTAGCACCGTAAGAAAGTTAATAAAGTTAAATAGAAGTACCATTAATAAAGTTACTTGACATAAAGTTACATAATAAAGTCATATGACATTACTATTATTAATGAAGTTACTTGCCAATCTATTAAAATATTACAATATTACAAAACCTTAGATATTACATGAGGGCGTTAATAAAATTAAATAAAAGTACCATTAATAAAGTTACTTCACATAAAGTTATATAATAAAGTCATATGACATTACTATTATTAATGAAGTTACTTGCCAATCTATTAAAATATTATAATATTACAAAACCTTAGATATTACATGAGGAAGTTAACAAAATTAAATAAAAATACCATTAATAAAGTTACTTCACATAAAGTTACATAATAAAGTCACATGACATGAGAAAGTTAATAAAGTTAAATAAAAGTACCATTAATAAAGTTACTTCACATAAAGTTACATAATAAAGTCACATGACATGAGAAAGTTAATAAAGTTAAATAAAAGTACCATTAATAAAGTTACTTGACATAAAGTTACCATTAATAAGTTACCATTAATAAAGTTAATTATATAATAAGTTATACTAATATTGTGGTGTCAAGTTACTAGACATAATTATATTATAAGTTACTTACAGTTGTAATCGGTGTCAAGTTACTAAACATAATTATATTATAAGTTACCATTAATAAAGTTAATTATATATAAAGTTATACTAATATTGTGGTGTCAAGTTACTAAACATAATTACATTATAAGTTACCATTAATAAAGTTAATTATATTATAAGTTACACTTGTAATCCGATGTCAATTTACTAATATAATTACATTATAAGTTACCATTAATAAAATTAATCGCTAGGTCGTATTGGGTTAGCAGCTAAGCTAGGTGGGTACCTGGGTTAATCGCTAGGTCGTATTGGTTAGTCGCTAGGCCGTAAAGCTAGGTCGCCGCTAGGTTGTATCTTGGTTAATTAGGGGTCGTGCCTTGGTTCGTCCGATCGTTAAGCTAGGCCGTCGCTAGGCGTATCTTCGTTCGTCCGGTCATTAGGGCGTCGTTAGGGTTTCGAATAAAGCGAATTGTGATATACATCGTTAAATTAAAGCGTGTCGTGCTCTCGTTTTTCTCCCCAAATTGTGCATGGAGATGCTCTCGGCTCGATGGCCAGGCCACAACACACATACATGCATTGTCCCGGCTCGATGGTCGGCAGCGCTGCTTTCAAGCGAGATCGAGCTTCGATGGCCCGTCGCTAACACACAACAAAACATATCACCGCTTCGTGCGGCGGCGCTCACCGTCAAGCGTGCTACGGCCGGAGAAAGCTCGGCTCCCTAACTAGCCGGCGTCGTGCTTTGGCGGAGAAAGGCGGCGGCCCGGCTCCCTTTCACAGCCAAGGAAGCGGCGGCCAGCAGCTCCCTCCCGAGACAGAGAAAAAAGCGAGAAGCGGCTCCCGCTCTAGATAAAATTGCTCCCGGTCGGAGAAAGGGGCGGCGGCTGCGGCTCGAGGGGAAGGCGTGGGCGGCGGGGGCAGTGCAGCGTAGCCGTGGCGAGCGGAGGCGGTGGGCGGCAGCAGCGGTGGCTTCGAGGGCAGGCGGGAGGAGGGCAGCCAGCGGCTCGGCGGCGGCGCGAGAGGATAGCAGCGCCCTGCGCGGCTTCGAGGCAGGGCAGGGCGAAGGGCGGCAGCCGGCGCGGCTTCGAGGCGAGGAAGACGAGGCAAAAAGCCGGCAGCGCGGCTTCGGGGAAGTAGGCGGGCGGCGGCGCTCCCTCGGCCCAGCGGCGGCGCTCCCTGGCGGGCGGCGGCGCTCCCTGCGGGCGGCTTCCACGGCGGCGCGGCAGCGGGAGAGCAGCGGTGGAGCGGCGGGAGAGGAAGAAAGCGTCGATCTGGCGAAGGTGGAAGACAACGAGTGATTTTTATACCGCCACTACATTTAATCCCGGTTGGAGAGCAGCACCGGGACTAAAAAGACCTTTAGTCGGTGCGTAATA
>JADLZL010005442.1:0-11625 GCA_015844335.1 Chrysopogon serrulatus | reverse complement strand
AAGTTAATGATCAATAGCAACAGAAGGGAGGTGCGAATGAAACTGCCGCCTCAGTTCCTTATTGAGTAAGATTTCCCTTTTGCCCAGTACAAAAACAAGCTGAGGATGATGTGGTGCTTTTTACTTTATGGGGTGCGAGCTTTGCTTTGAAATTGGTGGGCAAAATAAATGATTATCCTTTCACTGTCCTTCTGGATTCTGGATGCAACTTGAGCTTCATTGATTCCTCAGTAGCAAAAATCCCAAAAGTTCCTCACTAAAATTCAGACCAGTCCCTTGGTGGTAACAGTGGCTAATGGGCGGAGGGTATACAGCGAGGCTAAGTGCCCCAATGTGAATTTGACATGAGAGTTATGAAATTGGGAATCCATGATGTTGTGTTAGGGTTTATTGGATGAAGAGTCTCGGGCCTTTGCATTTAGACATGAATGCATTTGCATTAAAGAATTCAGCAGAGGATAAAAGCAAGTCGAGTTGAAGGGAGCTCGAAAGTTGCAAAAAGGACAGATGAGCCTGCCTACCTGATGAGCAAGGTAGCCTTTTTAATGAGCTGACTCTTATGTTGTGCAAGTGTGACCTTTTAGATCTTTCTTGTTCTACACTAATGACACCGCCAGTTGAAACTCTGGTGGAAACAACCACTGAGATTTTTCAAGAACCTACATCCCATCCCTCCCACCAAAGAGGAGCAAAGACCACTCATTCCCATTGAAGGAATTTGAAAACCTAGCGCCTAAAAGCTCTTATTTGCTTATCGATGAAAATAAAGAAAGAAAAGAGATAATTTCATAGCCTTATCACATGGCTGACAACATAAAACACGAGTTATTCAATCGCCTCTCACATAAACAACAAATAACAAGCGCATGCAGCCTAGCCTCACATAATCATAAAATAACAACGCGCACAAGCTTAACAAACACTACTGACCACTGCTTTTTTTACTCCGATGAGTACAGTTGCATTTTTGTTGAAATAGAAAGAGAATGGATGCCATGAACAAGTGTATCAATTCATGAGTTAAGGAATACTATTGGGAAGATTGGGCATTGGGTTCATCTTGTTATTGACCATCCCTGGCACAACACATATCTTTTACTAGACGTCTTTTTTAGTTGCTTAAAGATTTCAGATATTGCTTTTTCTGCTATAGGAAGAGTGGCGTTCCCGAAGGGCGAGCTCGAAAAAGATAAACAAAACAGATATGTTGCTTTGCTGATTGGTGCTATTGACTTGTCGGAACTAGGATAAGAGAAAAGTATTGGGTACATTCAGTTTCAGTATCGATAGCTTATCCCGGTATCAGCTCTATTTCCTTTCCTCGGGAATTGTACTGGCGACTAGAATAAGTAGTTACAAGATGGAATGCCTTCTCTTTTTAGGTGCGATGTCAACCGAGGCTACAACACCTTTCTCAGGCCTTTGGGAAACGAATATAGGATCTGTAGGCCATCGATCAGCCTAATGCGTCCCATTCCCCTGCTTGCTGCCGAACTAATAGATTCATAAATCTTTCCTTCTACGATTATAATCCACTAGGCTTTCTGGGGCTACCCCGAGATCTAACATAATAATCAAAGCTAGGGCGACGAAGCCTATCATCTGAATTCCATTTCTTTCACCACTTGGAAATGGGTAAGTAAGCTCCTCGAGGCCCATCTATGAGTCTGTATCGGGTGGCATATCCTTGCTAGCTGGCATCACAATCTGCATGACCTTACCAATGCGCCCCGCCTGCTGATCAACCAAGTTCGGCCACGACTACTACCTCGTGCTTTTGCTCCTCACTCAGTTTTTTGGGTATAGAATTCTTTGGCAAGAGACGCTTCTTTTGATCTTCCCCTTTATCTCAATGGATTTGGAAATCTCGAATCATTCGTATTTGATCTAAGCACGTAGGTTCGTTCCCACTAAAACTTAAGTAGCTCTATCCATAGAATGCCATGGTGTAGTGTAGGAAATGCCTTCTTCTCATTCTATCAAGCTACGAATAGGCCATGGTACCTTTCTGTTTATTTTCAGCACTAGACTCCACATCAGGATAAGCTTCTTTCTATTAAAGAAATGTCGATTTCCCTCTGTTTGAGTAGGCTCGCGATAGATTAGATTATACGCATGAGGTAGTAAAAGCGAGTTATAAGCTCTTTTCTCTAAAGAAAGTAGGCTTCTAGCAAGGCCAACTCTATCCTGCTCAATCCCATGCTTTTAATTTTCACAGATATGAATTCAATGTCATATATTAATGGAAATGGTTTTCTCCTCCGCCTTTCAAGAATCTCGCTATTCAAATAGCACAGTATCAAATTCAATCCATAAGTCATGCTGGTCAATCAATGACAATGATAAGCTCTAAAAAGAAAAGAGTCTATAGCTCTTCGACACGTTTTATATCTACTTCAGTCATACTTTATTGGAGTTATCTGACGCAAAGGAGGAAGGAATAGAGATTAGGATCCTAGCCTTGTTCCGTTTGAAGTTCCTAAGAAAGAAAATAAAGGGATGCTAAAAACAAGGATTTAGAGTCTTATTAGTCCATCAATCTACAGAAAGGTAGGGAGGCATACCTGTGTGAAAATGGAGTGTAAAGCATATTCTAGATATTTCACTTCGAATTAGTTTCTCTTAAAAGAGTCAAGTCCCCAGGGTTCCATAAATTCCACTTGAATCAAGTGGGACCGGGAGATCGTTGTTCATTCGGTGCTTGTCCTTCCCCTAATAAGTACCTACCAAGAATTGGGACAGTTAGTTCTAGCGGTACCGAATCACAAAGAACAGTTGAGTTTTCTAATTCATCTATTATTATAGCTTTTTTCATTTTCTTGGTTAACTCTGGTTGTCTCAATCTCAGAAGACTTTTCCTTGTAGTTCTTTTGGAAAGTAAATTCGAAAAACAAACAATCCCTAAGTGATAGTGAGAAAGCCCCTTTTTTGGTGCTCCTAGTTCATGATTGAAATGTAGATTCCATTTTCTTATTTTAATACAGCACTGACTGGTACTAACTAATGTGAATTTGTTCTATGGTACAGAAAAGGAAGACACGAAGGTTTTGATTGTTGCAACACTAGCAAGATTTCTCGTGCAATCACTTTGGGGCTGATATTTCTCCTGTCACTAAACCTGGATTCATTCATGCAGCTTATAGTATGGTTAAACATTCCTTCTTAAAAAAGTAGTATCTTTAGATAATATGCTGCCTGATGTGGGAAGTTAACAATGCATAAACATTTGTTTTTCGTTTTTGACTTTGGTTTCTTTACAGTGGGTAACCTTTGATGAAAAACGTTATTTTCTTCTTTCAGTGTGCTTCTTCATGTTGTTTCTGCTACTGAACCAACTAGTCAAACTAGGCATTCCACTAATTGCTGCTGCTTCCGTTATTGCTGCTGGATTGGCCGTAGGGCTTGCTTCTATTGAGGTTAAAGAATATTCCCGCAGGTCGGGATAAGAAAAGATCAGAAAACGGTTCGGTTGTGAATCTGGGTCAAGAAATGGGGGCGCCAGCCTATCAAGCAAGCCGAATAGGCGGGATGATCAATTCCTTGGTTTTTTCTTACCTGACCGAGAGACGGGGCCGATAGAGCATATTCCGGACAAGTTGGTTCGATTCGCAGTTCACTTTCTATAAGATAACAAAACAGCAGACCCGCCCCATGCTTTTCGTTTTTCTTAGACTTAAGGGAGCAAGCTAGAATCCTGCTTTTCCCAAAGAGAGTGGGATGCATCTACCAACTTGTCCTCTCAATTGAATGTTACCAACTTGTCCATTAATAGTAAGGAACCCAGGGATATCGGGACGGTTATCGATACCGATACGCTCAAAGTCTTGATTTGTCTAATACGGATATTGAACGGTATTCAGCGAGGGCTGCTGTCATTTCATTTCTATCACGTAATGCAAGAGAGGCAGTTTGTGTAGCTGTCTCCAATCAACATATCAACATATGGTACAGAGGGACGTTATCTACCCATTCTCTCTTCCTCAAGCCACATACGAGAAGCATAACATTTCATCTATATTACACTAAGCAAGAGACATGGAACGTATCCGTTACTAGGCGAAGGAAGAGGGAATCCTACTCATCACCGGGAATCCTACCTGACTGACCCCAACTCTAGGAAAGCTGGTGGATAGCTGAACGGAACAGGGAAAAGCTGTATTCATTTTCTGAAAAAGAATAAGTCCTTCCAATTGCGTGAGCCTATTTCTCACTTTTCCTACCAGCCCTACCTACATAAGTTTGCTATAAAGAACTGAAGAACGGCGCATCTTTAAGGGGTTAGATGAACTTCTTGCTTCCCTAGATGAGGGAAAAGGTGGATACCTGCTACTGTACTTACGTGAAGTAAGCTATTCCCGTCCGCTCAGCAAAGAAAAGTTAGCTATTAGATTAGTTAGGGTCCAGCTTTTCCCAATAGATTAGTTAGGGTATCTACCAAAACCATAGCTCGCTCCTCCTTTCTTGGGTTTCCTATGTTCCCTAACTGTCTGCTATTGCTAAAGCTCAACCTATGCCTCCGGCAAAGGCAAGACGGAAAGCAAGCTAGTTAAGGTTTCGGAAACAGGAATGCAACCAAGCTAACAACAAGAAGCCCTCAGGTCATGAGAAAAAGGAAATAATGGATCATCTGCATGGAAGGTCATCCCTATTCCTATCTTTTTATCCGACTGGAAGCTTGTAGCAGTGGAAGAACAGCAATTCTTGATACTTTTTCTTTATTCACTCAATCCAACCGCTTCGTCTAACATAAACCCTTGTCTAGGTCAATTGATACATACAAGCCGCATATATCATCTATACAATCCTTCTCTCTCTTATTGAGTCAATCTAGCATAGTTCAATCTTTCTTCTTCTTATAACTTTAAACAAGCTGCAAGGCGTTGCTATCCATCGCAATACCCACCCACAAGAAGTAGTGGCAATTCTCTTCCCTTTGCTGACTACCTTCACCTTGTGCTATATCTCGAGTGGACATAGCCACCCTAACAACTAACCTATATCTACTTGCTTCGGCCTTTATATATCTGCATTCTCTGCTGTATCCACCTTTACTTGGTATTCAGTGCTCTGTTCTAGAAGTCTGTAACACCTGACCTCGAACTCCATTGGCTCCTTACCTCGAGCCGGGATAAGAAGATAGATTGTACATTTGATTGTTTAAACGTGAGTTTAAACTCATTTTAAGCATGTTTCAGTGAAGGAGAAGTAGTGATGAAGGTTTCGTAAAAGGAAACAGGAAAGCAAAGCGGGTTACCGGACTTGGGAAGCCGGATCGTACGTGTGTTGGGAGCAGATAAGCTAGTTCTTGCCTTGCTTGTTCGAGAACTAAAGGAAGGGCTCAGCGGAGCACATGGATGGGTCACATCCCGAACGATTAACCGAGGAAATCCTTGACTTCTTCTGAGATTCCTAGAGAGCCGGGTTCTGTTTGAGGGAAAAGATCCCAACTCTACAGACAGAATGAATTCTTTTTCTTGCCTTAACGGATCAATTTCTTCAGTCTTACTTTAATTTGATTGAGCCCAACTCTGTTTTCACTGCCTTCGGTCTAATGACTCCTAATAGTGGAACTACGGAAGACGACTTGTTTTCAGCACTGCTCTTTTCAAGCTATGATGAAGTAAACACCAGAATAGGTAGGAAGAAAAGTGCACTATAAGTCTTGTCAAACAACTGATTATCCGCTGTAACCGAAGCATTTGTGCCTCCCCATCAGAAGCAATCAGTGAAAGCACTCCAATATTAGCAAGTTGAATGGCTAAATATGTATCAATTCACTAACCATTTGCGCTGGTGTCAGATGTGACACATACAGCCCAGTAGTCTGTCCTCGACAGGTTATATTGATCACCAGCATAATGACCAACAGAAAACAGATAGTGGGGTACTAAGAGAGGTTATGTCGGAGCTGAAACCAAAGGAAGTCGGAATTGGGACAATAGGAGATGTACAAGGTGAGAGAATAGCTGGACGGAGAGGTGATAAACCAGGGGAGCTTAAATCACAGATAGGTAGTGTATTCCTACAAGGAAGAGGTGCTTGTGGTATCCTGTGGAAAACAAAATGTCCTGAGCGAAGGGACTACCAGAAAAGCATTAGGAGATGCTGAGTACTTGTTTGGATACCGAAATTGACTCCCGAAAGGCTATTTCCTTGCAAGTCGAAACTGAAGATCGAATCAAGCTACGTCTGGATTCCTATGACTGAATTTACCATAAAATTGGACGGAAAAACAACTACAAAGATCACAAGAAACCCAGCTCAAAGTGAATGGAGAGAGAACCCCATTCTACATGTCAATACCGACAACAATGAAATTTATAGTATATTATATAGTCGATCCGTCGACTTTCTAAATTGTGAGGGTTCAAGTCAAGTCCCTCTATCCCCAATAAAAAGCCCATTTTACTTCCTAACTATTGTACCAACCTCTATTTTTCATTAATGGTTCAAACAAGATTCACTATCTTTCTTATTCTACTCTTTCACAAACGGATCCGAACTTACTTCTTTGGATCTTATCCCATTCATACAAATGAACATATTATAGTATAGGCAAGTAATCCCTATTATTAAGTAAGTCATTCACAATCCATATCATTATCCTGACATTTACTAAGTCCAATTTTAGAATACTTTTTTCTTTTTTAGTCCCTTTAATTGACATAGATACAAGTACGTACTCTACTAGGATGATGCACAATAAATGGTCAGGATAGCTCAGTTGGTAGAGCAGAGGACTGAAAATCCTCGTGTCACCAGTTCAAATCTGGTTCCTGGCACAGAAAAAAGGATCTACCGAATAGGTATTGATACAAATTACTCGAGATGGATTGGGATACATATTCTAGAATAATATAGAAGGAGTATTATTTTTTCATCTAAGTAGATAAATCTCTAAATAGAGACACTTCTTTTTCTTTAGGGACTCGGGTTATTTTCTTTATGGTACAGAAGGAGGTGAGATTAGGTTCCCTTTTCTTCATTTTTTCATTTCTTATTCTGCTATTCCGAATATTTTGATATTCTTGCTTATCTTATCTTACTTTCCTAGTTGTTCTAAGTAATGCGCGCGGTACAAAGTTCGTGGTAGGGAACTTCTTTGAGTCATCGTATTTTTCTGTTTATACGAAGGAAATGAATATGTGATTTTCCAAATTTACGAATCGAAATGAAGCCCTTTTTTGCTCAGTCTATCTGGACCCTTTTGTATAATAGGAATGAATTCTAATATAATAGGTATTCCGTTTCGTCTAGGAACAGAACGTAAAAATATTCCTTGACTTGAATAAAATCTGGAGTTGTGTTGTATAAGTGAGCATGAATTTATTATCATTCAATGAGCATCTTGTATTTCATAGAAATTGGGGGTTATATAGTCCTTACGTAAAGGCCAGCCTATCCAACTTTCTGGCATTAGGATACGTTTAAGGCGTGGATAATTCTCATAAGAGTCCATATCATAAGATTCGCGTTCTTGAAAATCGGCACTTCTCCAAATCCAGAAGACAGACGGGATTCTAGGATTATCCTTTTGGGCAAAGACTTTTATGCAGCATACTTCTTCTGGGTTATCTATACCATACTGTATTCTCGTAAGATGATACACGCTAGCTAAAGATCCATCTTTCCTGGAAGACATAAGCACATTGGGAACGTAAATAATTGTAACCATATACATATAAAATGACAGCAATGGAATCCCAATCCCCCGCTTTGATTTGTAAAGTCTCTATTCCTCGCGAAGCCCAAAGATCTATGAACCACGTCATGTTTGACTAGCCAATTAGATAACCAACCCTGCTGCATTGTCTTGATCTCTCCCCCTTTGTATAAATATTTCACATTTCGAATGCAAGTTTGAAAGATTGCCCTGCTCTTTCTTTTTCTGCACAAAAGAGCCCTTCCTAATTCACTAATTTGTAGGAAGATACTGGACTTTTGGATTTGAAAAAAGTTTCAGAAGATATGTCTAAAGTAGACGGTGATTGATAGAGCAATTCTTGCTCGTAAGTTCCAGTATGAGTACTGCGCCGAACATAAAGCTTGTGACTGGTAGTATCGATTTATCTTTTGAGATAGAGTTCGATCCTCAACTATTTCTCGCGATATCTTCTTACGAAGTTTTGTTAGGGCATCTATAACCGCCTCCGGTTTAGGTGGACAGCCCGGCAAGTAGACATCCACAGGAATTCACTTATCGACTCCCCGAACAGTACTATAGGAATCCGTACTGAACATTCCCCCTGTAATACTACAAGCTCCCATAGCAATGACGTATTTTGGTTCAGGCATTTGCTCATATAATCTCACTAAAGAAGGAGCCATTTTCATTGTTACCGTACCGGCTGTGAAAATTAGGTTTAGGTCCGCTTGCCTAGGACTTGATCTTCTTGGTACCAATCCATAATGATCAAAGTCGAATCGCAAGCCTGAAGCAAATTCAATGAAACAACAACAGGTACCATATAGAATAGAAGGGGCCATAAACAGGAGAGTCTTGACCAATTCGAAAGATCATTTGGTGTAGTTGAAATAACGGAATTGGAAGTTGTTCGGTCAAGTAACGGAAATTAATATAAGAATGAACTCAATGGTTTATTTTTTTTCTTTTATTTATCTTAATATTCATTCCATTCAGGCCATTCCAATGCTCGCAAGCAAGCACGAAAAAGCTTCTATTTCTAAACGGAAACGCCCAATACATCGAAACTCATTACCCATGGATAAAGCAAAGCCAGTCGAGAAAAAAAAAAAAAAACAAACATAGTTTAGCGGATTCGGAATTGTAACCAAGCATCCTGGGTTCTATACCCGATTCAACACTAGAGCATGCAGCCGATCCTGGATACAGAACTATAGAAAGTGTGCAGTGAGGGATCTTTATTGGTAGCCAGTCTTTCACTTCCGCCTCTCCACTCCCATGCCTTTCTTGGTCGGACCAACCCAACCGGCGATTTCCGACAAGTCTTTCTGCTTAGAGCAAGAAGCGGAACAAAAAAAAATAAAGAAAGCTTTATTTTCATTTATGGATAACCAATCCATTTTAAAATATAGTTGGGAGATTTTACCCAAGAAATGGGTACATAAAATGAAAAGATCGGAACATGGGAATAGATCTTATACCAATACTGACTACCCATTTCCATTGTTGTGCTTTCTAAAATGGCATACCTATACAAGGGTTCAAGTTTCGATCGATATTTGCGGAGTGGATCATCCCTCTCGAAAACGAAGATTTGAAGTTGTCCATAATTTACTGAGTACTCGGTATAACTCACGCATTCGTGTACAAACAAGTGCGGACGAAGTAACACGAATATCTCCGGTAGTCAGTCCATTTCCATCAGCCGGCCGGTGGGAGCGAGAAGTATGGGATATGTCTGGTGTTTCTTCCATCAATCATCCGGATTTACGCCGTATATCAACTGATTATGGTTTCGAGGGTCATCCATTACGAAAAGACTTTCCTCTGAGTGGATATGTGGAAGTACGCTATGATGATCCAGAGAAACGTGTGGTTTCTGAACCCATTGAGATGACCCAAGAATTTCGCTATTTTGATTTTGCTAGTCCTTGGGAACAGCGTAGCGACGGATAATTCCGAATCTACATAGGTCTAGTCCAGGGGACAAATCAATAGGAAATGCTATTTGCTTCTTAAGAAGAAGAACTTTTTTGAAATGAAAGAGCGGGCGTCGGATATCATTTCTTCAAATAAGGAAGAAGAAGTGTTATCGAAGGATTTCCTTCCATTCTTCCTAGTATGGAAGAAGTCAAGAAAAAGTACTGCGTCTCGATCTATACGAAAGGGCACAGGTTTTTTCTTTCGGTTTCATTGATAGCAGAAGAGTACGCTAGCTAGCGGAGCCTGAAAACGCTTGCTTGCGCCCCACCCCTACGGAAACTATTGCCTATGCTTGCTGCTCGCTCAGTGTCAGTAGAAGGGAAGAAAAGATGGTCACTCCTTTTAGGAACATGGCGAGCCTTACTTACGACTGTTGCACTTCACTCGCAGCTCGTTCATTCACTTGCTCATGAACTCGCAGCTTCGCCAGAAGCGACTAGTCGCCTCCTTTCCTCCGCCGAAAGATGCTTAGCCAGAAGCGACGAAGGAGGGGAGCTGGGAAAGGCCGACGATGGCAATGAGGGGGAAGCTGTCGTAGAAGCTTTGCCCCTTGCTTTACAGAAATTGTTATGAACTTACTAAATGACCTTATTTATTCTCCCGGAACGCTAGCAAATCTAATAGTTCCATCTGCTCTTCTTAACTTAAGAACGAAGGCCGCCATCCTTCTTATTCAGGAACCCTTTGTTTGAGGAGGGCGTATCCCAGGGAGAGTGGCCGAGCGGTCAAAAGCGACAGACTGTAAATCTGTTGAAGGTTTTCTACGTAGGTTCGAATCCTGCCTCTCCCACTTGTTGTAGACTTAAGAGAAGAGAAAGTAGGCGGAAGCCTAGGAGGGCCAACCGAGCGAAGCTCTTTCTTTTTTTGGCCGTGCCGTGAAGTGCAATTTTATCGTATGCGTTTTAGAGAGGTTGTCGAAAAAGACGATCTATAGAGATTCCCCATCTATATCCAATCGAGAATAGAAGCGAGTCCAGTTAGTACGGACTTGGGGAAGAGTGGTGGAGCAACTATTGGTTGGTCGGAGAGGGCGAAGAAAACATGACTCTGGTGGGCGTAAAAGAGCAAAACCTTAACGATGTGTGAGCGTTAGCGAGTCTGTCCTTTCTTTCTATCTAGCTGGTACCAACAAGTCTGTTCTAGCTGGAACTCTTTCTCGTGGACAAGATGGCAAAAATTCATCTTTCCTTTGATTTCTTGGTGGTACAGACGGCCGAGCTCCTGCGAGGGGAAGATTAGGGTAGATGAGTACCGAGCGGAAGAAGAAACCGGATTGATTGAGAAAGCAGACCGTCCAGAAGCAAGGTTAGGATACCGTCCACCCGAAGAGTACGGGGATGGAGGGAGGAAAGTGGGAATAAACCGTCTGTCAGGTAGGACTGGTGGTAGAGAGGGTATAGATGGTAGATCAACTCTGTTTATGGTGGGGGAAAAGAAACTCTTCTGATCGGACAGGAGTCGAATTAGCCCTCTTTCTATCGCTACGCCCGTTTTGTGCCGTCTATTTTCTTTGGTTATATATAACTCAATTTCTTTTCAGAAACCTAATAAGCCATGCCTGCAACTAGTTATTAAGCAAGGGTAGTCAACTCCACTCTTTTCGCCAGAAGTCTTATTTTTCATCGTGTCAGGTCCTGGATGTAGACTCGGCTATGGTAGGATCGACCTAATTGTGATCATTCTCCGCTTCGTTCGCTGATCTCTTGCTATTGCTTTTTCTCTCTAGCCTTGTCAGGCTGGGCCACACATGGAAAAAGTAGGTAATAATCTATCTACTGGTTTAGTAGTGAAGCTTATTATCACATTGACTCTTTTCTATTGCTTTCCCCTCTTCTTTCAATCAAAGTCCTCTATTCAAACTCCGCTCTAGTAGCTCTAGCCCTAACTTCAACAACTCAATATGTGCTGTATAAGCAACTGGCCCTAAGGTATTAAATCCTCTTTTGTTCTAATCTATATAATGCAAACAACATATTAAGACAGGTTGATTGCCGGAA
>JADLZL010005440.1:0-11787 GCA_015844335.1 Chrysopogon serrulatus | reverse complement strand
CCTCGCAAAATCTATTTACCGAGACGGATATATTAAAAAAGCCCGCCTCGGTTAATCCTGATTTACCGAGGCGGTTATTTTACAATGCCCGCCTCGGTAAATAGATTACCGAGACGGTCATGATAAAATACATATATATATATAGGGGACTAGGGTTTTTAGCACACACCTCTCTCTCAGGCCCAGTGCTTCTCGCCCGACCTCTCCTCTCTCACTCACACCCAACTCCCTCTCCCTCTCGTCCTCCTCTCTCTCTCCCTCCTTCAAACGCCCTCCTCCTCCGATGCCCTCCTCTCAATCTGGGTGGTGGTGCATGGGGTAGTGGCGCGGTGGCTCCTGCTGGGTTGTGATGCATGGCGGCGGTGGTGGATGGGGGTAGTGGCGTGGCTCCCCGGGTGGTGGTGCACAAATGGCAAAGAACACAAGGGGCGGTGCCACGGGCGGCGGTTCCCGCAAGGCGAGGGCACACGGCGGCGGCGGCGGCTCCTCGCAAGGCGAGGGCACACGGCGGCGGCGGCAAGCACTTACTAACACCGGCTCCTCCCTCGACGGCTACCATGAGCTCCTCCCCTATCTCCTTCCCCGGCGACCGTGGTGGATGGATCTCGGGCTCGTAGGGCGGGATCCGCCGCTTTAGTGGCCGGATCTGGGCATGTGGTGGCCGATCCATGGCGCGCGCCCCTCGGCGGCGGATCCGGGGCCGGGCGTGCTCGTCGGCGGCAGATCAAGGGCCGGGCGCGCCCTGCCGGGCGGATCCGTGGCTAGTGCGGCCCCCCGGCGGCGGATCCGGGCTAGCACGGCCCCGGGCGGTGGATCCGTGCTAGCACGGCACCTCGGCGGATCCATGGCGGCGGCTCCCTAGCGGCAGATCCTGCTTGGGCGAATCCACCCCAGCGGCGGCACGGTGGTGCCTCGAGGCCCGCATCCAGGCCCGGTTAGAGGGCTGGACTATGGGCTTTTTCTTTTTTTTTTTTTTTTTTTTCAGATTGATTAACCGAGGCGGGCATTTAAACCGCCTCGGTAAAGTATTGATTAACTGTGACCTATTGTCCGAGGCGGTTGAGATGCCTGCCTCGGATAATCCATTTTGCCCGCCTCGGTTAAAATTCTTGTAGTAGTGAAAGCTAGTGTCGGTGCTAAAACTAGTGGTTCTAGTACCAACGAGTGAATTTGCGTGCGTGCTCCCAACTCTGGATGGTGTACAAGAAGGACACAAGAAGGTTTTGTATTATCTTGCACCAAGGTGCCTGTAGGTAGGGTGTACAAGCAAGTGGAGAGAGGGAACTGTCCCAAGTCTCGAGTGAGATGAGCGAGTGTGTGTGTGTGTTTGTCAAGGAGATTGCTTGACTTGCTTCCTAGGATTCACTTGTCTCTGGAAGGGCCCCCGTCCCCTCCCTTTTATAGCCGGAAGGGGAGGGACGGGCTTTTTGCAAGTCTGATATTTGAATAGGAAAGACGGCGGTGGGCGCCGCCTCATCCCCGCCGAGGCCTAGGGGCTCCCCCTCTCCTTGTGCCGAGGCCCCGGGTGAGGGCAGTGGTTTCGTCTTGTACGGCGCCGTACTGTCGATGGCGGGCGCCGTCTTATGGAGTCGGCTCCTCGTTCTTGGTGGAGGAGGGGACGTCTGCCTCTGCAGGGGTCTGCGTGGGCGTCATGATGAGCGTGCCCAGTGTACCGTGGCTGCTGTAGCTTTGACTCACCCCCCGGTCCGGGCTCCCGAGGGCCGCGGCATCGTTGTCGTATACGGGCGTGGCCGACGTAGAGATACAAGCGTCAGACGGGCCATCTTAAATGCGCCTGCTCGAAGCCTGGGTGCACAGTGGTCGGGCACCGGAAGACTTCGGCCGCCGTCTTTGGGGTGGCGCCCCGCTCGCCCGGGATGCGGCATGCTCCGTATTTGGACTTCCCGTGATGGGACCTTAAGCATTGAGGTTAGTCATCATGTCGCCCTACAGTGGCGGGCATGGCCGCTACTGTAGGGATTGTGTAATCGTGGCGTGGCGCGCGAGTGGCGGCAGGACGCCTCCCATCCCCGCCAGGGGCTAGCGTCATCCTGACAGTCACTGTGGGAAGGCGGGCGGTGGATATATGTCACATCAGAGCCCTAGCTTGACCTGGGAGTGCGGCGCGACCTGTCCGAGACCCGTCCGCCGGGGGCTCGGGCGGGACGGAGAGTCGGTTCCCGTCCGAGGCCTGTCCCCGCCCCTCGGACGGGGTGGAGAGTCGGCTTTCGTCCCGAGGCCTGATCCGTCGGGGGCTCTGGGCGGGCGAAGAATCAGCCCCCGTCCGAGGCCTGTCCCGCCGAGGGGCTCGGACGGGGTGGAGAGTCGGCTTCCGTCCCCGAGGCCTGATCCGTGGGGGGCTCGGGCGGGACGGAGAGTTGGCGCTCATCCGAGCCCCTCATCCGAGCCCCCCTTGCGGAGTGTGCTCGGGCGGGCCGGAGACAAGACGCCGGGTCCTGGTGCGCCAAAGGCCGTAGCCCGTGTTTGAACAAAGGTGGCTTGATGGGCTAAGATTTGCGTTTGTTGGGCCTTCCTTAGGGGGCCTTTATTTTGGTCCCCGACAGAGCCCCCGAGCCTCTGAAGGAGTGAATGCACTCGTTCGAGGTCAAAAAGCGGTATTGCCTTGGTTGAAGGCGTTTCACTCCCGCAGGTGCGCGCGAAGCCCTTCCGGCCGGGGTGTAGTTCCCGAGGCCTCGGAGGAGTGTGTGTGCATCCGTCCGAGGGCTTGCTGTTAGTTTATATGGTGCAGCCTATGGTTATCTTTGGGAATCGTAATTTCCGGCGGGGCGCGCTGCCATGGGTTCCCCCCGAGGCCTCGGAGGGGGTGTGTGTGCACCGTCCGAGGGCTCGTTCGCATTTGGTGGCAAAAACGATCTGCCGCCCTGAGCCCCCGGGCCCGTCGGCTCGTCCGGGGTTCGGTCGAGTGTCGGGGCGCTTTCCCCGGCCGGCTCGCGCGTTGGGGTAAGTCCCCCGGCCCTCGTGGTGTTTGAGGGGGAGCCGGTTGGTACTCGGTCGTTAGTCTTTTACGCACCTCGGCGTCCCTTCCGCGAGGGAGGAGGGTTGGACTTCATCGTGCCATCGTCGACGAGTGTCGAACACGACTAGGTCCGGTGAGCCGTTAACGGTGGATCCAAGTGAACCGCCTTGTGCCCCGTTCGCTAGGGGTTGGCTGGGCCCGAGGCGCGGTTCATAAGAGCCGCACGGTATGCTGAGGCGGGGCTCGGGTCCCGTCCGCCGGGTCCCGAGGGCTCGACGCACTCCAGCGTGGGATCCCCCTACTCGGCTGCCTTGCCGGCCTCGGATGCCGCTATTTAGGATGGCCCCGCGCCGCGGGGCTGGGCTGCGGTGGCGAGGCCGCCCCGAGCCGCCTCGACTGCCGTTCTCGAGGCGGCCGGCTTAACCCCGAGATGGGGCGCCTCCGCTCCTGCGGGACCGTAATGGGCCGCCGCCTCTCTCCTTCATGAAGAAGGAAAACCACCGTTTCACCCTCGTCGTGGGCGCTTCTTCCCAGCGCCGACGCGGGATGCGGAGCGCCCGGCGCGCGGGGAGGTGGCGGGCCCCACTTTCCCCGCCGTGGGTAGCTTGCCGCGCGCGTGGTCGTCGGGCCCCACGGCGGACGTGATGTGCGGCGCTAGGGCTTTCCTCGGCCGCTACCACGCACGGTGGCGGCTCCGGCCTGCGCCCGGATCCTTTGTGCGGCGGGTCGGCGCAGGGCTTGGCTCACTAGGATCGGCGGTCGCGGCCGCCGTCGTGTGCCGTCGCTTTGGGTTGCGTCGCGGTGTGTATCGACACGCGTGCATCGTAGGTCGATCGCAATTAATGCAAAGACGGGAAACGCGCCGGGTATAAGTACACGTGCGGGCGGCGCATCGTCCCTCCCCGTCTTGCCTTCCTCGCCTTTTGCTTCCTCCTCCGCCATTGCCGCCTCGCTCGAGCGCGGCCGAGGAAGAAAGAGGGCGAGGAGAGAGAAAATCTTGCTTGCATCCACCCCGCTCGCCGCTGCCATGGCGTCGAGGCCCGAGATCGTCGGCGTGGAGGAGTGGGAGACGAGTTCCGTGACGTTGCCGGAGCTGGTGACGCTCGTGGGGATGGGGCTTCTCCGCCCCTGCGCCGACAAGGCCTCCCCGGAGTGGATCGTCCCCGCCGGCCGACCATCTGTCCCCGCGCCCCGCCTCGGGGATACGTCGTGAGCTTCACGGCGTTCCATGAGAACGGGTTCGGGATGCCGGGGGTCGGTTCTTGAGGGCCATCCTCGAGTACTACGGCCTGGAGCTGCAACATCTCAACCCCAACTCCATCACGCACTGGCGGTGTTCGCGCCCTATGTGAGGGCTTCCTTGGGGTCGAGGTCCACCGGGACCTCTGGCTCCACTTCTTCGAGGGCGCCCTCTTCTTCAAGAGCGTCGAGAGGGGAAGAGGATATCCGTCGTCGGCCGGGCATCTTTGCATGCCGCAAGAACTCGCTCGCTACCGGATTCGTATATCCCGGCGAAGGCCGACCTCCTCCAACCGTGGGGTGGGCGCTAAGTGGTTTTACCTCCTGGAACGACTCCGGCCACCGCCCGCCACACCGGGAAGGTGTTTGACGCCGGAGCCCGCGAGGTGGAAGGAGGAGATCATCCCGCAGAGGGGGTCATCCCTCCGGAGAAGGTGTTCCGCGCGCGGAGAGGTTGGCCCGAAGGGTTTAGATGCGTCGGTCGTCATCGCCGCCTTCCACCGAAGTCGAGTTACGCCCCTCATGCATAGGCAGCCTTGCCTGTTTGACATGAGGGAAGGCGGCCCCCGGCCGGGCGAGGATGTCGTCCGTCGACCTTGATCACGCCGAGATCGTCGAGCGGACCAAGAAGGCGGCGTCGGTGTCCGACGTCTCCAACCTCTACAAGGTCGCGATGCGACCCCACCAGGATGCCGTCTCCGTGGTGAGTTTCTGCGGCCGTGCGCGGTCGGCTGTCGTTCGTTTCCTCCCCCTTGTCCTTACTTTGCTCTATTCTTCACAGGGGCTGTCCGGGAAGCTGAGGGCGTCCAAGCCCCCCATTGCCGCGGAGAAGGAGAAGAACAGGGGCCCTCGCGGAGAAGCGAGAGGGGAAGAAGAAGAAGTCGGACAGGAATGTCCGCAAGGAGAACGGCGGCGCGAGCTGAGAGGCTGCGGCGCCGGTAGGCGGACGAGGGGCTCCCCGAGAGCCGACCCCTCCGAGTCCTCCGGCGCTGATGACGATGATGAGGATGACGAGGAGGAGGAGGAGGACTACAAATTCTTTGGCTTGGCCGCACGCCCCCCCTGAAGGAAGGGGTGGGCGCCGTGGCCGCTTGAAGGACACCGCTCCCGCCTCTCACCCCCGCCGAGGCTTCAGCCGAGGTGGTAGGAGACGTGACTCCGTCGGGAGGAACGAGGCCCTCCCCGGTCGCCCTACGTCCGTCGGGCCCCCGTTGGGGCGACTCGACCTTGCCCTCGAACGGCCTGGGGCGGCGGGAGGACCGCCGAGGGCGGAGGCACGTGCCCGGCCGTAGAGGCGGCGACGCCGGTGGGTCGGTGTCCTGTGCCCGTGACCCTCGAAGTCGCTGGGCCGAGGGACACCTCGCAGTCCGAGCCCCAGCCGGCACGGCCAGTGAGCCGGTCGTTTCAACCGCCGGTCGCCGAGGTAGATGTCTGTCCCTTTTAGTCTTCCGCCGCTCTTCCTTCTTTTCTTTTTTCCTTCTTGAAGACTCACTCTTCTTGCTACGCAGCAAAAACGCAAGACGGCCCCGCCTCGCCCGCTTGCTCAGCCGCAAGCCTGAGGCTACAGCCCCGCACGGCGAGCGCCACTACTGCCCCTGGTGGTGGTAGGCCGGCGGCGACCGAGGAAGTGGCGATCGAGGCGCCCTCGGCCATGGAGCCACCTCCCCCCGCTCGTGACGGAGAGGGGGTGCGGCGCCCGGCGCGGAGGCCTTGGCGGCGCCCGCCGTGGAGAGGGCCTCTCCCATGAGCTCAACGGACCACTTGGCGCTGCACGAGAGGCCTCTCCCATGAGCTCAACGGACCACTTGGCGACCCGCCCCGAGACCTCCCGGTTCTGAGGGATCTCTCCCAACGGGAAGGAAGAGACCACCGCTACGGGGTGGGCGTCGGTTAGTGCGGAGCTTGCGCCGCGCCAGACCACCGCGTAGAGCAGCTTCGGATCTCGCGGGTAGCGGATCTTGGTCTCGACAACACCTCGCCGATGAAGTAGACCGGCCGTTGGATCGGCAGTGCGTGGCCCTCCTCCCCTGCCTTTCAACGACGATGGCCGCCACGACCACCTGGGTGGTCGCAGCCGACGCATGAGGAGGGGGTTCTCCTTCTAAGCAGAGGGACGAGGATCGGGCGCCGGTGAGGGCGGCTTTGAGCTTGTCGAGGGCCTCCCCGAGCCTCGGAGGTCCAGGAGAAGCGCTCGGTCTTCTCAAGAGGCGATACAGGGGCAAGCCCTTCTCGCCGAGGCGTGAGATGAAACGGCTGAGGGCCGCAAGGCATCCCATGACCCGCTGCACGCCCTTCAGGTTCTTGATCGGGCCCATGCTCGTCACCGCGTTCACCTTCTCCGGGTTAGGCTCGATGCCGCGTTTGGAGACGATGAACCCAAGGAGCATGCCTCGGGGGACCCCGAAGACGCACTTCTCGGGGTTGAGCTTGACGCTCTTGGCTGCAAGACACTGAAAAGCGATCGTAAGGTCAGAGATGAGGTCGCCGGCCTTCTTCGCCTTGACTACGATGTCGCCGACGTAGGCCTCCACGGTCTCTCCGACGTGGTCACCGAAAACCCCGCATGCACCGCCGATACGTTGCCCCCGCGTTCGAGTCCGAAAGGCATCGTCACGTAGCGAAAGACATGCCAAAGGGGGTGATGAAGGACGTTGCGAGCTGGTCGGACTCCTTCATCTTTATTTGGTGGTAGCCGAGTAAGCATCAAGGAAGGATAAGAGCCGACACCCCGAGGTGGAGTCGATTATCCGATCAATGCGTGGTAAAGGAAAGGGAACTTTTGGACATGCTTTATTTAAACCGGTATAGTCTACACACATCCTCCATTTTCCGCTTTTTTCTTAACCATTACAGATTAGATAACCACTGCGGGTGGAACACCTCCTTGATGAATCCGGCCGCTAAAAGCTTGTTCACCTCCTCGCCGATGGCTCTGCGCTTTTCTCGTCGAATCGGGCGCAAACGCCGCTTCACCGGGTCGGACCCGGCCCGAATATCAAGGGAGTGCTCGGCGACATCCCTCGGAATGCCTGGCATGTCCGAGGGACTCCACGCAAAAATGTCGATGTTTGCGCGGAGAAAGTCGACGAGCACTGCTTCCTATTTGGGGTCGAGGGAGTCGCAGATCTTCACCGCCTTGCCGGATGGAGAGGCGGGGTCCAGGGGACCTCCTTTACTCCGTCGGATGGTTCGAATGCGCCGGCCGGCGTGACGCTTGGTGTCAAGGGCCTCGGAGATCGCCACGGCCTCAGCGTGCTCGACTGCCTCGACGTCGCAGTTGAACGCGTGCTCATATGAGGAGCCAACGGTGATGACGCCATTAGGGCCCGGCATCTTGAGGAGAAGGTAAGTGTAGTTGGGGACGGCCATGAACTTCGCATACGCTGGTCGTCCGAGGATGCCGTGATAGGTTCCTCGAAAGTCAACCACGTCGAAGGTGATGACCTCCTTGCGAAAGTTTGATGGCGTCCCAAAGCGGGCCGGGAGGTCGATCGGCCCGAGGGCCAGGCGCGTCTACCCGGCACTACGCCCCCGAAAGGGAGAGCTATTGGGCCGAAGCTGCGAGCTCTATCCCCAACAGTGAGGGTTTCGGAGTAGAGGATGTTAAGGGCACTTCCGCCATCCATCGGCACCTTGGTGAGCCGCACGTTGCCGACAATGGGGTCGACCACGGCGGGCACCGCCTCGGCTTTGGCACGTAGGCGGGTGGTCGTCGATGCTGAAGGTGATGGCGTCGGCGGACCACGGCGAATGCTTGGAGGAGTGGCGGGATGCACCGAGAATATCTCTCGGCGCCGCGCTTGATCTGGGCGCGGGGTGAGATTCGCCGGCCCCCCAGATGACCATGAAAACGTCATGGACCTCGGGGAACTCCTCGCCTTTGTTTTCCCCCTCCTTCTTCTTCTTGCCTTCAAAGTGGGGAAGCTTCGATAGAAGCGACAAGCCAAGTCGCACTCCCCCATAGTGTGCTTGACGGGGAATTTGTGGAAAGGGCGGGGCTTTTTGAGCATGTCGTCGAAGGCCGGGCCCCGGGGGACCTCGGGGGGTTTTATGGTCACCGCGGCAACGATATCGTCCCCTCGAGTCCACCTCTTTCTTGCCCTTTTTCCCTTTGTGCTTGTTCTTCTTGTTTTTTTTTAGGGGCCGCGGGCTGCCTCCCCCTCGGCATTGTCCTCCTTCCGCTTCCCTTTGCCGCCGACGTCGCGGAAAATCGCTCCACCTCCTCGCCGGAGGCGGCGTTCGTCGCCACCTCGAGCGACTCGTTGGCGGTGGTCGGCATCTTCCGGCCCAACTCGTGAACGAGCTCCTTGCAGGTCGTGCCGTCAAGGAATGCACTGATGATAGCGGTGCCGGCCACGTTGGGCAGCTCGTGCACTTCTTCGAAGCGCCTGATGAAGTCACGCAGCGTCTCGTCGGGCCTCTGGCGGCATTGCGGAGATCCACCCAATTCCCGGGCGCACGTATGTGCCCCGAAATTTCCCACAAAAACCCCGACTAGCTCGGACCAGGTCGCGGATCGTGCGGGCGGGAAGGTGCTCTTGCCAAGCGGCGTGCGAATCTCTAAGTGCGGCGGAAGGTTGCGGATGATAAGCCGGTCATCGTCCGCGCCGCCAAGCCGGGCATGCTAGGCGGTAGTCGTTGAGCCAAACCTCGGGGTTCGTTTCTCCGGTATTTGGCAAGATTGGCGGCCGCGGAACCGGAAGGGGAACCGTGCGCCGCGGATCTCCCGGCTGAAGCGCGCGCGCCCGAGGATCGGCATCGTCGCGTCCCTCGCCGCTATCGCGCCTTCCGCCTCTGCGCGGCTGGCGGTCGCATCCGCCCGGGCTCCGGCTTCCTTTGCGGCGTTGTTGATGACGTTGCGTGCGTCACCATCGTCGATGCTGCCGCGGTCGTCCCCGCGACGCCGCGGATCGCCTCCGCGATGGATCATGATGGACCCGGCTTCTCGCTCGCGTCGTGGGCGTTCTTGGTCCTCCTCATCCCTCGGTGTCCGATGCTTGGAAGCCGAAGCTTTCGATTGAGCGGACAGCGGGTCTCGAGATAATCTCGCCCAGATCATCTCGAATCCGTCGTCCCTCCGGTCGATGGTTCGGCATCGACCGGGCGAGGAGGGCAGCCGCCGCGACGTTATGACTTGGCGCTGCGGGAAGATGGGGGGGGACGCTCTCCACCCTCGCTGCTGACGATTCTTACGTTGACGCCACGCGTGGTGACGAGCAGCGGGGCTAGGATTGCGTGCCGCACGGGTGGGCATGCTCGTACGCTTCTATCTCACGTCGTAACAGGCGGCGGTCGCGCTCGAGCCTGTCCCCAAGCCCCGAATCCGCTTCGATAAGGGACGCCGCCGTGGCCTCCGAGGGGTAGCGGTGGGCTCGCCCGGTCCCGGAGGCCCGCATGTGCGGTTCGCGGACCCTGCCCCGAGGCTGGGATGTGTTAGGGTCCTCGGGGGTCGCGCCCGCCGGAGTCGCTCTGCGGGCGGGCCTAGGTCACGGCCCTGGTCGCCGTCGTCGTTGCCGTTGCCGCCACGCCCGAAGCTCACCGATCGCCACGTGAAAGCATTCACGAAGTCGGATCGCACATGTCGTCCGGGGAGTCGAAAAAGGGGTAGCCGAAAGCGAGGGCATGCTCCCAAGGAACCCCAGGCTCCGTGTCCTCGAGGTAGTGCCGGATCGGGTGGATGTGGCGCTCGCCGGAGTGGCGCCAGCTTGCTCCCTCTGCCTAACCAGTACTCCTCATAGGCGTGGATGGATCCGTCGGGGATGTCCGCGTCGAGGCGCTCCGTGGCGGGCCGACGGCGGCGTGGGCGCCTCCCTCCGGCTCCCATGACGGTGGAGACGTGACGTTGCGCGTGGCGGCGTTGACGTTGACCAGGCAAATGGGCGGCGTGGTGGCGGCAGCGGCGGCGTCGCCCAAACAACGCCCGCAAGGTCCTCCTCCGCATCAGGCTGGCGTCGTGGTAAATACGTCCGTCGCTCGGCGGGAACGCTGCGCCCACGGCGCCTCTGCGACAGGCCGGGTAGAGGGTCCACCGGAGCTCGGGGAGGTCCCCGGATTCGGGGAAAAGTTCCATGTCGTCTTGGACTCCGGTTGACACGAACTCGAGCTCACCAAACCGGATCGGGGTCCCCGGCTCCAGCCGGGCTGGGAGCGGAGTGGAGTTAGGGCTGGGAATCCGCCCGAAATGTCGTTGCTTGGCCATTCCCGAGTTTTGGCGGGAAGGAAAGCGAAAAGCACGCACAAACCCCTACAGGCGGCGCCAAACTGCCGGTGCTAAAACTAGTGGTTCTAGTACCAACGAGTGAATTTGCGTGCGTGCTCCCAACTCGGATGGTGTACAAGAAGGACACAAGAAGGTTTTGTATTATCTTGCACCAAGGTGCCTGTAGGTAGGGTGTACAAGCAAGTGGGAGAGAGGGAACTGTCCCAAGTCTCGAGTGAGATGAGCGAGTGTGTGTGTGTGTTTGTCAAGGAGATTGCTTGACTTGCTTCCTAGGATTCACTTGTCTCTGGAAGGGCCCCCCGTCCCCTCCCTTTTATAGCCTAAAGGGGAGGGACGGGCTTTTGCTGATCTGATATTTGAATAGGAAAGACGGCGGGTGGGCGCCGCCTCATCTCGCCGAGGCCTAGGGGCTCCCCTCTCCTTGTGCCGAGGCCCGGGTGAGGGCGATGGTTTCGTCTTGTGCGGCGCCGTCTTGTCGATGGCGGGCGCTCTTATGGAGTCGGCTCCTCGTTCTTGGTGGAGGAGGGGCGTCTTCGCCTGCGAGGGTCTGCGTGGGCGTCATGATGGCGTGCCAGTGCACCGTGGCTTTTGTAGCTTTGACTCACCCCGGTCCGGGCTCCTGAGGGCAGCGGCATCGTTGTCGTATCTACGGCGTGGCCGGCGTAGAGATACTGCGTCTGGGGGCCATCTTCGTGCGCCTGCTCTGGAAGCACAGGTGCCGCAGATGGTCGGGGCACCGGAAGACTTCGGCCGCCCGTCTTTGGGGTGGGCGCCCGCTCTCGCCGGGATGCGGCATGCTCCGTATTTGGACTTCCCGTGATGGGACTGTTCACGAGGGTTAGTCATCATGTCGCCCTACAGTGGCGAGGCATGGCGGCTATTGTAGGGATTGTGTCGTGGCGTGGGCGCGAGTGGCGGCAGGGCGCCTCCCATCCCACGCCGGGGGCTAGCGTCATCGGCGATCCCAGCGTGGGAAGGCGGGCGGTGGATATATGTCACATCGAGCCCTAGCTTGACCTGGGAGTGCGGCGCGACACATCGGAGACCGTCCGCCCGGGGCTCGGGCGGGACGGAGAGTCGGTTCCGATCCGAGGCCTGTCCCGCCCCGGGGCCGGGACGGGGGTGGAAAATCGGCTTCGTCCAGGCCCGATCCGTCAGGGGGAGCTCGGGCGGGCGAAGAATCAGCCCCGTCCAGAGGCCCTGTCCCGCCGAGGGCCTCGGACGGGGTGGGAGAGCTCGGCTTCCGTCCGAGGCCTGATCCGTGGGGGGCTCGGGCGGGGCGGAGAGTTGGCGCTCATCCGAGCCCCTCATCCGAGCCCCTTGCGGAGTGTGCTCGGGCGGGCCGGAGACA
>JADLZL010005439.1:0-196379 GCA_015844335.1 Chrysopogon serrulatus | reverse complement strand
CGCATTTCTCTTTTTTTTTTTCCTTTTTTTTAAAAATGTATGTATTTTATTTGAGAGGAAATCTGTCAATTGGGTCCAAATTCATATGGGCCTGCATTCGATTCAAATATTATGGGCCTAGAATGGCGTCACAGCGTGAATATTCGATATTGGTCCGTGGCTACTTGTCGAGTCCAGCTCCATTAAGAACTACAACGCTCGGATTTGTTGACCTTAGATAAAAAATGAAGGATCTAGATTAAATCTCTCCACAAATAGAAGCCAGCTCGATCAGCACCTAATTAACACCGTGGATGTGACTAGATCACTACTAAACTGTGATCAGACAGGTAGCAATCATGGTATCAAAAGATGAACGCGTGCTAGCCAGATAGTATCTCCACAAATGCTGTCCATAATAAATAAAAGTTCATCTCTTCACAATAGAAATTCTAAAGCATTCCAAAGGTTGTGGCCTATGTATTGAAGTCCATAACGCTCGCAGGTCGCAGCAAGCAGCACTGCCGGCTTGTATTGAAGTCGATCCATAACAAGCAGCAAACCTTGCCGGCTGTAAGGCTGTAACCAATGAATGGGTCCATACATAACAGCTTCCACTCACTCATCACTCATCAATGATTACACCACTAAGCTAGATTAATTCAGGTAGCAAAGTAGAACCATTCATTAGTACATACCATGTATGGCAGTACACAAATTAAACAATTAGTGCTGGTTTAATTTGAAAATGCAGTGCTGGTTTAATTTGGCTGCAATTGTACATCCATATATAAATATATTTGGAGGGGTCAGGAAGAAATTCCCTGGTGCTTGTCCAGCTATCCCTTCAATTGGTAGAGTTTAGGTTCCAAAGGTCTAAAATGGGATAACTATATGGTGACAATGTTCTTGTTCTCTATGGTTTTTGGATCCTTTTTTATTGCCTGTTGTGTGTTAGCATATGCGATGATCGTGCTTGCTTATATAAATAAATTTGCGACAAATTATTACTAAAGTATAAAATGCAAACATATTGCAAGTCATCCTCAGCTACTGAATGCGCGGGGGCACGGCCGCCGGCAACTCGATGGTGGGAGCTATAGGTGCCACCGCGAGAGGAGTGGCGACGAGACTAGGATGGCGTGAGCGCGACGTCGATGGCGAGAAGACGCGGAGTGCTATGATCAGAGCATGCAGGCTGGAACGGCTCACTCTGCAGTCTATTAGACTTATTATCCGTCCAAACACAAAACAACGGGGACACTTTCACGCTGTGAACGGATGACGGGTATAGAGCATCTCCGATCCAAAAGTTTCCTAAATATTTCTCCTAAAAAGTTCATATTTACCAACTTCTAAAAAAGTATTAGAAGAAAAAAAAGAAAGTCATCTCCAATAGTTTCTAATATTTCACTTCTAAAAAAAATCTAATTTTGGTCCCACTTGGTTTTTTCGGTTCTTTTTCCCCGGGAGTAAATCTTGGTCGTCCTGCTTCCGTACGCCGCCGTGGCCTCTTCGTCATCGACGGTGAACGCGCAGCACCGGAACTGCTAGCTGCATGCTGCTGCACCCCTGCCAGTGGCCGCTGCTGCGCTGCAGCCGCTCGTGTGCTATGTGCGCTGTGTTGCCTTGCAAGATTTGCTTGCTACCGATTGATTACCTGCATGGATGCGCGCCGCCGGCCAACACACAAGCGAAGACAACACATGGACGAGGCAAAGGCGACGGGCATGCAGAACCAGCGGATCATGCAGCTGTGCGTCGACAGGGACCAGGGGCGGCAGGGCGTCACCACCACGCCGCCCGGCCTCCGCGCTGTCCGGCAGCAGGAACCCGATGCCGACGCCGGCCTTGAAGAAAGAGGTGAGCGTAGCATGCATGGTCTTCCTGGACGGGACCGATGGAGGATGGCAAAACCAATGGACGGCGGGAAGGATGAATTCGCGGCAAAAGAGGCGCGCCGACGCGAGAAACAGGATCCGCGCGAGGAGAGTACTCGTAAAGTTACGCGCTACGGGGGTAGATATTCCAAGTGCCAAAATATTAGGAGAATAGATTAGAAGTTGTTGGAGAGGAGTTTTTTTTCATCTTGCTAATAAAACAAGATTAGGAAGGGATTTAGGGAAACGTCTAACCAAACAGCTCCCGAAGTATCTCAGTTCCATTATACTTGTTATTAAACGAATGGTTTATAACACACAATGCAAAAAAACAAGTTTTTATGACAAATACAAAAACCGTATAGGAGAATTATAAAACCGGCACATCATACACATGACCAATGCAAGTCGTCCAAAGTGCTCGGTGCACCCTACCTACCTAGCCAGCGAGAGTGAAATTGAAGTTACTGCACGTCGTCTGCCTTCCGAAGAGCAGGCCACTGAAGCCGAGCTGCCCCTTCTCCTCATCGAACACCAGCAGGTTGTTCTCCATCTGGAACCCTCCGATGACCACCGCCGGCGACGGCGCCGCCGCACCACCGTGGCCGTGTCCGTAGCCGTGCCCTCCCTCCTGCTTCTCCTCCTTCATCTCGACGAACGCGAAGCACGCGGTGTTGTCGCTGACCTGCACCATGGAGTTGCCGCCGAACACCGTCCAGTTGGCTCCGCTCTCGAGCATCAGGTCCACCTGCGGCACGGCGTAGCCGAGCCGCGTCGACCCGAGCTCCCGCGAGTCGTAGCACAGCTCGAACGGCGGCGTCGGCGGGGTCACCCGCTTTATCCCGGCGGTGGCCACGTCGAACGCCCTCACGAACGGCGCGTACACGTCCGGCCGGAGCAAAGTGTAGGGGACGCGCGAGCACAGCGCGACGCCAAGCGGCCCCAGCTGGTGCACCTGCACCTGCTCCCGGTTCACGGCGATGCCCTTGGCCGAGACGAAGTACCCGGGGACCTGGGGTTCCCCGCGGAGAGGCGTAGTGCCCGCCAGTGACGCCGTGACGTCGGGCCGGCCCGGCGGGAGCAGGAACAGCGGCCCCCCGCCGAAGATGGCCACCCCCTGGCCGTTGCCGGCGCCTGGGAGGCAGAGCGCGAACTTCCTGGCGACGTTCTGCTTCCTGGCGACCTGCGCCGGCAGGGCGAGCCTGGAGCGCGCGAGGCCCGCGACGCCGACAGCGCCCGCGGGGAGGCCGGCGAGGTGTCCGCCGCGCGCAGGCCGCGACGGCGGTGAACGAGATCGGCGCGAGCGGGTTGGCGCCGTCGGTGGCGTTGGCCGTGACGCGCGCGCGCGAGAGGTCCCCGACCCGGCCCGGCGCGCGACCGGGTTGTAGGGGTGCGCCCTGCACTTGCAGCGGAACGGGTCGGACTCGTCGGGCACGCCGTGGCCCGTGCGCGGGCAGCCCGGCGGGTGGTGCGCGTGCGCGTGCGCGCACGCCGCGTGGTGGCACTCGTAGCTCGCGTGCGCGGCGGGGCACGTGGACCAGATGAGCGGGCCGGAGAGGTCCAGCACCAGCGGGAGCTCGTCCTTGAGCGGCGCCGTGTACAGCTTGGTGGCCGCGTCCCTGGTGATGGCCGTCACCAGGGGCTTGCCGCCGCCGGCGCCGTAGGTCGGTGCTGCCGCCGTGCGCGCGGCGAGGGAGGCTGAGCGCCGAGACGACGGCGAGCAGGAGCAGCTGCGCCATTTTGTGGTGGGCAGGATGGTTTGGTGCCTGGTGCTGTCTGCTGTGATTGTGATCGATAGAGTGCTTAAATATTGCAGATTTGAAGTGCGCCGCTCTGCAGATCTGAGTATCTGACTGGAAGGACCTTGGAATGCTTGACGGGCTGTTTTTGTCTAGGTTATCGCCAGTTTTGGTCAACCATGTGGCATCTGCTAGCTGGCTGCTGGCCTGGAGACGACGATGCATGGATCCATGAGAGTCTGGAGGAGCGCCGCGATTCCCGTCTGGGGACTTGATAATGGCGGCCTCGATTCTGCACATCGTCAACACGTACGCGCAGAGTTTGAACAGGATTGAAAGCTTCACAGCTCCGTTTGGGGGCTTAATCGCATGTGCATTCATTGTTGTCAGTGCCTCTCACTCCCTTGTGTACGCCGGTGTCGGTGTTTGCATTGCATTGCATCCATTCCAGGTCTAAGCTCGCATGGCCAACACAGAAGCTGCATACCTGGATGCAGACATTTCCTCTTCTCGAACGTGGCCGCACGCACATCTCTGAGCTAGCACTAGCGGAGCTCCACGAGGACCACGACGACGACGTCGGGGTTCGAGTAGCGTACATATCGGATCTGCCTTGTTCTGGGGCGGCGCGCGCTCCTCTCCTCCATGCCTCTAGGCTCTAGCCCGAGGGTTAAGGGTAGATTATGATGGTCTAATGCAAGCATTTCAAGTTCTGATTCTTTTTTCATTCTCTGCTGTGGCAATCGAGGCCGATCTATTCGCGCCTGACGCCGTGCTTCGCGAGAGATTATTAAAACAGCTGCCGGTAAAAATTACTTGGTGCTTTTCACAGTTACTGTGGTGCCGGCCCAACGTGCAATGACCCAAGTTTTTCTTTCTTATAAGAAAAAAAACTAAACAGTAAAAAACAGCGGGGATGGCATTAGTGGAGCTTGTCCGGTCGTCCATCTGTCCAAAAACAATACAACTATTAAGTTGTGTTGATCCAACTAAGTATAAGTTTTTGACCAAATTTACAGTAGGTAGTATATTGATATATTTTTTTGGTCTGTAACTAGGTTTACTATGAAAAGTATATTTCATAATTACTTTAATGATACTTATTTTATATAAATAAAAATGTTAATACTTTTTTATAACTTTTGTCAAACTCCAAATTCTGACTCATTAAAAAGTGACATTTGCATTTTTTTTAACGGATAAATTATGTTTTGGACTCTTAAGGCTATGTGTCTTCTACCTCATTTGGTCCATCTTTCCTTCCGGGATGAAATAGGAACCAAAAATATAACAAAGGTAGAATAAATGGTTAGAACAAGCTATGCAACTTTTGTCTTTATGTTTTCATGTCGAGAATTCTTTACAAATATAGATGGATTAGATGGCAAACCGGCTTAGTACTAGTACCTGAAGCAAAAGGCCTCCTAAACATATGGCTAACAACCGGTTCGCCAGAAGTAGAGAAGAAAGGCAAAAGCACTGTGAATTGTTGATTTAGGAATAGGAATGAGCTATAACCTTGGGTTTGTTCTTATATAGTTAATGGACTTTTCATTCTAATTCTGTATTTGAGAGTTCTTAGTATTAGCAAAGTTGTTCCAATATAATAGAAGGCTCCTGGATCAAAGGACAAAGACATTGTTTGTGAAGAAAGAGGTGGCTTTTATTGGATGAAATGAAATATTTTATTTGTATAACAGGAGAAAGATTTTCCACTCCTCAACCGTAAAGATATGTGGCCATGCATGAAAAAGGGAGGGGATTTAGTGGCAGGCTAGTTTTTGTTTGTGATTCCCATGTTGACGAAGAAAGTGCCTGAGCTATCACATTTCTAACATTTCTTATCTGAGAGATCTTGATGTTTACGATTTACGTGTTTTTGTGAACCTTGACCCGCCTCTGTATCTAGTGAGCCAAGGAAATTTTCTTCCAGAGAGGAGCCTTATCTAAAGAAGAAACTATGCCTTATCTGAGAGGAGCCTTATCTAGTGAGCCAAGGAAATTTTCCACTCCTATACTATAACACACAGTAGGAGCAAATGACAGTGATCAACACGTAATGGTGGTACCGTCGTAGTGGCAATCTGTTAAGAACGAATCAAGTGCACATGATCATTAAACCAAGCTACTTGAACAGGTGATGGCATACATGGCAGGTCGCTAGTAATATCCAGTTGACTAGAACCTTCGCCGACACTGGCTTAGTACAAAGAACTTTATTAATAATACTGGCCCTTGGTGAAATTGAAGTTGCTGCACGCCGAAATAACCGGCACCTTGGCAAACCCTAGCTGCTTCTTCTCCAGATCGAACTGCAGCAGGTGGTCCTCCATCTGGAAGCCCCCAACCACGATCGCCGCCGCGGCGGGGTCCCCGGCCTTCACCCCCTTCATCTCGACGAACGCGAGGCAGGCGGTCTTGGCGTTGACGTCCACCATGGAGCTGCTGCCGACGAACGTCCACTCTTTGCCGCCTTCCAGCACGAGGCTTATCTCCGGCACGCCGTAGCCGAGCCGCGTGGGCGGCAGCAGCGTCCTGTTGTAGCAGAACTCGAAGGGCGGCACCGCGGCTACCCTCATGTCCCTCCTTATCAGGCCCCTGTCGAACGCCTCCACGACGGGGCGGTACACGTCCGGCCGGAGCGCGGTGTACGGCACCCGGGTGCACAGCACGACGCCGCCGGTAGACAGCGCGTGCGGCGGGAGCGGCACCTGTGCCCGGTTGACGGCGACGTTGGTGACCGGGATGTAGTACAGCGGGTTGCCCGGCCTGTTCCGGAGCGGCGTGAACTGCAGCGTCTGCGTGAGGTCCCCGCTCGACGGCTCCCCGGTGACGAAGAGCTTGAGGAAGAAGGGGCCCCTGCTTCCGAAGACCGCCACGCCGTCGCCGCGGCCGGACCTGGGGAGGCAGAGCAGGAACGTGTTGGCGACGCGCTGCGACGCGGCGACCTGCGCGGGCAGGGCGAGGCCGGCTTCCGACAGCCCCGAGACGCCAATGGCGTCCCTGGGCAGCCGCTGCAGGAGCGTCTTGGGCGCGCACGCCGCCACGGCGCGGACGGAGACCTGGCTCAGCGGGTTCCGGCCGTCGGTGGTGTTGGCGATGAGGCGGGTGTGGACGAGCTCCGCCGCGGCGCACCGCCCCGTGATGGGGTTGTACGGGTAGGCCTTGCAGCGCTTCTTGCAGGGCTGGCACGCGATGGCGCCGCAGCTCGGCGCGCGGTAGGCGTTGGCGGACTTGCAGAGCTGGTCCTGGCAGGAGATCTCGGCCGGGATGTGGTCGCAGGTGGACCAGAGGAGCGGGCCGGCGAGGTCGATGACGTGGCTGGCGCCGTCCCGGACGGGGATGGTGTAGAGGGAGGTGGCGGCATCCTTGGTCACCGGGAGGAGCACGGGGTCGGTGCAGGATGCCGGGCTCGCCAGCACAAACACGAGCGCCGAGATGGCCAGGAGGAGGAGGGGGTTGCGCTGCGGCATCTTCTTCCTTGCCACGGGGAGAGCTCGCAGTGGCATTGCGTGTGATTGAATGGCGTCCGTTCGGTGCGTCTGCTTATGTAGCGATCGAGTTGGCTGGTCACCTCGATCGATCGATCGATCACTGGCCTGTCAGGCTGCAGGCTGTCACGAGATGGTACCCGGTGCAGCACACTTCTGAAACAGAAGAGATCTCACTCATATCTCCACATCACATGTACAGAAATGGTGAGATCCAGACCTCGTGCTAACCACCACAGTCACAAAACAGCATAGTACGTGAAAGTCGGTGGGTCTGCCTGTGGCGTGTCGGCGAAGGTGCGCGCGGGCGCGAGTCAACGAAAGCATAGCATTAGCAATTACTCCTTCCGTCCCTATTTAGATGTCGCCGTAGGATACGTGCCACAAGTTTGACTTGATTTATATAAAATACATACAATATTTATATCTCTAAATAATTTTGTTAAAAAACTAGATCCAAATATCTTTCTGATGATACTAATTATGGTACTAATCAATAATATTTATTATTTATTAAAATTGTCGGTATTTATTTCTCGGGAAGCGAAGCGACGAATATTTAGAGACGGAGGGAGTACATGCATGACCGACCATGCGTCACTTGTTTTTTTTTTGAAGCTTTGGGAACCACCACACCATGACAGGCCGAAGCCCAATATAGCATTGTTTCGGCCCATAATAGGAATCGTGTGACGCTGGAAAGACTTTGACCCGGTCGGACGCCAAGACCTCCACGCTGGCGGCGGCGGGCCCCGCCCGGCCCCGGTGTTGTGTTTATAAGAAGAACGCGAGGGAGCTGCGGCCGTACCGCACACAGAGCACAAACCCGCGGCCAATTCGCAATTCCAGGGTTTCACCTCCTCCGTGAGCAATCGAATCCCCTCCCTGTTGCTGGGATGGCCAGCAAGGAGTTTGCGTGTCCGAAGAGCGAGAGGGCAGAAGCTGTAGACCATGGGGTGCTAGAGGACGCGGCCGCGGTCGATCCGGCGGAGGAGGAGACTGCTGTTGCTGTGGACTCGGACTCTGACTCGGAGGAGATTATGAACTGGACGCCTTGTTCGGTTGGTTAGGGGTTAGAAAAAAAGTAATCAGAAGCGTTTCGTTTGTATTTGGTAAATATTGTCCAATCATGGCCCAACTAGGCTCAAAAGATTCGTCTCGTGATTTACAATAAAACTGTGTAATTAGTTATTTTTTTCACTAACATTTAATGCTCCATATATACGGGTAGAAATTGATGTGATGGAGAGAGAGTTGAAAAATTTGCAATTTTCAACTCAACCGAACAAGGCCTGGGTGGAGATGCCTCTGAGTACCCTGCGCTGGGTTCTGGCGCGGACGAGGGAAAGCGACCCGGTCCCGACCCTAGAGGACTACGGCATCTACACTGCGGAGGACCTGGACAGGAAGGACGCGGACATGCTGATCCGCAGGATGATCGCGTCGCTGCAGTCCGCGCAGGACGATTTCTTTGAGTTCCAGGCCTGGGTCCGCGAGGTCTTCCTCAGGAACGGGCGCGTCATGGTCCCCGAAGACTCCGTTGGCCCCAAGGACCAGCTGCAGAAAGCGCTCGATGAAGCTTGGGGAGGTGGCATTCCGTCGGTTGGCAGTGGTGATGATGATCCCGAACACGAAGCCACCGATATTGCTGCTGATTCTAGCAGCAACCAGGTGCTCACATCCGAGTTCTAATACTGCTCGATCGGTCTGCAACCAATTTATCTACAATGCCCCGTAATCTATCTAGTGCAGTTACAGTAGTATATCAGGAGTTGATCGATGGCGATGCCTTAATCATCAGTGTCTTGTGTCCTTGTCGTCTTCATGTCAATTTTACTTTGGAACTCATGTCTTTGTGTGCCATGTGTAATTAATAATGGAGTTTTCTAGCTATTACTCCCTCTATTCTAAATTATAAGTCGCTTTGATATTTTTAGTGCATCTATTCTAGATATAATAATATATTGTTTAAATACATAGTAAAATAGATGGATAAAAAAGTTAAAATGATTTATAATTTGAAACGGAGTTCTATTGAAACAATTTTAAGGGCCGCTGGTGAATTTTGAGCATGATTCAGGGGCTGCTAGCATTATCAGTTTGTTACATGACGTACTAATTTATTACACAAAAACGATTGGAAAAAGTCTAAATCACCCCCTCAACTATAGTAGGGTGGAGTACTTTACCCTCCCAACTATAAAACCGGGTATTCTACCCCCTGAACTTTTAAAACCGGTCAAATTACCCCCTGAAGCGGTTTTGGACGGTGGTTTTGCTACAGTAACGTGGTTTTGTCTTTTTCTTTTTTTTATTTATTTCGATTGAATCTTTGAAAAATCATAGTAAATCATAGAAAAATCATAAAATAGAAAATCTAATTTTGTTAGACTCCACATCAGTAGATCTACACAGTAAACATATAATAAAATATATTTTAGTACAAAATTTTTGCTATAATTTTAGACCTATGTTTTTTTGTAATTAAATAGAATAATTCATAGCCGTAATTTCTGTGGCCGAATTGTGGTGAAATTTTTATGGTGAGCTTATTATGATATGCTTGAACTGTAGTAAAAATTTTATACTTATTGGATCATATGTAACTTAGTTATAGATTTATTTAGGTTTATACTTAGGTTTATGCTTGTTTAATATAAATAAATCTGTAAATGATCCAATAAATATGAAATTTTTACTACAGTTCAAGCATATCATAATAAGCTCACCATAAAAATTTCACCACAATTCGGCCACAGAAATTACGGCTATGAATTATTCTATTTAATTATAAAAAACATAGGTATAAAATTACAGCAAAAACTTTGTACTAAAATATTCTATATTATATGTTCACTGTGTAGATCTACTAATGTGGAGTCCAACAAAATTAGATTTTCTGTTTTATGATTTTTCTATGATTTACTATGATTTTTCAAAAATTCAGCCGAAATAAATAAAAAAGAAAAAGACAAAACTATGTTACTGTAGCAAAACCACCGTCCAAAACCGCTTCAGGGGGTAATTTGACCGGTTTTAAAAGTTCAGGGGGTAGAATACCCGGTTTTATAGTTGGGAGGATAAAGTACTCCACCCACTATAGTTGAGGGGGTGATTTAGACTTTTTCCCAAAACGATTTGGCCGAGTTCTATTGAAACCGAGCCAGATAATGTAGCTTAATTTGAAGATACCGTTGTTTTGTAACAAGAGTTGGCATTTGACCATTTGTTGATTGATTTGGCACTAACAGAACTCAGACACGCGTCATTTTTGGTCTTTTGTGGCGCACTCTACTGGGTCTTGGTGAAGTTGAAGTTGCTGCACGCCGTAAAAAACGGCACCTTGGCGAACCCGAGCTGCTTCTTCTCCAGGTCGAACTGCAGCAGGTGGTTCTCCATCTGGAACCCTCCGACCACCACCGCCGCCGCAGCGGGGTCCCCGGCCTTCATCCCCTTCATCTCGACGAGCGCGAGGCACGCCGTCTGGCCGTTCACGTCCACCATGGAGCTGCTGCCGACGAACGTCCAGCTCTTGCCGCCGTCGAGCACCAAGGCGATGTCCGGCACGGCGTAGCCGAGCCTCGTGTTCCCCAGCTTGCTGGACCTGTAGCAGAGCTCGAACGGCGCCACCGCGGGGACCTTGGCGTCGTTCCGCGCCAGGGCCCTGCCGAACGCCTGGACAACCGGGCGGTACACGTCCGGCCGGAGCAAGGTGTACGGCACCCTGGTGCACAGCACGACGCCGCCGGTGGCCAACGCGGACGCCGGGAGCTCCACCCGAGCCTGGTTGACGGCGACAGCCTGCACCGGGATGTAATACAGCGGGTTGTCTCTCCTGCGGCGGAGCGCGGTGAACGCCAGCGTCGACGTGAGGTCCCCGACCGCCGACTCCGGGAGCAGGAACAGCGGTCCCCCGCCGAAGACCGCCACCCCCTCGCCGCGCCTCGGGAGGCAGAGCAGGAACGTGTTGGCGACGCGCTGTGACGCGGCGACCTGCGCGGGCAGGGCGAGGCCGGCGTCCGCGAGACCCGCGACGCCCGCGGCGCCCACGGGCAGCCGCGCCAGTAGCTTCTTCGTCGGCGGGCACGCCGCCACGGCGCGGACGGAGACCTGGCTCAGCGGGTTCCGGCCGTCGGTGGTGTTGGCGATGAGCCTGGTGTGCACCAGGCTCGCCGCCGCGCACCGCCCCGTGACGGGGTTGTACGGGTACGCCGTGCACTGGGTCTTGCTCGTGCAGGGCTGGTCGGCCTCGTGGCAGCCCGGCGCGCGGTACGCGTTGGCGAGCTTGCACGCCGTGTCGTTGCAGGAGATCTTCGCCGGGAGGTGGTCGGAGGCGCACGTGGACCAGAGGAGCGGGCCGGACAGGTCGATGACGTGGTTGGCGCCGTCCCGGACGGGGATGGTGTAGAGGGAGGTGGCCGGGTCCTTGGACACCGGGAGGAGCACGGGGTCGGCGCACGATGCCGGCCATGCCAGCACCAGCAGCGAGATGGCTGAGAGGAGCAGGGGTGTGCGCCGCCGTGGCACCTCCATCTCCATCAGCGGTGGCCGGCCGGCGGGTGGTATGGTCGATGGGAAGCTTTAAGCAAGTGATCGAGCTGCTGGCTTGTGAATGGCGTTCGATGTCACTGATATATACTGTATGTAGTGTCACCTGGAGGTCGCTCTTCCATATACAGAAGCGACACCATTGCTTGATGCTGGAATGCAGGTGCGTTTGAGATAAGCAAAGCCAGCAGGGCCGCCAGCCTGTTGTTGTCCACACCGTCACCGTGCCCCACATCAGTCACTCTGGCTCGCCGCGTTCACCTGTCACGAGGAACTCGTTTAATGCAGTGTCGAGCTCTGTGCACGCAGGAATGGCGAGATCTCGCTTGCTGAAACTGTCCAGAGAATGATGGGGCAATATATCCTGCCGTGGCCGCGTCACGATGTGTGGGCGAAGCCATGGAAGTGCGTGCGAGTCAACGAACGATTGCGCACGTGTCAGCCGGAAACCAGGGAGGAGCATTTCTTTTGGGTACGTACGTGCCGGATGCGCATTCACCATCTCGCATACAGTGCTATTAGACTATAGACTACTATGGTTAATGCACGCAGAAACGCCAGGTGAAATGCCCACAGGAACACACGGAGCTGGGCCGGCACCGGCAGGCTCCGGAGTCCGGAAGGACCGGAGAGGCTAGCATTAGGCCCTCCACAATGTATGGCTTGACTGATGCCAAAAGAAGAGAGAGACGATCCTAGCGTCACTCCTGCCATTGCAACCAGCGAATCCAGTTTCGAGCGGTGCCAGCAAAACCTGGAGCGGCGCACCTACTTGCGCCGGTGCTTGCTCAGTACCCATACAATAAAATATACTAGTGCTGCAACTGCCTGTGAGAAAAGGAGAGCAGGAGAGGACAGAGTGATAGACTAGAGAGCGAGAGGAAGGCGTGTGCATCAGTTTTTTATTTCGTTTATAGTACTCTGTGGGTCCCATAAAACAATAATGGCATCGGTTCTTGTATATGCAGAACACTGTGGTTATGTAGGATTTGATTCCCTTTTCTTGATGTGGCATTCCATTTATTTCAGGCATTGCTCCACATTGTGGAAGGCCTTACGCCGGCGCGCAGGACGGGAGGGTGCCGTGCACGCGGTGACCTCCGTGCTCAGCGTGCTCCCGTCGGTGGTGGCGTTCGTGGCGATGTTGTCGGCGAGCGCAAGGTCGCCGGTGGCCTGTTCGGTCAAGTGTCACCCGGGTTGGTCAATCGGACGGGCTGTCGTCCTTCATCAGCCAAAAAAGACCTCGAGGGAGAAGTGCAGTGAAATGTCCTTCCAAACATTGGAGACGGGGGAGTGAGAACGTGAGATCTGCAATTTTTTTCTCTTTGTATTTTTTATTATTTATATGAAAGGTTTTAAAAGTTGAGGAATGTATTTTACTTGATTTTAGAATTCACAAATGACATGTAAATTTTCACGAAAGTTGAGGGATCTAGAATGGATTTTTTCCTTTACACAACCGGCGTTGGTCAAGTCATGACCCATATGTGCCAGTACCCGGCCCGCCTGAAATCAAAATTCAAGCCAAGGTTCTTCCCGTCTTATATCTTACAGCCATGCATGCGAACACAACAGGTAACAGGGACGAAATCACGGAAGTTTAAACTAGCTAGTTTTAGAATAGAGCTTCAAAATCCTATTCAATCTCATCGAGAGCAAGATTATACATAGTGGATTAGTAGCTAGAACATTTTCGGGCAACTTGGCAAAGCAGCATCGCGCGCGGAAAGAAGATTAAAGCAGATCGAGCGCGGCGAGCCGTCTTGAGGTAGATCTGATCTCTATCATGGCAACCAAAGTTGCGTTGCGTTGCCGATCGAAGGCACAGAGGCTGCCATGGATCATCTCAACTTCCGCCATGCATGTCTTCCCATTCCTGCAAACCGGTGGAACTTCCAGCTAGCCAGCTAGTCCGACCGTGAGGTCGTACACACGATGCCTTTGTGTAATGCTTCCTGCAAAACAGACATGGTGCTCCGTTGTTTAGTGCTAGGGTGAAAAAATTTTGGGTGTCATATTTAATGTTTTATAGGATGTTGGAAGAGATTTTCAGATACTAATAAAAAACAAATTACAGAACTTGCGAAAAACAGCGTAAGCACAATTAATCTATCATTAGTAAATATTTACTGTAGCATTACAATGTTAAATCATAGATTAATTAGACTTGAAAGATTCGTCTCGTAAAAATTATCGTAATCTGTGTAATTAATTATTTTTTATATATTTAATAGTCTATATATGTATCTAAATATTCGATGTGATAGTGAAAAATTTTACAAGAGAATAAGCTGAGTGAGCTGAATGCATGATAATAATTACTCACCCGCATGTAGCTGCGTGCAGTGACGGAAAGAAAAGATAACTGGACGGCTTGCAGCACGCGTCGTTGGTGTAACGAAACCGTGTTCAATTCCCATTAGTTGCTGGAGTCACACTGTTCAACCTGGACGCTAGCACGACTGACTGGATGGACGGAACAGAATTAAAAATGAAAACAAAACAACAGTCTGAAAAGAAAGTCTAGAGAACGACGAACATTTGACCAAAGATATACAAACTAACTAATGTAAGCATAATCTAAAAAAAACTAATGTAAGCATGTTCCAGTAAGCACACTGTGCGTACCAAGCATATGTAGACTGTACACGAGCTAGCTCTCCAGAGTTCAGATCATCATCTCTGCAGCTCAACGATAGACGAAATAAGTACCATTAGTTTCTAATGAGCACATATTTATCCATCATTCATTGCCTTTAGAGTTCAGCAAGGCTTTGCTTACCTTCCTCAAGCAGATCTTGCTACTGTCAACCTCTTCTGCAGTAAACAACAATGCAAGTCATAGAAATTAGAGAAAACAGGCAGCTTATGCTGGCCACCTACTCGCGCATATGAAAGCAAAATCAGCGAGAAGGATCTTACCATGCATGAAAGATCTTTCCGTGGCGCTTGGCTACTTGGATGTGATGAGCTCTGGAATATGAGCGATCTTGTGCTTGTCCTCTCCTTGGCACTTCTCTAACAGTTCTGGACAGTCAAGTATCACTAGTTTCTTCAACTCGGTAAGGTCACGCATGCTTTCCGGCAGCGAAGACAGCTTTGGGCACTCTTCGATGAGAATTTCCCTCAATGAAGTAAAGTCTCCCAACCATTCTGGCAGTGTCTCCAAATCCGCACTTAACTCCATCTTAAGTTTCCGGAGGGACTTGAAGCATCGAATAGCCTCTGGCAAGGTTCTAAGCCCTGCCATTTTTTTTTTGAATGCAAGCCCTGCCATTTCGTAAAGCTCCAGACCCACTATTGAAGAAAGGTGCTGGTGGGCCTGACGCCACCCTTCTGAAGAAAGGGGTGTATTTATGATCGAAAGAAAAAATGGAGAGGTAGCAGAGGAAAGGTTCCCAAACCCATGTTCTGGCAGCACGTCTGTTAAAATATTAGGCAATCTCCAGATTAATTCTATAAAATAAATCATGATGAACTGAACAACTAGATTAAGCATGTTAAACAAACTTGCATGATACAAACTCATATCATAGATCATAGTATGATTCAAAATCATATAACATATCAAACATAGCATGATCATAGCACTAGGTGTAAGCACAACCAACACACCAGATAGATTGAATATATTGGACAATATGGACAATAAGATTAGATCACGGAAATAATACCTGCTGTTCATAGATGACAACGTGATGGAAAGGTTCTTGAAGGCGAAGTCAAGATCCTCCAGTCGCTGCCGCTATCTTCAATCACGGCGGTGGGAGAGCTCGAAGAAGCCGACGATGAAGACGACGTCGAGACGTAGCGCCTCCTGTCCTCGATGGTAGACGAGCCGTGATGAAAATCGAGAGCAGCGTCGCCGAAGAGCGCTTCCCAAAAACCTTATTCGCCTTCTCCCCGCGGGATCGCAAAGACGATGGTTCCGAGAGACACTCACCCGGTCGCTAGTGCACGCGAACGATCGGGTTGGAGATTCGGCGACAATGACAAATGCAGAGCGAGAAGAGGAAAATATTGATTTACTACTTTAGGATTTTCAAATTGAAACTCCTATTTGTAGTTTTTGGTGTGTCTTTTCCCATGAGGCTTGGCACATATATATATGGAGAAAAATCCCCTGCTTTCACATCAACTAGCAATATGGTACTATTGATGTTGTACCTTTTCACCTCTTCTCTTGGGTTTAAACAATAAAGCCCATTAGGGAACACAAATATTAGGTCTTTGAGATTTATTAGGAATTTCTGAATTATTATTGGGCCAAGCCCATATACATAAATTCCTACAATCCCCTACCAGATCTCAAATACCCATTTAGAAATTTGCCTGTTCTCACTACTGTTTGATATACCAGTGTTTCGGCAGAGACTGTTAAGTTGAACTTCCGCCTAGAACTTTAAGTTATACTTATCCACAACTTGAACAATGGACTATGCCTTGAATTGCAAGTTTTGTGCGAACAAGCTTTGCTCAAAGCCAAACTAGTACTTGGCTGCCAGTAGCCTTACTCCGTGGGTGGAGCTTACGTCATACTCTTTGGTCTCTTCATGAGCTTACTAGAGATCACCCAAGTCTCCTAGGATCATGACGTTTTAACATCAAACTCATATAGGTATGCTCTTTCAAGAATGCTCAGAGGACAGCATCTTTGTTAATTAAAGCCAATAGAACATATTAAGGCATTCGCCAACCTACCATACTGATTGCCTTATTGCATTAAGAGCATTGCATCTTCACATAGAGAGGGTTATAATTTATGCTCTCCTCAGTTTACCAATAGCTTGTTCTTCCCATGTCCTTAGTTACGGGATCTCCGATCAAAAAGAATGGGTTACTACTACTGTAAACTCATATGGGTCTCATACCCATCTTCCTAGATGCAATTTCTAGCACATTTCATGATAGCCCTTTTGTAAAGGGATCTGCCAGGATTTTTATCTGTCTGTATATAAGATACAGTTATTACTTCAGAGTTTCTCAACTTCTTGATAGTCTTCAAACGTCTTTTAACGTGTCTTGTTGATTTCGCATTATCTTTAGCACTATTTACTTTAGTGATCACTGTTTGATTATCACAGTTCATAAGGATAGCCGGTATTTGTTTTACAACTACCGGGCAAGTCGACAAGAGCTCACGCAGCCCACTCGCCTCTGCAGATCTTTGTATCCAAAGCAAGAAAGTTCTGCTTCCATGGTTGATTTAGTCAAAATAGTCTGTTTACAAGACCTCCATGATACTGCGCCACTTCTAAGAGTAAAGACATACCCGCTAGTGGCGTAGATTTGATCAATATCAGAAATCCAGTTCGCATCACTATATCCCTCTAGCACAGCTGGGTGCCCAGAATAGTGAATCCCGTAGCTCATTGTACCTTTAAGATAACACAAGACCCTTTCTAGTACATGCCAATGATCATCACCCGGGTTGGATATATACCTACTCAACTTGCTCACAAAGAAAAAGAGATATCTGTCCAGTCGCGCTAGCTAGATACATGAGTGAACCAATAATTTGAGAATACTTCAATTGATCTTTGGTACACTTCTTATTCTTTCTCGCAATGTCACACTAGGATCATAAGGTGTTGAAGAAGGCTTTCTATCCATAAAGCCAAATTGGCTCAGGACCTTCTCAACATAGTGAGATTGCGATAAAGTAATCCCACTCTCTTTCTTAATCAGCTTAATGTTTAGAATTACATCAGCTTCTCTCAAATCTTTCATATCAAAACTCTTTGACAGGAAAGACTTGACCTCATTTATAGCATCCATGTTTGTTCCAAATATTAGAATATCATCAATATATAAACATAGTATAACAGATTGGCCCCTACCATGTCAATAATATACACACCTATCAGCTTCATTAACAGCATAACCGGCACTAGTTAACGTAGTGTCAAACTTCTCGTGTCATTGTTTAGGTGCTTGTTTCAACACATACAGAGATTTTAATAATTTACACACCTTCTGCTCTTCACCTTTTACTACAAACCCATCAGGCTGATCCATATAAATCTCCTCATCCAACTCTCCATTTAAGAAAACTGTCTTCACGTCTATTTGACGAACGAGAAGACCATATGAGGCAGCCAAGGAAAGTAGTACTCGAATAGTGATCATTCTAGCAACAGGTGAATAAGTATCAAAGAAATTCTCGCCTTCCTTTTGGGTATAACCCTTAGCCACAAGCCTAGCCTTGTACTTATTAATAGTACCATCTGGCCTAAGCTTCTTCTTAAACACCCACTTACAACCAATTGGTTTACAGCCAAAAGGTAGCTCAGACAACTCCCAAGTTCTATTAGAAAGAATCGAGTCCATCTCACTACGAACTGCTTCTTTCCAATCATCTGCATCTGGAGATGCATATGCCTCTGAAATAGAAGTAGGAGTATCATCCACAAGGTACACAATGAAATTATCGCCAAAAGATTTTTGCAATCCTTTGTCTCTTGTTCCTTACAGGAACTTCATTGTCATCCTCCTCTAGAACTTCTTTAAGTGGTTGCTCAAATGACTCAACAGGAGACTCGATAGGTATAGAAAAATCAGGAGTCAATTCAGAGGAAAATTCAGCATTGCTACGCATATCTTTTAAAGAAAATATGTTCTCAAAAATATAGCATCACGAGATTCAAAAATTGTATCAACATGCATATCAGGAACTTCAGATTTTACTACTAAAAATCAATAGGCAATGCTATTATGAGCATATCCTAGAAAGACACAGTCTACCGTCTTTGGTCCAAGCTTATGCTTCTTAGTAATTGGAACATTGACTTTCGCCAAGCATCCCCATGTGCGTAAGTATGAGAGTGATGGTTTCCTTTCAACCCATATCTCGTATGGTGTTGTCTCTTTATTTCTGTTTGGAATTCTATTCAGGACATGACTCGCAGTCAATATAGCTTCCCCCCCACCATGCCTTAGATAAACCAGCAGTGTCTAACATGGCGTTCACCAAGTCAGTCAGCGTGCGGTTTTTCCTCTTGGCAACCCTGTTAGATTCGGGTGAATAGGGAGGAGTCCTCTCATGAATAATACTATGTTCCGCACAAAACTCATCAAACATTATAGAAAAATATTCACCACCACGATCTGACCTTAGACGTTTAATCTTTCTTTCTAGTTGATTTTCAACCTCAGCCTTAAAGATTTTAAAGTAGTCTAACGCCTCATCTTTAGTTTTTAGCAAGTAAATATAGCAAAATCTAGAAGCATCATCAATTAACGTCGTGAAGTATCTCTTTTCACCTTTAGTAAACACACCATTCATCTCGCAGAGATCAGAATGTATGAGTTCTAGAGGTGCTAAGTGTCTCTCCTCCGCTGCCTTGTGAGGCTTTTGAGGTTGCTTAGATTGCACACAACTATGGCACTTTGAACCTTTAGCAATGGTAAAATCTGGAATTAACCGTAGGCTAGATAAATGTGACATCAAACTAAAATTCACATGACATAAACAAGAATGCCAAACACTAGAATTATCATTAATTGTGCCACAAATATGATTGACCGACTTATTACGTAAATCGCTAAACTCGGGTGGAACAAGCCTCCGCAATCATATCCTTTACCAATAAATTGTCCATGCTTAGACATAACTACTTTATTGGACTCTAGTACTACTTTAAACCCATCTCTTAATAAAAGAGAAACGCTAACAAGGTTTTTACGAATAGTAGGGACATGCTGCACGTTCTTCAGTTGCACGATCTTTTCCAAAGTAAACTTCAGATCTACCGTGCCAACACCACAAACAGATGCATGTGACCCATTCCCCATTAGGACGGAGGAACCTTGGAGCCCCTGGTAAGAAGAAAACAAAGAGATGTCAGCACATACGTGAATATTAGCACCCGTATCAACCCACCAACTAGGTGATTGAAATATTGAAAGTACAGTAGGAAAATTACCATACCCGTCATCAGCATTAGATGCAGTCACGAGGTTGACCTTCTTCTCTTTACGGTCAAGATGCTTAGGACACTCCTTAGCAAAATGACTAAGATCACCACAAGTGAAACAAGGCATCTCAGACTTGTCTTTCTTTTTCTTCTTGATGGCAGTAGTAGCTTTGGCATTGAAAGTATGCTGTTTCCCCTTTCCTTTGTTCTTGCCTTTAAAATTTCTCTGGACAAAGTGGGCGCTATGATTCTCCTCGTTCCCCTTCTCAGTATTGTCCTTAGGCCGAGCCTTCTCTTCAACATCAAGAGACTGAATCAGGTTTTTAACCGATATTTTCTGTCTCGTGTTTAAGACTTGTGGCGAAGTTCCTCCATGGAGAAGGCAACTTTACAATAATACAACCAGCCACAACTTCATCGGGTATAACATACTTAAGGAGTTCAAGTTCCTTAGCCAGGCGTTGTATCGCATGAGCTTGCTCGACTATAGATTTGTTAGCAACCATCTTATAGTCATGAAAGCTCTCCATGATGTACAGTTCTTTGCCTGCATCCGAAGCACCATAAGTAGTGTTCGAGATAATCCCACGTAGGCTTTATGCGTTTTATAGTGCATCACAAAGATCATAGATATGATCGAGATAGCACATTACGCACAGCTCCCACAAAGATATCATTGGCTTTCTCGAATCTACTCCGATCTTCATCGAGAGATCTCCCTCGGGTAAGCCATCTTTGACCCGAAAAAAACTTCCATGGCAGTAAGCCAATCTATGACCTTTACTGACCACCTCTTAAAGTGCGTACCAGAGAATTTCTCCGGCCTCAGCACATCAACAAAACTAGCCATAGATACTGGAAAAGACCTAAAATAAGGTTTTTGGATTGTTGAAATATTAGGCAATTTCCAGATTAATTCCATAAAATAAATCATGATGAACTGAACAACTAGATTAAGCATGTTAAACAAACTTGCATGATACAAACTCATATCATAGATCATAGTATGATTCAAAATCATATAACATATCAAACATAGCATGATCATAGCAATAGGTGTAAGCACAACCAGCACACAGATAGATTGAACATATTAGACAATATGGACAATAAGATTAGATCACGAGAATAATACCTGCTGTTCGTAGATGACAGCGTGATGGAAAGGTTCCTGAAGGCGAAGTCAAGATCCTTCAGGTCGCTGTCGCTATCTTCAATCAGCGGCGGTGGGAGAGCTCAAAGAAGCCGACGATGAAGACGACGTCGAGACGTAGCGCCTCCTGTCCTCGATGGTAGACGAGCCGTGATGAAAATTGGGAGCAGTCGCGCGAAGAGCGCTTCCTAAAAACCTTATTCATCTTCTCCCGGTGCAGGATCGCAAAGATGATGGTTCTGGAGACCTGCTCACCCGGTCACTAGTGCACGCGAACGATCGGGTTAGAGATTCGGCGACGGCGGCGCAGTAGCGAGAAGAGGAAAATATTGATTTACTACTTTAGGATTTTCAAATTGAAACTCCTATTTGTAGTTTTTAGTGTGTCTTTTCCCATGAGGCTTGGCACATATATATATATATATATAGAGAGAGAGAGAGAGAGAAAGAGAGAAATCCCCTGCTTTCACATCAACTAGCAATATGGTACTATTGATGTTGTACCTTTCCACCTCTTCTCTTGGGTTTAAACAATAAAGCCCATTAGGGAACATAAATATTAGGTCTTTGAGATTTATTAGGAATTTCTGAATTATTATTGGGCCAAGCCCATATACATAAATTCCTACAACATCATCACTGTTGTCTAGCCCCCACACCATGCTCCTTGGGGGGGGTAAGGCAGGAACTTCAGCTTTGGGCAATCCGCAATAGCCAAAAAATGCAAATTAGGGATTAAGAACTCGCCTTCTTCACGAGATGATCTGGTTGTCCACCATTCTTCCAAGTTGTTTATTTCTTTCAAAATAATTATTCTTAGCTTTTGGCAGCTCCAGTAGTCCCCATAGAATTCCCTACCAACATTCTTTATATTGGGCATTGCTACCAAGACCGGTGCTCTCGTGGTTTGGCGAGACGCCCAAGTGGAGGGAGGCGTTGCACTCTTTTAGATTGACAAGATAGATGGTGATAAGATGTGGTAGGTAGGAAAAAATGTCCAGCATCCATCTAGGAAAGTCTATGCCCATATAACCTTCTATTTGGAGGTGTTGGAGACTTCTAGGAGGCGTAAGCTTCGCTAGCACTGATGTGGCAGCGTTGCATCTGCGTGCTCCACCGGACTACCCTCATCATGTTCCCATGCAAGAAACAACCCCCTAAGCTTCAAGTTGGTGGACAGTTTACCTTGCTCTGCCCCTTCCAAATGCTCAACATTCTGAAGGCCTGTGATCTGCAGCTCATGGAAGTGTCCTCTCGAGTTGTGCAATTTGACTCCACAGATCACCGCTTCCTCCGTCAAGCTCAGAAGACCCTTGCATATTCAAACTCTTTTTCACTTTCTTAGCTTCATCCCGTATTCCAGATGTTAGCTAGATATGTCTCAAAAGATTTAAGTGTAGACATATTGAATATGCTATCTGGCAAGTCAGCAAGGAAATGGCACCCTTCAAGATTTGAACTTTGAAGTCATAAACCACCAATAGAGGAAGGCAGATGTTCAAGCTTTACATAGAATGAAAAATTTGGATGCTTTAACATCGTGAGTTTGCATATAGACTCGGGCAACATTTGAACCTTGGAACAACTTGTCATGTTCAAATACTCAAGGTTAGAGAGTTGATCGATATGATCCGGGAGTTGCTCAAGGTTATGACACCGATAGATCAAGATATGTTAGGTCACGAAGTTGGCGACAAGATTTTGGTAGTGAGTGGAGTTTGTAGCAATCGGATAGGTTCAAAAATTGAAGCCTATGCAACATGCCAAAGGATTCTGGAAGTGCATGCGTTCATGGCAGCTTGCCGGTTTAGGAAGAGCAGAGCCCTTAGGTTACCAAAAGAGATGGGAAGCTCACAAAGGCTGATACATCCTGATAGGTCAAAGTATTGTAGCTTTTGAAGGCAACCAATGTTTGTGGGTAATGTGTTTAGGGAAGTATTTGAAAGTATCAAGGTTTGTAGGTTTAGCAGACGGTTCAAGGATTTAGATAAGTTTGAGATAAGAAGGGTAGAAGCATCAAGATAACTTAGTAGCTTTAAGTTATAAACAAAAACCGGTAGCTCTAACACATGGCGTCCACTCAAATCCAAGACTCTCAAATATAATGTGTGTGAGAATGCTTTCTTAGAAAGTTGCAGTTTATCACAATCCCTAAAATGCATGGCCTTGGCCTTATGTGGAAAATCCTTATAGGCTGATGATGTCTCATTTTGATTTATCAATAAATGATAGTGGATATTCAACCTGGCCTTCTTAGCACTAGAGTTTGTTGCACCATTTGTGTTTGAGAATTCATCAACAAAGAACATGTCGTGCAAGATCACGCACCATATCATGCATGCGAAGTTTGAGTGTGGGTTTGAATATTCTTGCAGAAGACGCCTTGCAAAAGAAAAGAGAGTTTGATCTTCAATACAAATATATTCAATTCCAAATTACAATCATGTAAGAATTATTTTACTTACTGTAGGAGATATCTAGATATTAAGGAATGACATGCCCAAGAATTCATCTATATATTCGATACCAGTCTTCTGAAGTAGTTGCCTGTCAGCACCTCGAATAATCCCCAAAGCAACCCATTGTTGGATCAAGCAATCATGATCTATATCATGGCTCTTAGGAAAGATAGAGCAATACATGAAACAAAGTTTAAGTTTAGAAGGCATGTGGTAATAACTGAGAAGCAAACTGTTGGCAGTAAATACCGACATACCTTAACCGCCAACTATTATCCAAAAAGGGAGAATTATCATAGTCATGCTCACGTATACTTATGCTATTAACCTATTTTCACATGTATTTAGAGATTATTGTTTTGCAGAAATCATACATGAACATACTAAAAAAGGTTACAGAAATACACTTTCCGACAAGGCGGAAAGGGGGAAATAAAGCAAAGCCCAACCTAAAGATCAAACCTAGGCCAACAACCTACGGGAGAGGGGTCCAGGAGCGTCAAGAGGGCAGTGGGCCAAAGCTAGGGCCGAGGGGCCCACCCCTGGTGCGGCCATACCAGGGTGCGGGCGCACCCCCAGGAGCGTCGGCCCAGCCCATTTTTCTCTGGCGGTTTGCTGATGCGGTTCTGGAGGTGGTTCAGCCAGGCATTCAATTCCTCTACCCCTAGAAACCGACCTCAAGCTAGTATATAAAGAGGGGGAGACCCCCCACACACAACACACAACACCACACCTCTCAAACTTGTACTCTCAAGTGCTCCTCTCCACTTTTATTTTATCCTTTGTAGTAGTAGTAGAGCAAGACTCATCTTGTAAGAGGAGGAGAACATCTTGGCTAGTTCTTGGTATGAATACTATTCTTTCCATTATGTTCTTTCTCTCTTTTTATCAATATAGCATTGTTCTAGAATTAGAGTATAGTTCTTGTGATATGATCTTGTTATATGAACTAGATGATAGTTTATGTGATTTGATCATAGAACATAGGACTTCTAGTTCATATGCCTCGTTCATGATATGCTTGCTAGTTCATATTATTCATATCATGTTCTTAGCATATGGAACTCTGTTCTTAATCGTTCATACATTTAGATGAGTAGAAATAGAGTTGTGTGAGGGATGGTGGTTCATCATACAACATCCAAGTTCTTGACTCGTTCATCCGTAGGGTAAGAGATCCGGGGGGACTTGGGTAGCTTTTCTATATGTGGGCATGGTGCTCGGGTCTAGGGGAGCCGGTGATTGCACTTCATAGTCCATGGTTGAGGTGGTAGGCGGCAGGTGGTGACAGCCCTGTCCGTTCCTTGTAATCCCTCATGTTCGGCTATGGTGTAGGAGTCTAAATTGCCACCCATGCTTGACTGCAGACCAGTGCCCGGTGGTGTTCCGATCCATCTCATGCACAACTCTATCTCTGACTCATATATTTGTATGACTAATTATATTCTAGACATTAGCTGTATTAGGGTCATTGCTCCCGTAGAATATTCTTTTATTCTTTATTCTTTTATTCTTTATGCTGCCACCACCTTCCCCGCTTGAGAGTTATTTTTCTGTGTGTGTGTGTCCACTATCATAAAAACTATTATTGTTTACCCCTATTATGCATATTGGTCTATCTTTCATACAAAGTATAGTATCTATGCTTATGATATCATACTCAAGTCTATACTAGCCTTCTTTTGGGAAAATATAAATACGACACCTAGGAATACTCCGGGTTGAAATGCTACAACGGTATTTTTGTGCGCTTGTGGATCCACTTCTATAACTGCAATGAATTACCATATCACCACTCTCTCTATTGTAGTCAGGAATATAGTTTTAGCACTAGTATTAAGGAATGCTGAAAGTGCACCGTAAAGCATCTCCAAGGCACTAGCCGCTAAGGCCATAATCCTAACGTTACTGGAGGTATGACTCTCTTGATAGAGGTAAGATTAGTCTTGGTGTGTGTTGATATCTGTTAATACCCACTGAATAATCCGCAAGCGCATGGATACCGTTGTAGCTTTATCCCAGAATTATTCCAGGTTTCATTCCACTGAGAAACGTGTGAGATCAACTACGGTCTAACTCAACTAGGGGTAGCAATAAGGTGAAGATAGAGACTAGAATAAGATAGAACTAAGGTAGAACTAGGGCGACAATTAATGTGGTTGAGAGCAGCAATCAAGGTTGATGATAATAGGAGAGTAGAGAGGATAACTATAGTTCTCTTCCTCTAACTTGGGCAAGCCTATATCTTCTATTGCTAACTGGAGACATTACATAAGGAGAGACACCGTGTCCTTAGCAACCGTGTCCTACTTGGCCTATAGACGGGAGGTGGATAACAGGACTGTCACTCCCGACCACCACCAGAATATAGGGTGCATCCATGATTATCCTAAGCCTAAGCACCATGCTTACACCTACGATAATACTCTACTCCCTCTAGAACAGAAATAAAGCACACAAAGAGAGTCGTGATTCAGATAAACAATATAGGCATAGAACTTACTTATATCAGAAGTTGATCACTAGAGATATCTCAGGAGCAAGCTCAAGTAGAGCTTGATCCTGCCAAGGTACAAGCCGTAGAGAGGGCACCGATAGGCCGGCACCACCTCCATACTCTTCACTCACTCTCTATCTCACTATTATCTAAAAGACTAGATCCTAGAGAGGACCAATCTTCTCTTAATGGCTGGCTCTCGAGAGGTTGTCCATTCGAGGGACACCTCTCGATTAGGGTTTAAGAGAATAGCAAATGAATGAGGTGCCTCTCTCGGGGGGTCCTGCCCTTCTTTTATAGCCCGGTGAGATGAACGTGAGCCCTTGGATCAAACCGACTTTGACGGACAGCTCAGATTGAAACCCTAAGGTGGTGGAGCACGTGGGCCGAAGCTGGGCCCGTTTGGCCATTGTAGCAGACCGGCCGATCCAGGACCAGACTGGCCGGTCTGGCTCCGGGGCCTCTCGCGGTCCACTTCGGCGTGGTGTCTTCTCGCGCCTTCTGGAGTCTTCTAGTGCAGCCCCCGCTGTGGAATTGATATTTTTTCATCCGGAACTCCAAGAAAGGCAAATAATATATCTGTTTTGATCGTCTCGATGAGCTCTTCACAATGGTGCATTCCAATTCATCATTTGAGGTGCTTGTAATCTGTCATATTGGTCTTTTTTGATAGCTTTTCCGTTATGTACCTATAGAAACATGGATTCACCAAAACTTATGGAATTCCGTTAGTGTAAACCCTAAGTCTATGTTGGTGATCACAAATGTTCCTTTTTTAGGAGTTAGTTGATAGGTAAATTTGGTCATTAACAGCCGTCAACAACACCCCCACACTTAATCTTTGCTAATCCCTTAGCAAAGCTAAGCTTAGAAAGGCTATCAAGAGATATGAATAAGCTCAAGCATTGTAACCATCTCAAAGTAACTCCTCAAAAGTATACTTGCATTCAGACAAAAATTCTCCTCCAAGCTTAAGCAATAACTGAGCTGACTTTCAAACTTACTCATGTTACCTTTGACCATGGAGCTTATTAGTTCTTACTTGGGTCTTGAGCAATTGAAGGACAGAAAGATCCAGCCAAGCACTATGTATCAAGCTCTTTGTTCAACTTTCATTCTGGAGTTTTTGAAGATTTTTAAATAAAACTCAGAGTTTCCCATGTATAACACTCTCAAATCTCTCAGTATATGTGGTATTTATGGGTTCTCACCAAGACAGTAATGATGTTATGCCTTTCCTTTCTTCCTACAACTAAAACTTATGTGGAGCTCATAGGTGGGAAGAAAACTTGGAAGAGCATACTTGCCATGCACATGTTATGAAGTCAAACAATGGATCCATGGAGAAACAAGTCATACAATCGAATTAAGATGTGCAAGTGTATGGATATGGTGGATATTTGGTGGAACCTAATTCTACTATACCCCTTGAAGACATATCTCTCTTTTGGAATTTGAAACTTGGCCAGAGAGTATGAGCTATCTTATTCTTCTTTTTTTTTCTTTTTAGGGAGGCAGGCATCAAAGTACCCATTGTTTTCATATCTTGGACATTTGTCTATTTTTTCAACTCCCTTATTTTTATCTCTTTTTTTGATAACTTTTGCATAGCTCATAACACTCCTTCTGGCACAAAAGATTTTTGAGAGATAGCAATCAAGAACTTAGAGCATTTATTGAGTGGCTATCTAATGGAAATATTTTTAGTGTTTTCTCCCAGTGTAGGAGTGAAACATTTTTGGAATGGATGTATGTGGAATGGCATATTGTTGCGCCTACTCCAGTGTAGAGTAGTGCATATATAGGTGGAGTGTAAATGGATCTTGATTCAAGAGCATGATAAATCTCTCACAAGGGCCACAAAGGTTGACAAAACTCAATGCAAGACAAGCAGCATATATGTGGAAGTTTATCTATCTATCTCATCATATTTGGCTCTAGTGGGAATGTAATCTTTGTCATACAGGAACTCATCATGTAAGGTTTTATATTTTTTAAAAGATAAATCTCCAGAACTCTAGTGTCACTTAGAACAAGATAAACAGTAGCTCAAACTTTCTCAATCAAATCAATCAGTTACCTAGACTTACTTCAAGTATGTGCAACCCACAAGTTCCAGACTCAGAGCAAATCTTGATGTCAAAATAGTTAAAGCCAAAACTTAGGAAAACTTATGTCTAAAAACTAGGCACTTCAAAGTTGTTATGACATAGCAGCTTTTCATCATTTTCATCTTTAAGGATCATCTCAAGGGCTCGCCTATTTATTGACTCTATCTAGATAGATATTTTTATTTGGTTTTTATTTTTAAAGACTCGTACTATATAAGACTCTAAAAGCATGGACCTTCATGTGTCCACATATTTTTTGGTATTTTTAAGTTTTCTTATGATACTATGGTGAACCTTCATGTGCTCACATATTTTTGATATTTTTTTATTTTTATGACTGACTCGATAATCGCGTAGGTACACTTACTTGGGTACCTAGGGGATGCCTTCCCCCAAGCTAGTTGTTGTCGTGGTTGCGCATTAAAGTTGAGTGATCCTCACAGAGGTACTCATGTCCTTAGAGCGTGGTTGCCGAGATCTATCTCCTCCATCAAGAAGTTGGTTCCTTCACACAGTGAGTGGCTATGTGTTGGGAAGGTATAGTTCGATTGGAGTGTGACGAAGATGTTTGGGTGTACTAGCTCTTGAAGCCATCCTGCAGAAAACTCACAAAACACTAAAACTCGTAGAACGAATTAGGATAAGGGTTAGCGGTTAGCCATTTCGAGGATTGGTTTTTGTAGAGGTTTTGAGATATTCTAATACAGTAGAATTCTAGCAGGATGTTCATATAGTATTTTTAAATTTTCTATTTTTGTTATGTAGGAAAGAAAACATGTATGCATGGTTATTTTTGTCATTTTTATGCCACCATAGTGAATCTCCTACAGGCTTTTTACACACCCATAGAACTATTCATATGGGGCTTTAAGTTTTATAATGCACGAATTATCTAACAAGATGAATGCATATTTGTTTTTATTATTTTTTCAATGCAATGCAAATGCAAAAAAGTAAACATGCTAAAAAGAAAATAATACATGCGATGCAAGAATGTAAATATAGATAACTACCGATGTTACCTCATGTCAAGGGTTCGGAGTTTAAAGTCCTCCGGACAGGACTTCTCCCTTCTTGTTGATTCCTCCGATATTGATGACATGGAGTTTCTTTGGTTGGGTGCATGGGAGTGCTTCTTCTCCAAGCTAGCTCTTTCGGTGAAGATTAAGATTCTATGCTGATGCTCTTTATGATGTATCACCTTCTTTTGCCAAATCTATCTTGGTTGAGTATTAATTTTTCCTTTGACAGGTCGAGAACCTCCACTTGTACAAAGTAGAAAATTGATTCCCCCACACTTCATTTAAAGTGTGTCCTGCTCATAAAGACAAGGCAGAGATCAAGTGTATGGGCTCTGTTGGTGGAAAAACACCAACAGAACCATAACTTCTATTCCACTTCTCTAACCCTTTAGATGTTACCTTCATCATTGGAGCATGATGACACCATATGATGAAGAGTAGATGGCTTGTGATGGTCCTTCCCTTTGGCTTGATGTTCTCCTCGTTTGGACAGCCTCACATCTTAAATTGTTCATAGTGCCTCTTGTTTTCTAGATGGTGCTCTTTCTTCCTCATCCTTTTTCCATGCCTTCTTTTTGCTCTCTGCCATTTTGGATTTCTGTCTCAATCTTTGTGTTATGCCTGTATAGGATTAGTGGACAACACATACCCGAAGGAATATACCAATTCGAATGAGGGATTGTTGTCTCTAATTTATGTGCATTAACTCTATGCTATTAGAAAGATGGGTTTAGGATTATCTTAGCATAGTTTCTTTTTTTTTGTTTCTCATGTTTTATGCAACCATGGTTCAAGACAAGGTAACTTGCAGTTGAAGACAGAGTGAATGATCTTTGATACTTACAGTCCTTCCATCAATGATGAATGAGCTATGTCTTCATTGTGCAAAGTTATTGGAGTTCATCATGTGTCTTGTTTCATCTCCGATTTGAATTCATCTCTTAACTTACCCAGATTAGATTTAGGAGTTTTCTGCAGGGGGTTAGTCCAACAAAATATCTGGTATCTACTAAAGCATACTTTTAGTTCAAGAACCAACCTAGACACCACGTCTAATTTGATTCAGGAAGGCATTTCAATCTAAGCACCACGCTTAATTTAAAAGCCTTTAAAAGTAAAATCAGCACACCTTTTGGTTCAAGATCAAACTAGACACCACGTCTAATTTAATTCTAGAAATTATTTAAACTAAGCACCATGCCTAATTTAAAAGGTGTGTGAGAATACTTCAAAACTTTACGCATACTATAGTAAACATAGATAGCATGAAAGCATTGTAGAGATTCATTATTCAAGTAGAGATGAAAGAGCATGATTGTTATATGGCAAGTTGAGCATGGCTTAAAGGTAGAGACAACCAAGATTAGCAACATGGCATAATATTTTTTTGGGAAGCATATCCCCCACACTTGAATTCTTGCAAGGCAAGATCAAGTTTGGATGGATATGATCTAATGTTGCATGATAATTGGTTGGACATACCTTGCACCATCATCCTTCATTCTTCTTGCTTCAAACCTAAAAAGATTAGTAACAAGAATACCTGAAGAAATATTTTCATAATATACATTTCTATGCTCATTTCATAAGGGCAGTTCAGGTAAGAGTTTATGTTGTCTACCGAAAGCGTTAGTCTTAGGGCAAAAGCTCATTGTTGGGAAACCTCAGAATTTTGCTTCAAGATGATGAAGTGGTTTCCCTCCAACACCAATCTTTTTCTTTCTATCTCAAGATTCGTACACCGAGACCTACAATGTTTATGATAAACATATGCATCTACAACCACTCTTTTAAAGTTTTTATGGACATGATGTTTGAGGGGGTTGAAGATCTCATGTGTGATCATGGTAAGAGATTCAAGAGATGTGTCATATGAGCGTGGCTTTGATGATGTCTTTACGATGTAGCTTCCATGCTCATTGATGTCATCTTTCTTACCAATCTCTAAGGGTGATTCTTTATGAATGTTTATAGGCAAAAATATTGTCTCCTTCATTTCATGCCTATAACATTCATCAATCATATTATTGTCCAAGATTTCCTTGGGATTGGTGGCTCTTAAGTTGGTCTCATCAGTGGCCTCCTCCAAACTTTTATCGTTTAGATCTAGGCCTAGGCTGAATTCAATTAATGTTTCTTTATGGTCCATCCATTCTACACATTCCAGTCATTGTTATAGCACTTCTTGGTCATCCTTGAGTCCATCATGATTCCTATGCTCTAAGTGTCTTAATGGATTTCTAGGGTCATCATTAGACTCAGGAGAACAAGTTTCAGAGAATTCTTTAGGGTCAAGAATGGGTTTAAAGATGGGTTGAGATGAGATATCTAATGTGGGCATAGAAGGAGAGAAGATAGGATTAGAATCAAATTGACTTGGCTCTCCTTCTATGGCATCATTAGACATGCCATCCTTAAATTCTTTCTAAAGAAGATGCTTTCTAAGAGATTCCTTTTGAGGAGGATTTGAATTATATTCACTCGAAGGTCTCTTATAGGACTAGAAGTTTAGGCTCTTCCCAACATCAAAATTTTTCAAGGGTTGAATTTCTTCTTCCCTTGGTGGATTTTGGGGCATGGATGGTTCGGGACTGATAGCTAAATTATAGGATTGGAATAAGTGTGATTTAGCTATTGAAACTTCCTTTTGTCTTAGAAACAATTCCTTCTCTTTACCAGGGAGGTCATAGTGAATGCTAGAGCAGGGAGTCCTTCCACAAATTTTCTCAAGCAAAGGCCTTGCTTCACTAGTAGTCACATGAAGAAAAGATCCTCTAGAAACTATATCAAGGAACTGCTTAGAATTCTTACTAAGGCCTAAGTAAAAGTGTTGAAACAACACTGGGTCTGGAATAGAAAGGTCTGGGCCTGTAGTAAGAAGATCATTAATGCGATCCCATGATGTTTCTAGAGATTTCTCTTCTAGCTGTTTAAAGCGTAGAACCTCTTCCCGAAGATCAATTACCTTAGAGATGGAAAAGAATTTAGATTGAAATTCAGAGCATAGCAATTCCCAATCTCCTTGCATACTTCCTACGGTTTTGTTGTACCAATGTTTAGCTTTTCCGGTCAAAGAGAATGGAAAGAGCTTCCATTGTAGAGTCTTATCAGACATGCCAGCAATGCGAAAGCATGCACATCTGAGTAAGAACTCCTGTAGGTGTGAGTATTTGTTTTCATCGCCTTCTCCTAAGAAGGATTGTTTTTGAATAAAGTCTACCCAACACAGGCGCAACTCATAACCAGATGCTAAGATAGGCTCTGAAGATTCTAGTGGCCTAAAGCTCGCGCTCGTGGGTTTAGCATATTGATTGATAGGAGTGTGACTCATGCTAAACCAAAAGTTGAAACGATAAGAAAAGAATGAAAGAAAGAATGAAGAGAGGAGTAAAGGATAAAAGGAAAAGAAAAGTTAAGCTAGGTTTGTAATCAACTCAGCAAACCATTTCCCCGGCAACGGTGCCAAAAAGCTTGTTGATATCTGTTAATGCCCACTGAATAATTCGCAAGCACACGGATACCGTTGTAGCTTTATCCCAGAAGTATTCCAGATTTCGTTCCACTGAGAAACGTGTGAGATCAACTACGGTCTAACTCAACTAGGGGTAGCAATAAGGTGAAGATAGAGACTAGATTAAGATAGAACTAAGGTAGAACTAGGGCGACAATTAATGTGGTTGAGAGCAGCAATCAAGGTTGATGATAATAGGAGAGTAGAGATGATAACTATGGTTCTCTTTCTCTAACTTGGGCAAGCCTATATCTTCTATTGCTAACTAGGGACATTACATAAGGAGAGACACCGACATAGGATGTTAATCTCCTTAGCAACCGCGTCCTACTTGGCCTACAGACGGGAGGTGGATAACAGGACTGTCACTCCCGACCACCACCGGAATATAGGGTGCATCCATGATTATCTAAGCCTAAGCACCATGCTTACACCTACGATAATATTCTACTCCCTCTAGAACAGGAATAAAGCACTCAAAGAGAGTCATGATCCAGATAAACAATATAGGTATAGAACTTACTTGTAGAAGTTGATCACCAGAGACATCCCAGGAGCAAGCTCAAGTAGAGCTTGATCCTACCAAGGTACAAGCCATAGAAAGGGCACCAACAGGCCGGCACCACCTCTAAACTCTTCCCTCACTCTCCATCTCACTGTTATCTAAAAGACTAGATCCTAGAGAGGATTAATCTTCTCTTGATGGCTGGCTCTCGAGAAGTTGTCCATTCGAGGGACACCTCTCGATTAGAGTTTAAGAGAATAGCAAATGAATGAGGTGCCTCCCCCGGGGGGTCCTGCCCTTCTTTTATAGCCCGGTGGGATGAACGTGAGCCCTTAGATCAAACCGACTTTGATGAACGGCTCAGATTGAAACCCTAAGGCGATGGAGCACGTGGGCCGAAGCTGGGCCCGTTTGGCCACTGTAGCAGACCGGCCGGTCTGGCTCCGGGGCCTCTCGCGGTCCACTTCGGTGTGGTGTCTTCTCGTGCCTTCTGGAGTCTTCTAGTGCAGCCCCCGCTGTGGAATTGATATCTTTTCATCCGGAACTCTAAAAAAGGCAAATAATATGTCTGTTTTGATCGTCTCGATGAGCTCTTCGCAATGGTGCATTCCAATTCATTATTTGAGGTGCTTGTAATCTATCATATTGGTCCTTTTTGATGGCTTTTCCGTTATGTACCTGTAGAAACATGGATTCACTAAAACACGTGGAATTCCGTTAGTGTAAACCCTAAGTCTATGTTGGTGATCACAAATGTTCCTCTTTCAGGAGTTAGTTGATGGGTAAATTTGGTCATTAATAGCCATCAACAATGTACCACGGTGCCCATACCAGGCTATTCTGAAACTATCACTAGAGGTGTATCGCTAGTAGCAGTAGTGAGAATAACTGGTGAGGCATAACTTGGTAACATGGCCAGGCCTCAAATCTGGTGATATGTTACTAAGGAATGCCAACAAGCATTTCTAGCGTGATGACGTTAAGAAATGCCAACACAAACCCTTCAAAATTCCATTGTCATCATCCTTGATATCAAGAATGTTAGTATTTTTAATGTCCAACCATTCTTTTATTGTGCAGTGCTTCTGCATCACAAAACCAAGAGCCTTTGCAACTAGAGGTACTCCACTGCATTGATATGCTATTCCCTTTCCAATGTCTTCAAGGTCAGTAGGCAGACCACTTCCCGAGTTATGAGGCTTCATGATAGACCAGCATTCATCACTTGACAAACCCTCAAGTATAATTGGAACAATAGTATGAAGTATGAAGAATGTATGGTAGATAATGTACCAACAATCTTTTCATTACGAGCGGTGACAATTATACTGCTACCTTTCTTTCCAAACTACAACATGTTAATGAGCTTCTCCAACTCAGACCTCCCTTCCTCCCATATATCATCTAAGACTACAAGATAAAACTTATCATCGAATATGCAATCAAACTGAGACTTCAAATATTGTAGTCTGACATTATTAACAGGAGTTTTATTATCTACCTGAGATATAATAGCAAACACAATCTTACTTAGATCAAATTCCATAGAGACATGGACCCATGCTTTCACATCAAATATATTTGTTTCCTTGTCAGTGTAAACAACTTTTGCCAATGTTGTCTTACCTGTACCCCCAAGGCCAACAATAGAAATGATAGAGCTTTCTTGTTCTCTGTATTTCTGGGACATCTTGTTTAATATGCCTTTCTTCTCTTTTTCCCTTCCTACCATCTTGATTTCATCTCTATCACCAATAAAGGTTTCATTTCCCTTTTTATTACCATCTTGGCTTGTTGGGGTAGGCGTCAGTTGCATAAGAGGGAATTTCTTCTGGTCCTCAACAATCTTATCTAGCTTCATCCGAATATTTCTCATCTTATTTGACATGGTGATACGCACAATGAGTGGATTAGTTGATGAGAAGAACAATTTAACCTGTGATAATTTGTCCCATACAATCATAAATATAGCTCCTATTTAGCATGCATGTGTGACTAAAATTTTTCTAGAAAGGCTATTTTGTTCTTTTATATCAAGTGGAATGGCCACCTAGGGAAGAAATATCTGTTTTCAATCAAATAATTTGTATGATGCCAATGCTTTACCGTGTCACGTGCACCATCTTGGACAAACAAATTGTGATTGCTTCAAATTCACATCCCCACACTTATGAGGTCTGGACTTGTTTCAAATTCACACCCCCATACATACGAGGTTTAGGCTGTTGTGGCCCATGTTTTGGTTGTTCTTGAAAAGACTATAGTATGACCACCATAAACTATTAGGGATTAGGAATTTTTTGGACATGTGAATATTGTTAAAAGGTTTGTTTAAATCTCTGATCCATTTATTAACATAAAGGCTCCATGTCACTTTGATATTTATTTTAACAACATTTGAGGAAGCAAAACAAACTTCACTGCAGCTTCTAGAAAAAAAAAAAAAAGCTTCAAATATATATAATAAAGAATTTTGACATTAGACAAGTGTCACAACTTGAAAGATTACTCAAAATTGTAATTAAAATTTTATTTAAACCATCACTACATGCATAAACCATCACTAAAATTTTATTGAATAAAAATTGTTAACACTGGATTTTGGTAAAGACCAATGACAGGTGGGCCGATTCGGTAAAGTCTATGAGAAAGCAGAAATCCAACGTGTTCGGCAAATGAGTGTGCGGTCGGCTAACTTTGAGCTATTCGGCAAGCGTATGTGCAATTGACTCTGGGTGATTCGGCAAGCATTGGTGCGGTCAGCTATCTTTGAAGACAGTGGCTCCATTCGGGAAGCGAAAGGTGGCAAGCAAGAAGCCGAATAGAAGAGCGATGATCAAGGACTCCGAGGAGAATTATAGCAAGAGTCTCGCCATACTTTTGAGTTACCTTTAACATATTGTGTATGTCGTAATCTCTTAGGATTCATGTTATGTCCAGGGTATAAATATAGACCCTTGACCATTGTAAAGGATATTCACAATCAAATCAATACAACCGCCCCGTGCCACGTTTGAGTCCCTTTTGTCGTGTCGTCGAGTTCTTCGAGAGGAGCCAATCGATCCGTCGACCTCCGTAAGTTCCGGCAACCTTGCTATCATGTCTAGTATCATGCGGTGGATTTAGATCTTGATGCAAGTAGTCTTGTTCGTCTCGATGAGATGGCCGTGCGGCAGCGTCTACTTGATGATCAAGAAGTCTTTGCTTATGCTTTGTCTATCTCGACTAGATGGCCGTGCGGCAAAGTCCCGCTTGATAGCTTAGCGAGGCAAGATAGTTATCGATTCTTGGTTAGATCGTGAGTCGTCGCGGCAGGCTAGGATCTGGTTCAAGGATTAGTTATCGGCTCTATTAGATTTGGCAAGATCTAGTAGATTCATTAAGTTATCACGTGTTGCATGACTTTAATATTATTTTATTTATTTGTAACACTCTTTTGCCCAATCTAGATTTGATCGGTTTCGGCTTCTTATTTTATAGATCTATTTGCTCTCTAGTGCTCTTTACTTATCATGATAAATAGATCGTGTGCTTACGTAGCAATTAGATCAATCTAGATTGTTACATGTTGCGGGTTCTTGCATGTTAGAAACGCTTAGACTTTGATAGGATTGGGTATCGTCTGCGGCGGATGCAGGTCTTTGATTAGTTTAGTCGTGATAATTTGTATGTTCCTTCTTCATGGACCCCGAGTCGGCTGTATTGCCGAGCTTGGTTATGCTTCAATTCGTAGTTAACTTTCACTTGTTCAAACATGTCTTCTCATACATGCATGTTCGGCGATCAATGCATTACGTGTTTCACCCTCATATTAGCCGAATGAATCGCATGCATGATTGGCGCATGCTTCTATAGCTGTATGTCGTCGTAAGTGGCTTCGGGGGCCGTATATACGGAACTGCGGTCTCATCCGACACGTTCCGATTTTGTATTTAACAGTTTCTTTGTCCCTTGTCGGTTTTTCGGTCAAACCGACCGGCACGCTTCCGGATCTCCAAACCGTGCGGCTGTCCGATTGAAGTCACGCTTTTTGCTTTTCTTGTGTGCTTGGCGCAGGGTGCAGATTTTGTGCCAACAAAAATAGATGATACTAACGGAATGTGATTCTAGGTACACATTCAAGTTGTGAATAGATTATACTATTTAGCACCCTCCATGTTGGCTTTCCCCGGTCAATCCATCGATCTTTCGTTGTTTCCTTAATTTATAAGTTTGTGATAATAACTAATCACCATATGGTGGTTGTAATTTAGAAATGTACTTTCAAGGTGCTATGTTATAGGCATATTTTTTTCATATTGAGTTGGATGAAGAAATACTTTATGATCCCAAAATTATTATGGTTTATGTTCTTAGATTTAGAAATTCAGATTTTATGAAATATATTTTCAAACCATCTGATGGAGAGACGTCGTAAACTAAAGTTGTAGTACTCGATAAGATCCAAAACTTTTTAATTCAAACTTTTTTCATTTAAAATCATCATTTAGTGACCAACAATTCAATGCAGATTCATGAAAGTTAATGGAAAATGACAGAATCCCTCACTTGGTTGCAAGTGATCCTGTGGTTTTGGGGCAGGGGGATTGTGACAGAACCGCCCAATTTATACAGATCAAGTATGACCGTCTCTGATAATTACGGTGACATGTACATACTATCACGTATATAAACCCGGTAGTCCGCTGAGTGTCACGAAGAACCTCGGTAAATCAACTTCACAACCAAGATCGTACTCGATTAAGCAAATACATATCACGTACTCTTCGAGTTACAGCAGAAAAATTTATTACAATAGGATTATGAATAATAAATAAAAGTTTAGTTTCAAATCAATTACAATAGAACCAAGTTTGAAATAATTACCAAATTATAAATTTGATTTATTTTGCTAGCTTAATTGACATCCTCCAATAGAGTGTTGATGAGAAGTGTATACGGAGTAGCCGAGACCACCGGTATTTAGTAAACATCTTCAGCAGACAAAGTACTCCACCTGCAACGGGGTGGGTGAAACCCCGAGTACTCAATTATACTCCGCAAGATTTACCCGACAAGAAAAAGTAATAAAAAACTCTAAGGATAATGATAGGCTATGTATGTGGAGTTTGATGGCTAGCATCATTTGTAGAAAAGTTTACTAATATTATTCCTTACTTTCAAGTGTTCATAGCCGATTAATGTAGAGCTATCGAACTACATTTGCACCTTTCTAATCCATGCACTTGTAATTATAGCAAGCATTTAGTTAGAGAAGGGGTACCATTTATAATCTTTTTATCATCGTCAACAATTCCATCTCTTGTTACTACGTCTCTGCATCAAGGTATAAGTTTCTCACTATCCGGGAGAGACGACGATTCGAATCGATTACACTAGCTGGGTAAAGCCCGTATCACACACCCTTGTGAGCTTGAAAGGCTCGCTCGAGTCACTGTTCACTCTATTCGAAAGATAGAATTGATCACGCTATGCAAAGCTCATGGTACTGCATCCTCACTTGTTAGTACCCCAACGACACATAGCCCATAGTTGCTTTGCGGGGGGTTTTGGATCAGTACCTTCCCACCATCCAATCTTCCTAGCAATGCACAAGCGGTTCAAAAACTACCTTGAATAAGCTAATCAGTTTCACAGTCAAAATGAGTTATTCAGCTGTTATGTGAAGGTACGTTCAATCTCATATCTAGGCTAGAGTACGGTACGGTCCTTAATCAACACAGACGGGAAAAATATAAGCATACAAGACCTCCATGTCTTGTAGCTTCACCATCACCAAGTTCTGTCTGGTCTCCAATTGTTAACCACCTCATGATTAAGGATATCGCAAGTACCAATCCTAAGTATTGCAGATGACAGGAATCATCTGACTCCTAATGATCTAAGCATGGTTAAGCATAAGAGCTACCTAATCATACTAGTAGAGCAACAGGTAATAATTTGTGTGGCAAGGTACTAATGCGTCAACGGTTTCACTCAACTTCTATTAACTTAATACACAATACATAAAAGATATATTCGACTGAAATTTTAAAAGAGAGATAGGAGGCTTATAATGCTCCGGGGCTTGCCTTGGTTTGAAACACAAAATCAGTTAGTTAGCTGAAGCATTCTTGGTAAGCAGGTTAGTCCATTCATCTTTAGGACGTTCACCAAACACCATCTTCTGGCTCGGCTCTGACTCCATGTCCTTCAGCTCTTCGCATCATACCTCTAGTGTACCTAGATGAGATGCAACAATGCAAATGCATGAATAAGGAGAAAGCAACACATGATGTGCATCACATTCACCTGCTCACACCATATTGACTTCAGCGCTAGAGAGCAAGTTATTTAACTAAACATCATACAAATCTATCATGCTAAAATAGCAAGAAAGGCAACACCAAACATGACACACACATGTTAACTCAAGTCAAGCTATTGCAAGCATTTATCTAGCATGTCATGAACATCAAACATGGTTAAGATGCTAATAAGTTATGTACAAGAGGTAGTTGCAGTAACTAGCACACACAACCAATTATTAATTACTTGGCTAAACACATTAAACATACAAAGCAAGGCAAAGTTAAAGCAATCAAATTTAGCAAAAGTTATTTTTATGGATTGCAACATAGCGATCACTTGTTTTGATTATAACTAGAGTTATGGGTATCCAATAAAGATGATACTAGGCTTTGTAGAAAGCTTATGAAATTGTCTACATCTTTCTTATTATCATCTTGAGATGATTTGTGGCAGAACCTTCTAAATTATATGGCCCACAAGCACCTGACATTGTCCCTAAGACCTTCGTCGGCTATGCTTGTACACCATATAACTTAAAACGTTCCGTCGGGTGAAACCCCGATAAACCACGATTTCTCCAGGAGCGATACTTACAGAGACATCACAGTATTACAACAGTTTTCATACAAAATACCAGAGTAGCGGAAGACTTACAATAACTTAATTTACAACTCATTTTTCAAACTTATACAAACTAGAGTATCATAACTACAAAACAGTGGAAGTATCATTACGTAACTTATTATAAACCACACAACAGAAGTGCCCTGCCCAAGAGCCACACAACCTACTCCTCATCAGGTCCTTCCTCGACAACCGTCATACAACAAGGGCAGTAGCACACTTGTTCACACGGTTCACCTGCAACAGGGATTTAACAAGCCCTGAGTACCAAAAGTACTCCGCAAGACTTACCCGACTAAAAAAAATTGGGGAGAAGACTCAGGGATGCTGGCTAATAGGAATCAAGGTGAGGCTTTAGCAAGATCAAAAGACACCTTTGCGTAAAGAGACTAAAGCTGGTCCTCACTATAACAATTACTTGTCAATCATGTGATGATTTCAAAACTTTCCAATCTCAACAACTTCCATTATTACTATGATGCTGGTGCAAGGATCACGTCTCCCATATCGTGGAGCAACGACGATTCGAATCGCTTTATATATCCAGCTGGGGCTTTCTAGCCACATGATGTATGCAGGACCAAACATCTTACATACATCAACTCATGCTTGGATTTTTCCATACCAGAACGGGTCCTAGCCACGAGAGTACAGTACACCACCTCCCTACGCCGCGGTCCCCTTCCACGGTGCGCTCCGTAGGATGGGTACACGCTACTTTTCATCCCGGTTGTCCGTTCTCATCATGGATAGTCTAAGGGAGCTTACCACCATTAACATGCGACTAGTACTATCCAATAACCTCATGACCCAAGGGCCATGACAACGAACGGTGCTTAACTGACACAAGTGGATGACACTACACCAGGGCACTAGCCCTTCCTGATGCAAGTCACTCGACCGATGTCTCGAGTTACTTATCATGTCCTTGTTGCGTACCCTTGACCCGATCAAAGTAAAGGATACCAACAAGAAACATCAGGTTTTTATCACTTTCTCAAAAATGATACCATTATTGAACTTTCGAAAACACTTTATTTATAAAGCCTACGCTATCAGTAAGACTAAGCATACTAAGCATTTGTAAAACAAAACAGGTATCCCAGATGATATATCAAGGTATGGTAAATGCATCAAAGTAGGATATCACACAACTTCTAACACCTAATACATCATATCATAAACATAGAATTATAAAAACCTTTCGAAATACAAGGAAGTGTCTGAATGCATCCGGGGCTTGCCTTGGGGCTCAGGGAAGTTAGGGTCGGCAACCACGTCAGTAAGATTGGCTCCAACTTCTTCCCACTGATCAACCTCTCTAAAAATAGGAGTCGGATCGACTCCCTCCTCAGGCGTTACAGCTACACGAGAGAGATGCATAATTATAATGCAATCATACTATAAAATGATCATGCGACGATGATGCAACGAAAGTTAGTAAACCTTGAGTACAACTTTCCTTCACGGTATAGTTATACTAAGGAAGCATAGCTAGCATCGATAAAGACGGACTAACGGCGTGAAAACAACATAAGTTGCTTAGAAGGTCATTAGGGTTAATGACCTAGGGTCATCACTCAATTCCAAAATCAAGCAACCCTAATAGTGATTAAAGATTAATTACTAATTTATTAACTATTTTTATAATTCTTGAAAGCCACTAATTAAATTATTACTTAAAGACTAATTAACAAATTACTAATTAAGACATTACTTAATTAGGGTTTTAATTAAGCATAAAACAAAATTAGTCAAACCATGGTCAAACTTTTAAATTAAGTTCATAATCACCTAATTATCACCCAAAACAAATTTCATGATTTTTGAATTTATATTTTATTTATTAAAAATCATGGAAATTGCATTTATCAATTAAAATAGCAATTTTTATTGTAAATAAAAGTTATTGGAAAATCAAAGTTAGCATTTTTCCTGAATAGAGCATATTACAAGGATCACACACATATTTTTTTTGTCACATTTTTATCTATCCAAATTAATTTATTACAAAAAGATGAAAACAACCTTAGAAAATTAAAATAGAAAAAGAAAATCATTTTTCCCTCCTTACTTGGGCTCTTGTGGGGCCCAGTCGGCCTGCACGGCCCGACTTCGGCATGCGTGTGGCCTGCTGCCTCGTCCTCTCTCCCTCTCGGCCGACAGCCCCGGGCGGGTCGTCGGCTTCTCCTTCCTCCCTCTCTTCTCTCTGCTCGAAATGACCTCGGCGACGGTTGGCGGCCCGAGCTCGCCGTCGGCGAACTCAACCACCAGACCAACGGCACCAATCGCACCCTCTCACTGAGACAAGCCCAACAAGCTACGACACGACCTCTAGAATTCACCGGAGCACGAGCAGCGGCTGCCGAGGCGGACGCCGGCGCACGGCGCATGGCGAACGAGCTCACCGGAGCTTCTCCGGCGAAACTGAGCACTCCAACGTGATCAGCAGCTCAAGGTGAACACGATACGACACGAATATGATTCGAAGTAGGACTGGATGTGCACGGTGGCGAGCGTGACTCTAGTGGCACGGCGGCGCTCACTGACATGTGTCTGTTCCGGCTAGACGACGGCATGCTAGACGCAACCAACACCCTGACAAGCTTTAGGAGCTCACCGCGACTTCAAAACAAGGGAGCAGCGGGTGTGGAAGTGGGTGGAGCAAGGTCGACGGCGGTGACAGCAGCTACGATGGCGTGAACGCAACGGCGAGGTGACGTTCCGGTGACGGCTCTGCACAACAAGAGAAACAGGCAGGCGATGAGCATCACGAGCGCAAGGCGAAACTAGCAAGGCAACTAGTTGAGCTTGAGACGCTCGGGATAGCCCTGGCCACGGTGAGAAGCTTACGGTGGTAATCAATGCATCAATCTCTGGATTCTTGTGGTCTTGCAAAGATTTGAGTGATGGGGCCTTGTGCTGAAGAATAGGTGCGATGAGACCTCTAGTGCCATCCTTCATGCAAACAGTAGCATAGTAGTCATTATGAAACTAAGACCAAAATCTAGGATCAACACCTTCAAATTTGGTCCAGGCATAAGGATTCTCTTGGCGCATTCTTTTGACATCCCTAGCTTGACATCAGTAGTCAGTCTCCCTTCTAGGGATAATCCCAGCAGGAGGGCAAGGCTTGTGTGGATGAGGTGCCCGATTGGGGTGGTAAGGGAGCTGGCGGTTCACAGTTGCAGCGCCAATTCGAATGGGTGAGTGCTGAACAAACTCCAGAGCAATGGCATTCCCCTCCACCTCAATCTGGCTAGGAGCCTCTGTATTGCCAACCAAAGTCCGGTGAGTTGGAGGCAGACAAGGAATAGAATGTGAACGATTAGGCACACTGATAGGACCTTCATCACTGTCAGGTGGAGGGGATGCTTCACGACTTGCACCACGGCGACGAGCACGACCACCACGAACACAATCCTCCTCCCCATCACCCAAGCTTGAAGGATAAGGACGAGAGGTACGGCTAGGGTTTTGATGGCGAGTCATGCTGCAAGACACAAGGGACATGGCAAAGGAAGGTCTTAGACATGACAAAGGGATGCGGCAAATGGACGAACGAGTGGAGCCACGGAGGTTCGCTAGAAAGGACCCAGCGGAACTTTCGGTCAGGAGACCGGAACTTCCGGTGGAGCCCTAGCATGGCACATTCCATGTGTCCCAACACTTTCGACCATGTGAGTTGCACATAAAGGATCCCAAAAGCATGTATATACTAATAATAGCCAGCACGTGCAAGGAATCAACACAAAATAAAGTACAGTGGGAGATCGGGTGTGAAATCCCGGTACCTTATCGCTCGGAGAGAAGGGGCTAAATCCGCACGTGCCAAGACCTCCCGGCATCCACCAACTCCACCAAGGCGATCTCCAAGGCTTAGGCAAGCTCCTCCCCAAAGGGATTTGAAAAAGAGTGAGGGAGAAGGGAGATCGGAGGTGGGAAAGAGGGGGGCACCGCCACCGGTACTGTAGCAAGACGAGGAGAGGTGAAAAGGATAGAACTAGTTGACTGGATTGACCCCATACCCTTTTACCCGCGGTCAAAGTGGCTGATCGGAAGTTTCGGTGTGGGACCGAAAGTTCCGGTCGGGTCAGTCAGCGCACGCGGAAGAGAACTAGCGAAAGTTCGGGTCTTCTGACGGTAGTTCTGGTCGGACCGGAACTTCCAGTCAGAGTGACCGAAACTTCCAGTGGTCTAGAAAAATAGCCACCAGAAGAGCTAAAGGTGGTGAACAATATAGCAAACTTGAACCAACTAAAATATGTCTAGATTTCATATAGTCATTACATAACTATAGACACATTTGAGTTGTGAAAAATAGATTTTGAAAAAGCACACAACTTTTCACAAGGATTTTATCCTAATTCTAAAGCAAACAAGTGTGCACAAGATGTCAAGCCACGTTACGAGAATCAATGATATTTAGTTCACTCCTTAAAGCTCAAAATCTTGACTTATCTAGAGGCTTTGTGAGGATATTGGCTAGTTGATTTTCAGTGCTCACATGATGCAAAGCAATATCTCCTTTGGCTTCGTGGTCTCTCAGAAAGTGATGCCGGATGTCTATGTGCTTTGTGCGAGAGTGGTTTACTGGGTTGTTTGCCAACTTAATGGCACTCTCATTGTCATACAAAAGGGGTATCTTAGTTAGCTCACATCAAAAATCTTTAAGGGTCTGCTTCATCCAGAGTAGTTGGGCACAACAAGCGCCGGCCGCCACATACTCAGCTTCAGTAGTTGATAAGGCGACACTATTTTGCTTTTTATAGCTCCATGACACCAAAGACCTACCAATAAATTGGCAAGTTCCGATAGTGCTCTTCCATTCTACCTTGCAACTGGCATAATCCGAATCAGAATAGCCAAGTAAATCGAAAGTGGAGCCCTTGGGATACCATAAGCCCAGATTAGGAGAGTGCACTAAATACTGAAAAATTCTCTTAATAGCCTGGATTAGCTTGAAATCTTGCACACATGCACACGCTAAGCATAATATCGGGCCTAGATGCACAAAGGTAAAGCAAGGATCCAATCATAGAACGATATACCTTTAGATCTACGACCTTGCTTTCTCCACCAAGGTCAAGATGTCCGGTTGTAGGCATTGGCGTCTTGATGGGCTTGGCCTTGTCCATGTCAAACTTCTTTAGCATGTCGTTGGTGTACTTGGTTTGACTTATAAACGTGCCATCCTTGAGTTGCTTGATTTGAAATCCAAGAAAGTACGTCAACTCTCCCATCATGGACATCTCGAACCTTTGAGTCATGATCTTACTAAATTCATCACAAAAAGTCATATTAGTACTACCAAATATAATGTCATCGATATATATTTGGCATATAAAGATATCATTATTGACTTTGTGAGTAAATAAAGTGGGATCGGCCTTCCCTATCTCAAACCATTGGTTGAGTAGAAGTCCTTGAGACAATCATACCAAGCTCTAGGGGTTTGTTTAAGCCCATAGAGCGCTTTATCGAGCTTGTAAACGTGGTCAGGATACTTGGGATCTTCAAAACCTGGTGGTTGCTCAACATAAACATAAACCACTTTGGATAGGGGGCCGTTGAGGAATGCACTTTTTACATCTATTTGATACAACTTGAAGTCATGATGAACTGCATATGCTAGCAAAATCTGAATTGATTCTAGCCTTGCCACCGGTGCATAAGTCTTCCCAAAATCCAAACCTTCAACTTGAGTAAATCCTTGAGGCACTAACCATGCCTTGTTTCTTATGACAACTCCATGCTCATCTTGTTTATTGCGGAAGACCCATTTGGTTCTAACCACATTTTGCTTGGATCTTTCCACTAAGGACCAGACTTTATTCCGAGTGAAGTTGTTCAACTCCTCTTGCATTGCCATTATCCAATCTTTATCTTCAAGTGCTTCTTCATCTCTTTTAGGCTCTTTTGAAGACACAAAAGAGAAGTGCTCACAAAAGGTTACAAGTCTTAATCTTGTCGTTATTTCTCTTTGAATACTTCCAAGAATATTGTCAACGGGATGATCCCGTTGTATGGTGTGATGCACTCTTGGGTGAGGCATTTGACTTCTCTTCTCGAAGTAGGAGTATCATCATGGGGATTGGTTGACCCATGATGCATGTTTGGATCATGGTTGATTTGCATATGTGCATCATCTTCATCATCTTCAATAGGTTTCACCTCACCGGTTGCAAGCTTCTTTATCACTTGATGAGATGGTTCTTCTTTACCTATGATTTTAGCATTGACTTGCTCCTTTTAGGAGCCGTCGCTTTCATCAAAAGTCACATCTACCACTATTTCAATTTGACCGGTGGTCTTATTAAAAACACGGTATCCATGTTCGTTAGTACCATAACCAAGTAAGAACCCTTCATCAACCTTTGGTGCAAACTTAGAGCATTTGAATTTCTTGTTTAGTATGAAACACTTGCATCCAAAAACTCTAAAGTAATCCACCTTAGGCTTTTTACCAGTAAGGAGCTCGTAGGTGGTCTTCTTTCTTATCTTGTGAAGATACAAGCGGTTGACGGCATGTCATGCTGTGTTGATCGCCTCCGCCCAATAATCTTTCTTCTGGTCTTGTACTCATCCAACATTGCTCTTGCGGCTTCAATGAGGGTTCGGTTCTTCCTCTCCACAACACCATTTTGTTGAGGAGTGTATGGAACCGAGAACTCATGCTTGATGCCTTCTTCATCAAGAAATTCTTCAATGTTGGTGTTTCTAAACTCCGTCCCGTTGTCGCTTCTCACTTTCTTCATCTTCACATCAAACTCATTTTGAGCCCTTCTTGCAAACTTTTTGAAGATCCCTTGTGTTTCACCTTTATCTCTCAAAAAGAACACCCAAGTGAAGCGAGAATAATCATCAACAATTATAAAACCATATTTGTTACCTCTAATGCTTATATAAGCATTGGGTCCAAATAAGTCCATGTGAAGTAACTCAAGAGGTCTTGTAGTTGTCACAACATTTTTGGCGGGATGTTTAGCTCCAACTTGTTTCCTCACTTGACATGCACTGCAAATCCTATCTTTCTCAAAAGAAAGATTTATTAGTCCAAGGATGTGTTCTCCTCTTTGAAGGTTGGCCAAGTTCCTCATGCCAACATGAGCTAGTCGGTGGTGCCATAACCATCCCATGCTAGATTTTACCACTAAACAAGTCTCGGACCTCGCTTTACTAGTTGTGAAATCAACTAGATAAAGCTTGCCCTTTTAGTTGACCTATAAAAAGCAATAGAGAAATCCACCCTTCTAGAGACTTCTACACCCTTATCCATAAAGAGATAATTGTAAACAATCTCACAAAGTTGTAAAATGGATAACAAATTATACCCCAACGAATCCACAAGTAGTACATTGGAAATAGAATTATCATTTGAGATAGCAATTTTACCCAAACCAAGGATATCTCCTTTACTATTATCACCAAAGACAATCCTTTCACATGAAGTTTAATTTGGTTGAAAGAAGGTGAACATGTTCTTCTCTCCGGTCATATGATTTGTGTATCCACTATCAAGTATCCAACTTGATCCACCGGAGGAGTATTCCTGTAAAACAAATTTAAGCTTTTATTTTAGGTCCCGAGTTGGAACCTAGGGGGTTAGTCACATAAGGTTTGGGCACCCAAACACTCCTCAAGATTTGCCTCTTCTTGAGGGCACCCACATACTTTACTATAATCTTGTCATCCTTATCCCAACAACACATGTAATCACAAATATGACTATGTGAAATGGGCACTTATTGTTTGAGTCACTCCATTTGCTTCTTCTTGTTGTTTTTGTTGTTGGCAAGTGTGCTTGTAGGAATAGCAACATTGTTCATTTTGTTGATAAGACCAACAAGTGGCACACTCTTGTTGAACTTCACACAAGCCACCCCATTTACTATGTTCCTTCCATTGGCTTTCCCATCATACCTATTGTATCCAATGCCAGCCTTAATCATGGGATGTCTTGATGTCTTGTACATGGTGGTTTGTTGCTTTTCCTTGCATTTACAACCACCCTTGACAATGGTGTTCAACCTTTGAATCTCCTTGTCCTTCTTTTCTAGCTCAACAAGGTTAGTAGCACATGCATTTATATCAATATTAAAGCATCTTTCACAGCCTTTGCTAGTTGAAGCTTTAGTTTTCTTGGAAGTGGTAGAGATGCTTTTCCAAAGAGTGTTATAGTTTAGTTCAAGATTATAATATTTATCTTCTAAGCTTATGAGGCTTTCTTGAACCAAGCTATATTCATTCTTTAGTCTAGCTAAAGAGTCATTAAGTGGAGAGTGTTCCTTGGTCAAGAGCTCAAGAGAGTTCTTGACCATGGACAACTCTACAATTAACCTCTCAACCTTTTCCTTTTTCTCGAAGAGACATGCCTCAAGTCCTTGGTTCTTCTCCCTTTCCTCTAGGAGCAATTCTCCTTGCGACTCAATGCATGACTCACGCTCATCTATGGTGTACATTAGATTCAAGATTTTAGTTGCGGCAGCTTTACCATACTTCTTGATGATTTTACTAGCATAGTTCTCATCATTTTTATCATCACTATCACATTCACTAGGGGTGTGAGTAGGAGAGTTAGGTGGTACCTTATCTCCTTTTGCCATGAGACAAGTAGGAGTGTGATAGTCGTTGTCGGAGAGGTTGGCGAATAGCAATTGCAGCCACACTCTTCTTTTTATTGTCATTGTCATCTTCACTATCATCATCCGATTGCCATTCTTGACCTAGATGTGCTTCACCTCTCTTCTTGTCCTTATACTTCTTATCACCTTGCTTGTTGTATCTAGATTTCTTGCCCTTGTTTGGACAATCCACGACAAAATGACCAATATCACCATATTCATATCATAACCTCTTCTTGTATGGCTTGCTTCCACCACTTCTTGCCATTTTATCTTTCTTCATTCTTAAAAATTTCTTGAAGTTTCTCACTAATAAAGCTTGTTCATCATCAAGATCATCATCATTATTGTTGTCTTCATGCTCACAACGTCCTTTGTTGCAATGACTTGTTTTGCTTACTTGTGATGCCGTGAGGGCAATGCTCTTCCTTTGTCTCATTGCTTCTTTAGCTTCATCATCTAACACTTCATGATGCATTAGCTTTGCAAGCATCTCTTGTGGTGTCATGGTGCTGTAATTGTCTTTCTCCATAATGACCGAAGCAAGCATGTTGTTCTTTTGTCTATACACTCTACATATCTTCCTTGCAGCCGAGTTGTCATCCCACCGTGTGTCTCTAAGTGCTCTAATCTTATTTACCAAGGTCATGAATCTATTGTACATCTCTTAAGTGGTTTCTCCTTCCATTGTGTAGAAGTTCTCAATCATTTCTTGTAGAAGCTCAATGTTTCCCACTCTAACACTCTTATCACTTTCAAATAATACTTTCAAAGTATTCTAAATTTGCTTTGCACTAACCATCCTATTGATCTTGTTGTTCTCTTCTAGAGATAGACATTGCAAAATCAAGGTTGCGCTATAGCATTGAGTTGAAAGTCGGCGGCGTCTTTGGGTGTCCACTCACTACCATCTTCGGGTATGTTTACACCAACATCCATTACTTCCCAACATCTTGCGGCAATAAGATGCAACTTCATCCTATGAGCCCAATCAACATATCTCACACCATCAAATGGAGGTCGCTTCCCAGGGTTGACAATTGGCAAACTAGAATTATTGCCCTTGCTTGATGAGCCATAGTCATAGCCGGTTCTTGTGTATCCTTTTGGCGTTTTATCACTGTTGGTATTTTTAATGTCATCACTAATTAACAACATTAAAAACATATGGTACTAAATTAACTTGTCATTAGCAACTAGCCCCTTATCTAGCACCAATATTCCTAGGCATGAACTAGGTTGTCATCCCTAATTATATATGCTAAGGATAAATACAGGTTTTATATATCATTCTATGTGACTAGGCGGAAATATAAATATAAACTAAGAACAATTCTGTAAGCGGACAGATAATTATACCACTGTAGCATTTTACCTAGAGTACTACTAGGTTGTCGATTTACATTTATACCGCTGGAAAGGACTGGATAAACTATAATCTATTATATTGATAACAACTATATACAATGAATAAGCGATATTACCAATGTCATTTACTCTACTCATAACAGATAGAGGTCACAAGATAAATATAGATAAATACAGGTGATAAGTATAATCAAGCATCATAAATAATGGATAAACATCGAGCACTTTCTAGTCATAATAATAGCTAGCCAATAGATAAACTAAAGAATTAATATCTAAGATAATTCTATAACTACATCAATGAATAACTCTAATTTATGCAATTACATCTAGCAATCATTATTAGATTAGTCCTACATCATGATCATATGTAAAGGGCATTATCTAGGAAGGATGTAAAACAGAGTCATCATCCAACTTCGCGACCGTGCTTGCCTACATACGAGGGTGGACTACAGAGGAATCAACGCAGCTGTCTCCTACGCGAACTATCACACGACCCGGCACATCAAGGTGCACTCACAAATAAACAGAATATCTAAACACCATGTCTACATATTGTTCATTATCTACCCAATGATCGTTTAGATAAACGCTATAGAGCAATTACATGAATTCAATAAGATCAAACCAACTATACTAGACATGTAATCAAAGTAGACAATGACTATTGCAATTAAGAATATATAAACTATTAAAAACAATGTTTCCCTAATCATAATGAAGAATACAATAAGAGTGAAAGAACTAGAACTATACCAAACTCCGCGCTCCAGACAGACGCCAGGGGCTCCAGATCCTGCTGAAGAACTAGAACTCCTCTACTTCTAATCTAACTAGACTAGAACTATGAACTAGAAGGCTCTTGATGAACTAGAAGGCTTCTTGATGCTTGACCGAAGACTTGAGGCCTTGATGAATAATGGGGATGTTTTCCAGGGAGGGGGTCTGCCCCTTTATTTATAGCCCTATGGGATAAACGTGCGCCCGCGGGATCAAACCGACTTAACCAAGGGCCAGGATGCATTGTGGGAGGTAGTGGAGGAAGATTCCAGAAGACGGTGCCAAACCCTAATTTGGGGGTGCTGCCCGGCGCCAGGGTGGGGCCGACCGGCCCCACAGGTCCGCCTCTGCGGGTCCCATCGCTTCGGGTGTCTTCTAGATCCTTCCCACGTCCTGATAGCGATCATTGCCTTCACGGATAAGTTTCATGATAATTATGCACTCTAATCCCTCTTTTATACTTTTCTGGAATAATCCCTAGAAAATACAGAAGATGCAAAACTCATGGAAATTGTCAATTAAAACCGTAGACTAGTGTGTATTCGTATATCTTTTTATGTCTAAAGTTCTAATAAAAGCTAACGTTATCCACCATCAACAACTCCCCTAAGCTTACCTTTTGCCAGTCCCTTGGCAAACAAACTAAGCCTAATTACTAGTATATTTAGATCAGGAGTTGTTACAATGCTTTCATACTTTCCAAGTACACATGCTTTCAAACAGAGATTTTTCTTCGGATTAGACAGTAACTGCTCTAACCTTCAAACTTACCTATTTTACCTTTAACTATAGGGCTTTACAGCTCTTGCATAAGTCTTGAGCAATCGAAAGACAGAACAATCAAGTCAAGCACTATATCTTTACAGTACCAATATTCTAGTGTTTTTATAGGTTTTCAAAATAAAACTCAGAGCTTAATTGTATGACACCCTCAAGTCTCTCAGTATATATGGTATTTATAGATCTCTCTTAAGACATTAATGATGTTATGCCACCCTACAACTAAGGATATATATAGTCGAGCTCATAGGAGTGGCAATAATAAGGATAGGCATACTTGCAATACATATGTTGTAAAGTCAAATAATGGATTCACAGAGAATCGAGGCATACAATCAAACCAAGATGTGCATGTGTATGGAATATGGTGGATAGGTGTATATATGGTATTTCATGGCTAATCCTAATTCTACTTTTGCTCTTTGAAGATAACTCCCTTCCTTGAAACTTAGAACATTTCACGAAAAAACATGGGCTATCTTTATTTTTATTTTTTTAATCAGAGAGGCGGGCATCTAGTACCCATTGTTTTAATTGCTAGGACATTTGTCCATCTTTTACTCCCTTTTTCTTTTTTTATACTTTTGCATAGCCACATGCATCCTTTGAATACAATAAATGATTGGAGAGATAACAATAAGAACTTAGAGCATTTATAACAAGGGTTATCCTATAGGGTATATTTTTGGTGTTTACTCCCGATGTAGGAGAAAATATTTTTATGATGAATATGGATGAAAGTAAAAATAGTTGTGATTACTCCCAGGGTAGGAATAATGCATATGTAGGCTGGAGTGTGTAAGTGATCTTGGTTTTAAAAGCATGATAAGACTCTCATAAGGTATACAATAAAGGTTGACTGAACTCAATGCAAAGCAAGCAGCATAAATATGCAAAGGTTTCCTATCTCTAAAGATATTATTTCTGGCTCTGGTAGGAATTCACACTTTATCATAGAAGAGCTCATCATGTAGATTTTAAAATTTTAAAATAAATCTCTAGAACTTAGTAATGCTAGAAATAAGATAAATAGCAGCTCAGCCTTCATGAATCATATCAATCAACTACCTAGACTTAGCTCAAGCCTATGTCTCCACAAGTTGCAGGTTCAGAGTAAATTCTTAAATTAAAACAGTAATGTCTAAAACTCGGGAGAATCTAAGGTTGACAACTAGGCACTTAAAAACGAATGACAACAGAGCAACTATTCATCATCTCCAAGACAAAATTTTAATATTCATCAAGTTTTTAATTGGCTCTAGTCTAGACTGCCTCTAAACATACTCTAATATATAGCTAAGTATTTATTTGGTTTTAAATGATTATACATCTTTTTATTTTTTAATTTAATGGACTCATAAAAGACTTTATGACTTGTGGACCTTTATGTGCCCATATATTTTTTGGTATATTATAACTATATAAAAATGACTTCGATAATCGCCTAGGTATAGCTACCTAATAACTAGGGGATGCTCCTCCCCCAAGCTAGATATTTACAATACTTGGTGTTGATGATCTTGAGTGAGCTAACCAACCCGCCGGTCTGGTGGGTACCACTGATAGACTCTCTCCTTGTCATAATATCGTTCCTGCATAATTATACTCCAGCAAGAAAACCAAAACTCGAGGCTCAAATTTAATAAAGGGTTAGCGGTCAGCCAATGAGTAATTGATTATTCTTATGAGCTAATTTTTACGTTGACCATTTTTAGCGAGAATTTCATGTTTCTCTCTTTTTTTGAATTTTCTGATTTTATAATGCAGGAAATAAATACGAATGCTATTTTTATTTTTATTTTTATGCCACCACAGTAAATATTCCTATGGGGTTATGATAAGTTTATTCATATAGAGCTTTCGTATTTATGATACAGTAAATAAAGCAGTAAATATTTTTGTTGTGTTATATTTAATGTGCAAAAAATAAATGTGCTACTAAATGTGTTGAAGTAAAATTACTAATGAATGCTAACTTAATTAGATAACTACCATTCTAACCTAATGGCTAGGGTACAGAATTTAAAGTCTACCGACAGGACTTTGATAAAGGAGAATACTTACTCAGTAGGTTTATCATCTGAGGTTACCTCAGTCAATTTCCCATTTTGCGGTGGTGTAGTAGGTGCTTTTTCTTTCTCCTTCCATCTCATTTCTGTCTCTTCTGCCTCTCTCTTTTCTAGCTACAGTTCTTCAGCTTTATTTTCCTTCTCCCACTTTTCTAGTTGTGCTTGTATCTCTCCTTTTTCTGCCTTGGCAATCTGGTCTATTCTTTTAGCTTCCGCTTCTCACTCACTCCAACATGATGCTTATACTGTCTCCCCTTGCTCCTTGTAGCAGTCTTCATACTTCACAATCTTGCCAGAAAATTCTTCCCATCCACAATGAGGCTGGGCAGCCTGACGGCGGGCTTGGCATCTTCTTCTGTTGCGTTGCATCCTATTCTGCTCACAGTTAGGGAGTGTTCTAAATAGACAGCGTACCTTTCCAGTGGGTAGGTTGAAATGGATATGTCCAGATCCAATGTAGATAATAGCGTTGGTTGTGTAGAGAAATGGTCTTCCCAGAAGGATAGGGGACTCATCGTCTCCCTGCATGTCAAGAACAAGAAAATCTGCGGGTATATATTTGTCTTGTATTCTTACTATGATCTTAACCATGTCTTCAGGGAATCTTAATGATTGGTCCGCCATCTGCAACTGAATATATGTTGGGCATAGGGGTAAATTATCAAATAAATTATCATATACCTTTTTGGATATTATGTTGCAGCCTGATCCAGTGTCACATATGGTGTCGGTGAAAGTGGTGTCTCTGATTGTGCATTCAATGATCGGTATGCCTAGATCACCTCTCTTTGTTGGGAATGGTTGGGGTAGCATATGATTATTTTCTGTATTGATAGCAGTGATTAGTTGAGCGGTTTCTTTAGGTACATGCTGCGGCTTGTTCTTCCTCCATCTTCTATCGTTCTTCTTCTTGGGCACTACTGGCTGTGGTTGCTCTTCTTGTTGATGGAATTGCTTCGGGGCTGCAGGAGTCTTCAAGATGCGGTTCTTGAACAAGAATCTCTCTTTTTTGTCCTTGATGGATAGGACAATCTTGGCATGTTCCACATAGATGATAGCTTTGGTTGTGCACAGGAATGGTCTGCCCAAAATGATGGGTGCCTTCTCATCTACTCCTGTCTCTATGATCATGAAGTCAACTGTGACATATGATTGTCCCACTCTGATGACAACTTCTTCTAGCACTCTCTCGGGGTAGCAAATGGACTGATCTACAAGCTGCAAGCGCATATTTGTGTACAACAAGGGATCACCTAATATTTTCACATAAATTACCTTGGGCATAACATTGACACTTGCGCCAAAATTGCAGATAGCCTCTGGAAAGTTGTGACATCCTATAGAGATAGGAATGACAGGCCTTCTAGGGTCTTCCATCTTCTCAGGTAGTGAGTGGTCAATCCACTGTACATCTACAGGCTCAATATGGTATTGGGTTGCATTATGAATATCAATAAGGTTAGCAGTTTCTAAATCTTCTGGCTGGCCTGGAATCTTACCTTTCTCAAATGGAGGGACAGCAGCAGCTAACTGAGCTAATTGTGATTATAACATTTTATTAAAGCTGTACTGATTCTTTATAGTAGAAGCAAAGGTATCCATTCTAGTATTAATATTTTCTACTAATGCTTTATCATTAGAGGCTACCTTTCTGGACATTTGATCTAACAATTTAGATTGATCAGCAACTAAATCTCTTAAAGGTGGAAGATTTTAATTATTGTAATTATTATTACCTTGGTAATTACCTTGTCGAGGTTGCTGATTCCATCCTTGGTTTGGCTGGTTCCATCTTTGACCTTGCTAAGGACGATAGTAGGTGTTATTGTTGATGAAGTTTACATCCTCTTGTAGTGTAGAGCAGTTGACAGCTGAATGCTTATAGTCTCCACATTCTTCACATGTCATACGGGAATCATCAATGTGCATGACTTCCTTCTTCTCTATGTCCAGCTTCTTCATGATGAGGTCTAGCTTGGCAGTGACTGTGTCAGTTTTCTTAAGATGATGGATGCCTCCTCCTCTCTTGTGAGGTTGAGTACGTTCTTCATTACAGCTCGGATTTGAGGCCATCTTCTCAACAAGTACTTTAGCATATGGGAGCTTAAGTGACAAAAAAGCTCCTTCAGCTGCAGCATCTATGGACTCACAGGTGCTAGAGATAAGCCCGTAGTAGAAGGTCTACATTAATAGCCACTCCTCTATCCCATGATGAGGACAGTCTTTAATGTAATCTTGAAATCTTTTCTATGCTTCAGTGAATGATTCATTATATTGCAGTTTGTTGACACGAAACGTGACTCTCCGCGCCTCACACACGGCAAGCCAAAAAGCGTGGCTTCAATCGGACAACCGCACGGTTTCGGAGATCCGAGCGTGCCGGTCGGTTTGACCTGAAAAAAAAAGCGACAAGGGACAAAAGATTGTTAAATATAAAATCGGAACGTCTTGGGATGAGACGAGGCAGTTCCGTATATACGGCCCCCCTTCCACTTACGGCGACATACGGCTATAGAAGGCATGCGCCAATTATGCATATGATTCATTCGGCTAATATGAAGACAAAACACGTAAAGCATTGATTGCCGAATACGCATGCATGAGAAGACATGTTTGAACAAGTGAAAATTAATTATAAGTTGAAGCATAACCAAGCTCGGCAATTCAACCGACTCGGGGTCCATGAAGAAGGAACTAACAAACTATCACGAGTAAATCCATCAAGAACTTGCATCCGCCGCACGACACTCAATCCTATCAAGATCTAAACGTTTCTAACGTGCAAGAACCCGCAACATGTAACAATCTAGATTGATCTAATTCGGCCACTTGAGCATATGATCTATTTATCATGATAATAAAAGAATAAGAACGTTAAAGAGCGAATAGATCTATAAAAGTGTAGAGCCGAAACTAATCAATCTAGATCGGGCAAAAAGTGTTACAAATAATTAAAAGCATTAAACACATGCAACACGTGGTAACTTAATGGATCTACTAGATCTTTGCCAAATCTAATAGAGCCGATAACTAATCCTTGCTTCGCTAAGCTATCAAGCGGGCGCTTTGCCGCACGGCCATCTAGTCGAGATAAACAAAGCATAAACAAAGACTCGATAACTATCTTGCCTCGCTAAGCTATCAAGCGGGCGCGCCGCCCGCACGGCCATCTAGTCGAGATAAACAAAGCATAAGCAAAGACTTCCCGATCATCAAGCAGACGCCTGCAACACGACCATCCAGTCGAGACGAACAAGACTACTTGCATCAACATCTAAATCCACCGCATGATACTAGACATGATAGCAAGGTTGTCGGAACTTACGGAGGTCGACGGATCGATGACTCCTCTCGAAGAACTCGACGACATGACAAAAGGGACTCGAAACTTGGCACGGGGCCGGTTGTGTTGATTTGATTGTGTATTCCCTTTACAATGGTCGAGGGTTTATATTTATACCCTGGACATAACATGAATCCTAAGAGATTACGATTTACACAATATATTAAAGGTAACTCAAAAGTATGGCGATTCTCTTGCTATGGTCTTCTTTGGAATCCTTGATTATCACGCTCTTCTCCTTCTATTCGGCTTCCTGCTTGCCACCTTTTGCTCCCCGAATGAAGCCACCACCTTCAAAGATAGCCGACCGCATGAATGCTTGCCGAATCGCCTAGAGTTAGCCGACCGCGTGGGTGCTTACCGAACTGCCTAGAGCTAGCCGAATGGATACTTGCCGAATGCTCCCGAATACTTGCGAAGTCGCCGTATGTAATGGCCCACCTGTCATCTTCTCGGCCTTTACCAAAATCCAGTGTTAACACTGTTGAAAGCTTAAAATTTTCCCACGTAGAGCATTCGTCTTGCCTGTAGAAAAGAACTTTGCCAGGAAAGCAGTTGAGCACTGGTCCCATGTGGTGTTCTTGTCTTTGTTGGTGTAGAACCACTGCTTAGCTTTCCCCAAGAGTGAAAATAGAAAAAGATAGAGTAAAATAGCATCTCTTGGTGCTCCTCTGATCGTGAAGGTGTTGCAGATCTCCAGAAAGTGTTGTAAGTGTGCACTTGCATCTTCATGAGCTTTTCCATGCAATTGACTGGCTTGAACCATGGTGATAAGAGCAGGCTTGAGCTCGAATCCATTCTCCCTAGTGTTGACTGCTGGTCCAGTCTAAATGTTTATTGTTATTGGGGCAGAGAACTCACGCAGTGTCTTCTCAGCCATGTCTTCAAACGCAGGAGCTAAATCTTCTCCTATTTGTTCTTCTTCCAGTGTTGGAGCTGGCTCCTCCGAAGAGCTAGCTTGAGCAGCGATGGATGTTCTTGGTGGTGACTCAAAATTGTCCCCTGCTTCTACATACTTCTTTCTTCTAAGGAGTTTCTCTGGATCATCAGTGAAGTTCTTTGGAAGAGAAAAACCATTCATTCATCACCCTACATAAGATAAGCAAATGATAAAAAAACAAAAGCGTACCTATTTGAGTTAGAGATCGATCGGTAATACAATCTTATCCATAATGTATATATGTTATCAATATCTCCTAAGTTTAACGTGCCTTCCCCAAAGAACGGCTCCAAAAATGTTTGTTGGTATTTTTAACGTTATCACTAATTAATAACATTAAAAACATATGGTACTAAATTAATTTGTCATTAGCAACTAGCCACTTATCTAGCATCAACATTCCTAGGCATGAACTAGGTTGTCATACCAAATTATATATGCTAAGGATAAATACAGGTTTTATATATCATTCTATGTGACTAGACAGAAATATAAATATAAACTAAGAATAATTCTGCAAGCGGACGTATAATTATACCATTATAGCATTTTACCTAGAGTACTACCAGGGTTGTCAATTTATATTTATACCGGGAAGGACTAGATAAACTATAATCTATTATATTGATAACAACTATATACAATGAATAAGCGATATTACCAATGTCATTTACTCTACTCATAACAGGTAGAGGTCGCAAGATAAATATAGATAAATATAGGTGATAAATATAATCAAGCATCTGTTGACATTTCTAACGTCGCTACTAGAAATAGAGGTAAATCCCTATCCCCGGCAACGACGCCAAAAATGCTTGTTGGTATTTCTTATGCACAACTAAAATATAAAGGATTCCGCAAGCGCCTGAGAAAACTATTGTAGCATTTTACTTGGGAGTATTCCAGTATCGTTATTTATATTTTACCACTGGGAAACAATGGAATAAGACATTGATAGTTCACCATCATGTATCTACTAACTTAATACACCAACTAGACTAAAGTAGGGGGTAAATGATAGATGATAGGAATTATGTATATATGACACACACACAATAATGTGGAGAATTCTATGATAAGTAAATAGATAGCTAAAGTGAGAGGACAACGGGAAAGTTCAAGGTTCCTAAATACTTTTCTATTACTAAGGTTCTATAATAACTGATTTATGATAGATAAAGCAATCACACAATAACACTTTGGAGCAACAGTACCTATCCAACTCTCGAATAAGACTGGGAAGAAGGTAGCTGGGTAGGCTGCCAAAAGCTCTACGAAACACCAACTCCGACGTGGTGGAATACGAAGACCAACAAAGCTGTCACCTCTGATGGCTACCACAACTAACTGTAAGAATCGGGCGCAAACTCAGGTAAACACTAGCCTAGACACCACGTCTACGCTAACGATTACTACTCTAGTCACGTACGCTAACTAGAGCACCTAATACAGATGGAGATCCCATGCTAAAGTATAACAACTATACTAAACATAATATAAAGGCATAAAGTAAATAGAGAAGATAAACATATTGAAGCATAAGTCTTACAAGAATAGATACAAAGATATACCAGAACTCTAACGACTCCTGCGAAGACTCCTCCGAACCCCGGGCGTAGCGCCGCTCTCCCTAACTCTCAACTAGAACTACATTGGAAAGTCTAGCCCTAATTCTCTAGAGATGAGAGGTCATCCATTCGAGGGACGCCTCTACATCTCCATAATAATGTGGTGCCCTCAGGGAGGGGGGTCTACCTCTTTATTTATAGTCTAGAAAAGCCTCCACCTCTTCTAGACAGGCGATGTGGGACTAATTCGACTTCGGCATCGGTGGAGATGCAAACCCTAAGGCGGTAGGAGGCCATCCGTCGGCGGGCCACAAATGGGCTCCGGAGGGCGCCGGCCGGCCCCGGGTGGGGCCGGGCGGCCCCACCCTCAGAAGCAGTGGGCCCCACCTTCGGTTGGTCGCTTTCCGTGTCTTCTAGAATCTTCTAGTATTGGTTTCGTGTGGAATTGATATCTTTTGACTCGGACTCCAAATATAGCAAATGATATGTCCATTTCGATCGTCTCAACAAGCCCGTCGCAGTGGTGTAGTCCAATTCATCATTTGAGACACTTTTATTCTCTGCAAAATTGGATATACCTGCAAAACGATCAAGAACAATACAACTCGTGGAACTCGTTAGAATCAAACACTACAACTATGCTTTATGGTTGATATCATGTTATATTGAGCAATAGTTGATGGTATAAAATAGGCATTATGGACCGTCAACAGCATCATAAATAATGGATAAACATCAGAGCACTTTCTAGTTATAATAATAGCTAGCCAATAGATAAACTAAAGAATTAATATCTAAGGTAATTCTATAACTACATCAATGAATAAGTCTAAGTAGTGCAATTACATCTAGCAATCATTGTTAGATTAGTCCTACATCATGATCACATGTAAAGGGCATTATCTAGGAAGGATGTGAAATAGAGTCATCACCCAACTTCGCAACCTTGCCTGCTTGCCTATATACCGGGGGGAGGGGGTGGACTACAGAGGAATCAACGCAGCTGTCACCTACGTGAACTACCACACAACCCAGCACATCAGTGTGCACTTGTAGATAAACAGAATATCTAAACATCACGTCTACATATTGTTCATCATCTACCCAATGATCGTTTGGATAAACGCTATACGAGCAATTACATGAATTCAATAAGATCAAACCAACTATACTAGACATATAATCAAAGTAGACAATGACTATTGCAATTAAGAACATATGAACTATTAAGAACAATGTTTCCCTAATCATAATGAAGAATACAATAAGAGAGAAAGAACTAGAACTATACCGAACTCCGCGCTCCAGATAGACGCCAGGGGCTCCAGATCCCGCTGAAAAACTAGAACTCCTCTATTTCTAATCTAACTAGACTAGAACTATGAATTAGAAGGCTCTTGATGAAATAGAAGGCTTCTTGATGCTTGACCGAAGACTTGAGGCCTTGATGAATAATGGGATGTTTTCCAGGGAGGGGGTTTGCCCCTTTATTTATAGCCTGGTGGGATGAACGTGCGCCGCAGGATCAAACCGACTTAACCAAGGGCCAGGATGCATCGTGGGAGGCAGTGGAGGAAGCTTCTAGAAGACGGCACCAAACCCCACAGGTCCGCCTCTGCGGGTCCCGTCGCTTCGGGTGTCTTCTAGATCCTTCCCACGTCCTGATAGCGATCATTGCCTTCATGGATAAGTTTTATGATAATTATGCACTCTAATCCATTTTTTACGCTTTTCTAGAATAATCTCTAGAAAATATAGAATATACAAAACTCATAAAAATTATCAGTTAAAACTCTAGACTAGTGTGTATTCGTATATCCTTTCATATCTAAAGTTCTAATAAAAGTTGATGTTATCCACCGTCAACAATCACCACCTTCATTGGTTGACTCTTGATTTGTCTTGCCTAAGATCTCCTTCATCTTGTCGAGCTACTCTTGCATCTTGTCCATTTGCTCTTTTTGTTGCACTTGCAGCTTTTTAGGTGAGTCGAGGGTGAGATTTGTTCGACTAGAGCCTTCACTGTATCCGGATCTATCTTGGCCAAAGTTACTCCTCACGTGGTGAAGCATTTATCCGAGGGACCAACACTCTGATACCAATTGAAAGGATCTAATTGGCCTAGGGTTGAATAGGTGTATTTAAAAAACCTAAAACTCACAAACTCGAAATGTGAAAGTTAAGTACCAACCGGAAGTTCCGGTGGTTTGGAGCGGAAGTTCCGGTTAGTGACCAGAACTTCCGGTGCAAACCAACCAGAACTTCTGGTCCCCTAGCGAGCTATGGAATCAGAGTGAAATGAGCTGTGATTTCAAATTCAATGGTTACCACACCCTCCTAGATATTGTTGGTGATGATATTGAGCTTTCCAAATGTTCCTACCTCACCAAATCGTAGATCGAGCCCTCCAACCTATGGAATAAGGGTAGGGAGAAGAAACATGAAGAACACAAGAACAAGGGTAGTCGATGCTACCACCACAGCAACAAGTACGCAGGACACAAGATTTATCTCGAGGTTCAGCAATCCCCACAAAGGAGTTCCTATGTCATCGTTGTTGAGGTGACCACGAAGGTCCGACCACTTAGGTCTCCTCCCTCAAGCAACCACAAAATGTTAGCTCGAGATTTCTACTAAGAAGAAGGGTGATACAAATACTTCGGGGTGCCCTCATAAGTAAATCAATATGGGCAACCATGAAGAATGCCTAGACAGCTAGGTTTCCAAGAACCCAAGAGTAATAAACACAAACCAAGCCGGCAAGACGAGGAATCCAACTGCTCAAGTCAAAGATTGATGCTCCCGCTCTCTAATCTCATGTCCTTGCTCAAAACAATCATGGATTGAAGCTTGGAAGCAAAGGAGAGAGAGAGTGGGTGAGTCAAAGCTTAGAGGCTGTTGGGAGAGCAAAGTTACAGTGTATTGCTTGGTGTCACAGTTAGAAATGGAGGTGAGAAAGTATAAATACTTCTAGCGCGGATGACCTACCGGAAGTTCTAGTGGAACACCACCGAAACTTCCGGTCCACCCAGATCTGACCATTGGAGCTTGGGAATGGGCGAGAGAAAGGGTCAACTGGAACTTTCGGTACTCGACCGGAACTTCCGATCACCAGCAGAACTACCGGTGAAACACCAGAACTTCTGCTAGTGCAAATTTCCCAGCTTGGCGCGCACGCAACAACAATGACCGGAACTTCCAGTCCCTGATCAGAACTTCTGGTCAGCACCAGAACTACCGCTGAAACAACAGAAGTTTCACAGCGCGCAACCACCAGAACTTTCGGTCCTAGACCAGAACTTCCGGTCCACCCTGGCTGAAAACAGAAAAAGATCTAAGTGCCCGAGGGTGAAGTTGTGTCTCTCAAGCAAATTAAAGCATCGACATGAGCACTTCTATTCCCCATCTAGCTAGCTAAGTTTGTGTTCCTCTTGATAGTACGACATTTCCTATAACTCAATTCAAAATATAAGAAGGTGAATCACTTAAGTTGAGATGCCTTGCGTCCATCAAATTTAGGGTGCTATGATTCAAAAAAATTCTTTCATTTTATTTCATCAATGGACTAACACCTGTAGATATCACTTGATAAATATGTTAGTCCCTAATTTGATTGTCATTAATTATCCAAAATCCACAACAGGGTGAATGCACTTACAAAGAGAAAGGTGTAATGTAATGTTGTTTGCTTTTGGATCTTATTTGAAGACCATGCACCATCACATCCTTGCTGGTCCATGACTTGTTGTGAGCTATTTGTTGTACCTTGTAATCATCATATTAATTTAATAAACTAAAAATGCTTGATGTTGTTAACCCTACCTCTAATCCTTGTTGCAACTGTACTGTCGGTGTTAGAACTGGCGGTACTAGCACCAACGAGTAAATTTACGGTGCGTGATCCCAACTCCAGAAGATGTGCAAGATGGACACAAAGGTTTACACGGGTCCGGGCAGGAGAAGACCCTACGCCCAGTGGGGGGAAGAAGACTTGTATTATCTTGCACCAAAGTGCTTGTAGGTAGGGTGTACAAGCGGATTGAGAGAGGGCATTGGTCCCAACTCTCGAGGTGATCGAGGCGAGTGCTAGTGTAGTGTGTATGGAGATGTAGTGAGCTCAGGTGGATGGTCCTAAGTGTTTAAACCTGGGTGCCTTAACCTAAGTCCCCGAATCCCCTCCCTAGGAGGGTCCCGGTCCCCCCTTTTATAGCCGCAAGGGGAGGTCCGGGTGTATAGGAGGTGTCTGAACATGTGATGCGGTGGCGGGCGCCGTCTTCGCTGTTGTGGGCGCCGCATCCGCTCGGACTGAGGCCTCGGCGCCCACAATCCTTCTTGCGACGGGGCTTTGGAATGGGCACCGGCACTGTAGGTCGTGACTCGACGCCGTAGGTCAGGGCGCGGCTGTGAGTAGTTTTTCCCCTGTCCTGTAGATGAAGGTTGTCGGCCGTCCCTATTAGAGGTCGGTAGCTCACTGTAGCTTTGACCTCGCCTGGACCCGAGGCTTCGAGGGCTTTCGCTCTTGCTGTCGCGCGTGGCGTGGCTGGCGCAGAGGGGGGCGGTCGTCGTGACAGTCGCCGCCCGTCACGTGCCTAGAATGATGGCTGCCTGACCGGGGCTCCGTAAGACCCGGCCCCCGTATGGGGGATTACGTTGGGTGACGTCATCCGGTGTGGCCGTCGGCGCCGCAGTCGGTGTCCTGGAGCTCCGGTGATTAAACCTGTCACAGAGATAAGGGAAAACAGTGCCTCGCAGTAGTGGGCATGGTCAGCTTTGTGTGGAACGATGAATCCCTGAGCAAGGGTGCAAGCGGCGATGTGACAACCCTCATACCATGTCAGGATAAGGTCCTGCACCAGCAAGGACTGTAGAGGGATGGGGGGCAGGCATTCGTCAAATCAAATTGACCGTGGAATGCGGCGCACCCCATCCAAGGCCCAAGCGTGAGGGCTCGGTCGAGACGGAGAGTGACAGCTCGTCCAGAGGCCTCAGCGGGGAGGGCTCGATCGAGACGGAGAGCGAGAGCTCGTCCGAGGCCTCAGTGGGGAGGGCTCGACCGCCGAGGCCTCGGACGAAGTCGGGGAAGTTGGCCTGCGTCCGAGGCCTCTGCGGGGAGGGCTCGGACGAGGCGGAGAGAGTTAGCACCCGTCCGAGGCCTCTCGCGGGGAGGCTCGGACGAGGCGGAGAGCGGTCTTGGGCACAGGTGGGGGCCCATGCCCTTTGGTTTTCGCAGCCGTATGATTTGGTTTTGCATTTTTGGGCCTAGTTTTGTCCCTGTTTTTGGGTACCCTTATTTTGGTATCCGACATGTACCGTAAAGGAAAGTTGTTTAATTAAATTTAATCTTCTTCATTTATCCACTTAAGATCATCTCATCTTGTATTTTAGTGATATCAATTCTATTAATTAAAGCATGTATTCTTTTCTTTGTTTAGCATCCAAGAGTGAAGTGGTTGCCGATGGTTCTATTCTAGAGGAGGTGAATCCATCAGAGTCAGTTGGTTTTGATATTTGTGGACCATCTGAGGAGTGTGATCCAACTGCTGGAGCATAAACCTCCTTACCTTGTGTTTTAAAATTTATATACTTGTTTATTTTTCATGCATAAGTTGAATAGGTAAGAGATATAAACCACATGATGCATCACTTACCTTATCCTTGCCACTTACCTAAAGATCCTTTTTAGTATTTATAGATTAGTAATGCTTAGCCAAGCTTAGTAAACAAGAATTTGGGTGATGCAGATCGTCATTCGCAATAATGCTTTACGCAGGATTTATCCTGAGGGGTGATGACCCCATCACTAGTACCTCTCTCAAGTACAAGTTAAGGTAGCCATGGTAAAGGCATAAATCGAGACTGGGCAGGTGGCTTGCACTGTGTGATGATCAGTGTAGTGCTCCGTCTGTGTCGATTAAGGACCGATCGTTGTAGGCTTGATATGTGAGCGAGACTTTACAGTACTGGCCACATGCTATGGTAAGCCTGAGTAACTTGGCTATTCCATTACGCGAACAGCTACTCACGCACTGGGAGTGGAGAGATGGTGGGAGTATCGTGTACCCACCCTACGGGTAAACCGTCCGGGACGGCGTAGGGCAGTGGAGTACAGTGCTCTCGGGTAGCGTGGACTGGGTCGTGTTTGGAGGATCCGAGCGAAGGGTTGATATACGTAAGGTCCGGGACCTGCGTATATCGTGTGGTTTGAAAATCCCCAGCTGGGTTATTGATCGGTTTGAATCGTCATTGCTCTTCGGTTATGGAGACTCGTTCCACTGCCACTACTACTGTAAACTTAATGGAGGCGGGCAAAATAGATTAACGGAGGCGGTTTTCCCAACCGCCTCGGAGCATAGGTCACAGTTAATCCAGGCCTTAACTGAGGCTGTTGGGAAAACCGCCTCCGTTAATAGTATTAACCGAGGCGGACGGTTTAAGATAACCGCCTCGAACAAAATTAACGGAGTCGGTCGCTAATACCCAATCGCCGTGGTAAACAGTATTAACGGAGGCGGTTGGGTTAAAGTGACCGCCTCCGTTAATACTTTGCAGAGTTAAAAAAATATTTTCTTTAAACATTTTAAATTAAATTGATTTAAAAATGAATTTGAAATTCAAATTGAAACATGTACCAACAAAGAATACACGCAGATAAAGGATAAACACATAAATTACATCCATTCATTTGTTGTCCCTTGTCGTTCCCAACATTCAACACAAGTTCTCACAAAATACAAGTTTCAATAGCTAGAGTTCTAAATGATCGAGAAGGTAAGATGTCAGTAGCTAATCGAAGATGTCCAAAGAACACGTAATCGTGCATATTCAGCATGTGTCTTCCGGTTGCGTAGCCTCTCGTACTTTTCCACTAACCCCAACTCACTTTCATGGTAGAAGAATTGACCACCGACATGACAACATTGGTCCATTATGAACTTACAGATGTCGGAGATTGTTTGTCTGATGTTTGCGTTGTCCAGCATCCTAATCCTTTTCCACCATCCAAGTGATTTCTTGAGCTGCCGATAGTTGTCACTGTACTTGTCGCAGGCCCTGAGATACTCACAAGCGTAGTATCCACATAGAATACTGCCTTCAGGTTGTTTGGCGCACTGCATGCACGATATATACACAACACGTAATATATATAGTTAGTACATATACATAGTATGAACGATGTCGCAAGACATTAGTTTTAGGACATTTACCGGGAATTCTCGCCTCACTTTCAGTACGTGTCTATACTTTGCCTTCTTCTTCTCAGACCTTTGATCGAAGGTGTCAGGGTCTTCATAGTACTTTCTGTAAGCGCTGTATATATGAAAACCACTAGTGTCAACAACTAAGTTGATACTTGCTTATAAGTATGTAAATGAATAGTCACTTACTATCGGAGACACTCTTCAAAATCCGCGTACGCCTTCTTGTTCGTCTTTCGCAAGGAGTCGAATACGACAGCCTTTCCATCCTGAGGGTAGATTATGAATACAATCCAATGGCCCATGACCCCCAAGCTACACCATTAAATCAATTTAGATCTCAAATCATAAAATATAAGGAGCAGTGAACCCAATAGGTACTGCAAGTATCGTTTGAACTTATTACCCGAACTGATGCGCGGCAATGATACACCCATATTCCAGCACCTTCTTCATGGTTTGGAGGATGTACTGTCCCTTTCTATACTTGATCTCGCCTTGAAGCCTTGTCTGGGCTAGCACCCGTTCAGTCCCGTCCAGGCCCGCCAACCGTGGATCCGTGTCCGGTACATCATAGCCAACGATGGTCCTCTGGATAATATGCATTGGAGATGGGTAGATAATATACTCCCCTACTTCCTTGCAGATATATGCTTGCATCCTAGAAGCACAAGTTGTCGTGATCACATTGCCTAGTTTGATCCAAACAACATAGCTATAGCAATGAAAAGGTTTTCATACACTTACATCGCAAAAAGGGTGACTTGGGCAATGTCGAGGTCCTTGCGCCGTAGCATCCTATGCATGTCGTGAAGTCGAGGGTGAAATAGCAATCCTCGTCCAAATGAAAGTATTCCTTTGGGACCCGCACAATGAAGTCTTTTATGCCTAACTTGGAAGCATGCATATACCACAGATGCCACCTCCAAACCTCCCACGTCTCATACTGGACGAGCTGGCCCAAAGGCAACATGAACTTACCATTCTCGAAGTGGTCGGGGCAGTCTGGAGTCAGGGGCAGAAGTGACAGTGGGCTTGGTGGCCTGTATTTGAGACAAATGAGAAACCAAAAAGTTTATTGACCATATTTGGTTTGTTAGTAGCATATGTACCTTTTGAACGTCGTTGAGAAATTATACTGGCCCGACTCAGCTATTTTGTACGCCGCCCAAGCCTAAGGGAATATTTGACGGGCAGTCATCAAGTATGGCCCTCTCCGGCGCAGGAGGACACACTGTGGCGCCCTCCCCCCTCTTCGTCTGTTGTCTTCTTCGGCGTAGGAGGACACTCTTTGCTGCCATCTTGGCCGCTAGGAGGCGGTGTTTCATGGCCCAATACACCTCCTTATGAGTTGCCTTTGTTGGGAGACAGGCTCCGTTGTAGACTGTTGCAGCCTTGGCCGTCGCCGGCACTGTCATTGCCGCCGTCGTCGTCATCATCACTTGGGCCACCGTCGGGGGGAGATGATGATGGCTGTAACGCTGGAGACAACCTTTCCAGCTCGATATCTGCTTTGTTCCATAGCACGATATCGCCTAGTGCGTCACCGAGCCTTGGCCCACCATTTTCAATTGGAAAATCAAGTTCATGGTCGTCGAAGTCATCTTTAGTGTACGACACAAGAACTAAGGCGTAGTCAGGTGGGAGCGGCTTGCCATTGTACCTAGCTTTATTGTTTGGTGGCTTAACCTCACCTTCTGCCACAACCTTCTTCGTCTTCCCTGTCTGCCCAATGGGCACCTGTAGCTTGCACACCTCTGGCTCCTTTATCTCATCAACAGGGTATCTTTGCTGTTGTGAGGTACCCGACACCATCTGGCCCTGTTCGATGATAGCTTGACCCTGTTGTGGCAACATGCCAGCCTGACGAAACATCTGCGTCCTCAACTCTACCATCTTGGGGTCAGTGCTCGTGAACACATCTTGTATCTTGCCCATGATCATTTCTTGCACTGCCTCATCTCTCCCTTTCTGGATGAGCCCTTCCTTATACCTCTGCCTCGTCTTGGGGTCAGAGCTAGCGTCGGATTGCCATGAGTCCACAGTCTTCCAGCTCTTCCTCGAGGAGACGCCCCAGACGCGGCCACGATGCTCGGGGTTTTTGAGCGCCTCGGTCAACATGTCGTGCTCCCTGTGAGGTTGGAACACGCCTTGTTGCTTGGCCGCGTGGATCGCGAGCAAAGCCTTCTCCGCCTCCTCGGTCTGGGGCTCATTGTACTTCATCCTGCCCTCCTTTATCTTTTTTGGCCGCCGGGCATAGAAGAAGTCACATGCTCTTTCGTCAACTCCTTCTAATGGATTCTCCTGCCCGGCAGCAGCTGCCTGAGCCTCTTCCTCCTGCCACATCTTTCTCTTAGTGATGTACCCTATCATACCGAGGTGGTGGGGGAGCGTGTTCCTCTTTGCGAGCTCCGAGTACTTCTCAGACTTGTTCTGTCTTCCTTCTTCATTAACTTTGTTAACAAACTCAGCCCAAACCTCTTTGGTGATGAAGTTGTAGTCTTTGAAAGGTGTCTTCTCTTCCTTCACATAGTTCTTGTTGAGCTTGTACCTCAAATTGTGAAGGGCCTTACCAGCAATGTCCAGAGCATGCTCCTCGCATTTCTCCAAGTCAACTCCTGGAGGATAAGTGAACCGCCTCTGTATTTCTCCCCACACAGCACCCTTGAGGTCTTTTGGGACTTTCTTCCAATCGAAGTATGTGATCGCCACATGCTCCCTAACTATACAGGAGCACTGGTTGCTAAAGCGCCCGATGACACCTTTTGGCTCAAAGGGCTCTCCCTATGGCCCTACGCTATGTATGGCATGCACCTTCTTGTGAGATTGCACCTTGTGCCTCCCGTGTTGGCTCCTCTTCAACCCTGACTTGCTGCCACTCTTGCTACTGGCTGTTTTGGTTGAAGAGCTCGGGGTGGGACCGGATGCATGCCCCTCTTCTTCTCCCTCCGATTGGAACTCCAAACACAAAGGCACCGCCGGTAGCTATCGAGGAGAATAAATCAGATTAGTTTCATGCTTAAATGGCTCACTCAGCAATAGCTACTGATGTTGCGTTAGTTATGTACATACGTGCCCCTCAGCTTCTAGGTCTCGTGCTGGGGTGCGAGAACCTCACGTTGAAGGCCCCTCCTCAGTTGGCGTATAGGTCGGATCTTTCTCTTCCTCTGTACGCTCCTTCTTCTCTGGCGGAGGTGTTGGCACCTCCTCCTCGTACTCTGCATCACTTTCATCTGATGAAGATGAGCCTTCAGAGCTCTCATGTGGAGTTGGGGGACGCCATTCTTCGTTTAATTCAGCCATGGACAACTATGTAGAAGAGTATGCAGGAGATGAGTTAAATGCAACAAGTTTGAGAAGAAAAGCCAACATCCACAATGGTAGTACATAGTAGTAAGCAGTAGTTAGTAGTAGTTAGTAGCAAGTAGTAGTAAGTAGTACTAAAAAGTACTAAGAAGTAGTAAGTAGCAGGTAATAGTAAGTAGTAGTAAGTTGTAAGTGTAGTAGTAGTAGTAAGTGTAGTAATTAGTAGTACATAGTTGTAAGCAGTAGTTAGTAGTTAGTAGTAGTAGTTAGTATGTAAATGACACAACATATTTGAAGGAATCATGAATTATATTCACTTGAACACAAGAGTACATTCTATTTCTCATTTACATTGTGAGTACAAAAGAATTGAGAACAAAAGAGTACAAAATAGTAGAAAATTACAAAAGAGCTTTAAAAAAAGGTACACATTTGGCTCAGAAATGCCCCATTGTAATCACATCGCTACTAAACTGGTTGCTTCTATATGGTATACAAGCCATCCAAGGTTAGCAGCTCACAAGTATGGGGACATTACATTTCATCATCATAGCCACGTCCTCAGCACATATATAAAGGAATACATCATTGCCAATGCCACTGCCTCAGCATATATGAATACATCATTGCAAAATACCGTATAGTAGGTGTACAAGACAGTGAGTAGTAGGAAGTAGTAGTAGTACACAGTAGTAGGAGTAGTAGTAGTACACAGAGAAGTAGACAGAGAAGAGTAGTAGGAAGTGAAAGGTTTTAAAAATGGGTCTCAGAAGCATGTCGATCATCATTTGATCATACACTTGGAGCATCATGGCACCATAACAAATCAAGAGGAGATATAGTAAGGGCGGTTGGTAATGATGCCAAGTTCCTCCACAAGTGTTGATCATCAGCTCATAATCCATGTTATGTATGGATTGGACAATTTCATCATCGGCATATATCAAGACCCTCATCATTGGCATAAGGCATGTGCTCAGTATGTAAAAACACTCATCATCATTAGCATAAGGCATGTGCTCAGTATGTTAAAACACTCATCATTGGCATAAGGCATGTACTCAGTATGTAAAAAACATTATCATAGGCAACATTCCCAGTAACCCCACAGCAGGTGGTAGTAGAATAATGTCCAGCATATATATAGAAAAAACAGCAACAATAGACTAGAAGAAGTACAATTCAGTTAGACATCAAGACTAATAGTAGCATCATTGGACATGCCTTATGCCTCACGTGGTAGTATAATTTAGATAGACTAATAGCTGCATATATATACCCAACGAGCAATAGAAAATGAGGCTCAGCAGGTCCATAGGTTTCATAAACATTAAAACATCATTGCACATGCCTTATGCCTCAGGTTTGTACTCGAATACAAATTAAATCATCATTGCACACGCCTTATGCCTCAGGTGTAAACGTGCTCATATAGCAATTAAAACATCATTGCACATGCCATTGCAGTGGCTAAAAGACCCAAGTATCCTGTCAGCAGTTGATGTACAGGAAGTAAGCCCCACACAAGTCAACAAAGCACAATTGATTATATGGCAGGTATAGATAGCAGGTAGTAGTATCATGTAGTAGTATCATGGTAGTATATGAGCAACAGCGGTAGACAGCTATCAAGCAATGCCCATCTCAACTCATGGTGCTGATCTGATCAGATCAGCCACAAACACACATATGTTAACAGAGCAACAATAATGTCCAGCATTATATGAAGTTCTTGGTTTCTAAATTTAAACTGGATAAATCAAAGTCCCACTAATTAAACAAACAAGCGCAGGGCTGCAAGCATACAAGGAAAAGGGGACATGGGCAGATCAGATTTTGATTCTGTTCGGTTCATAACAGATTGCAATCCAGTGAAGTACTACAACTACAAGGACAGACAACTAGAAGATATGTAGACAACTAGAAGATATGCAGGTAGGCAGGAGCTGCTGTTGTAATTTGATGAGTTACAGGGTAAAAATGCAGGCTTAATTAAGTAAAAATGTAGGCAGGAGTTGCTGTTGTAATTTGATGAGTTACAGGGTAAAAGTGCAGGCTTAATTAATAAAAATGCAGCCATAGTACTACATAAGCACTCCAGTACCAGAAAAAGGGGACAAATCATGACAAAAGCTATATGTGTTAGAACAGGCACTCACATTCAAAACCACATTCCGCTGAATAACAATGATATAAGTTTTTTTCAACAAAGAATGCACAAGTAACCAGCACAACAAGGAACCCCATACCTTGCATTGATTCTGAGAGAGATTTCAGATTAAGCTAGGGATTAATCTAGGGATCGAGCAGAGAGAGAGAGAGAGCGGAGAGGAAGGTAGGGGTGGTACCTTTAGAGGAGAAGGAAGGAGGTCGCCGGCCAGGCTCGGGGGACGTGCAAAAGAAGGTCGTCCGCACCAGAGATGGCGGTGGCGACGGCCGGACCTAGGGTGCCGCCACGAGGGGAGCACCGGAGATGGCAGCGGCGGCGTGCACCGGAGATGGATGAGGACCGAGCAGGCGCGGAGGACCTCGGAGTGGAGGAAGAAGACGTCAGACGGCGGCGACGACGGCAGTGGCGCTGAGCAAGGGATGGCCGGCGGTGGCGGTGGCCAAGCACCCGAGATGGTGTCAAGGCCTAGGGTTCCGCCACAAGCCGGATGAGGCACTGGAGATGGCGGCGGCGGCGTGCACCGGAGCTGGATGAGGACCGAGCGGCGGTAGCGGCGACCGAGCACCGGAGATGGCGTCAAGACCTAGGGTTCCACCACGAGCCGGATGAGGAACCGGAGATGGTGGCGGCGGCGTGCACCGGAGCTGGATGAGGACCGAGCGGCAGTGGAGGTCGGAGACGGACCGAGCGGGCGCGGAGGACCTCGGAGAGGAGGAAGAAGACCTCGGATGGCGGCGGTGGGGAGAAATTTCTGCAGCCCTTCGGTGTCGATTTGAAAACGGCCGAAGAACTGAGGAAGAAGGGGGAACCGCGGGGTATATAGGCTTGATTAACAGAGGCGGGTAGGATACACGGCCCGTCTCGGTTAATATTAACCGAGGCGGGTGGGTTAGAAAGACCGCCTCCATTAATGGAATTAACCGAGGCGGCTGGTTTAAGATGCCCGCCTCGGTTAATCCCTAACCTAATATTATAAATTGCTGGGTTAACTTGCTCTATTTAAATAATGGTAAATGTTTTATAAACATTAATTTATTTTTCCATTTAGTACTGGTAAGTTGTGTAATTTGTAGGGTAGTAGTAGTAGTATAGTTGTAGGGTAGTAGTAGTAGTAGTATAGTGTAGGGTAGTCGTAGTAGTAGTATAGTTGTAGGGTAGTAGTAGTAGTATAGTTGTATATGGTAGTTCCCGTTATACAAGAGTATAGTTTTCTGGTAGTATAGTCATAGTATCATAGGACTACAAGTATGACAAGAGTACGAAGACATTGATTTGGTTCCATTACAATACTTAGTTACATAGAAGTTCTCATTAATCAATGAGTGAGTACATTATTAAATATCGCTATGGCATACATATCACTTTGCTGCAACTGATCCTATGACAGTCTTCTTCTCACCATCGAGGCGGACCCAAGGCTTGATCTTGGTTTTGTTGAAGCGGTTCTCTACTTGCTTAATCTTTCTTGGATGGTCGGTAAAGAGCGAGAACTCAGCGTAGTGGTTGTGTTGTTCGGGACTCTGCACTCCATCAGCACCCATGATCCTTTGCTTTCCTGACACAACGACATGCTTCTTGGCCTCTTTGGGCTTCGTGAAGTAGGCTACCTGTGCGACACGGTCTGCAAGTACCCACTGATCATCTTTGTAGCCGACACTTGCAAGCTCAACTGTAGTTAGGCCATATTCATCCACGACAACTGCCTTTGGCTTCACCCACTAACACCAGAAAATTGGTATCTGAAGTTCACCGCCATAGTCAAGTTCCCATATCTCTTCAATCTGCCCAAAGTATGTCCTGATCTCTCCAGTGTCCGCGTCAATGCCCTCATATCGAACCCCACTGTTTTGTGACGCGCTCTTCTTGTCCTTCTCTTTCGTGTGGAACCGGTAGCCATTTATGTCATACCCTTGCCATGAGGTGATTTGTGTGGACGGACCAGACGCAAGCCTCGCTTCATCTGATTCTCCATAAGGCGGTATGCCCTGGTGTTTGATCCATGTCGTGAACTTCATCCTGTGTTGTTTTTGTACCCATACCTCGAATCGTCCATCAGCAAGCGCGGATCTCTTCCAGGTGCTTCCGAACCCAGTTGTCCATGACCACTAACTGATTAAGTGCGTTGTGATGAGCTTCTTGCATCAATTCTTCTCCTACATCTGTGTGTACTTTCCTCCCCGTACACTCCATCCCCGAGGTTTTGCCTTCATGCAGATGGACGGACAACCCAATCGCATTTCCATCGCGGATGTATTTCGTGCACCAGTTAATGGACTCCTCTGTTGTGTATGCCTCGATCATAGAGCCTTCTGGGTAAGCACGGTTATGCACGTATCTGTTCAGAGTTGACATGAACCTCTCATACGTCCACATCTGATGTAGGTAGACAGGCCCAAGTTTCCGTATCTGATCAACCATGTGCATCATCAGGTGTGGCATAATATCAAAGAAAGACGGTGGGAAACACATCTCGAGCTGGCATAGAGTCTCTGCGATGAACTGTTTGAGGCCTGGCAGCTCAGCTTCATTGACGACCTTTTGTGTGATGAAATTGAAGAAGTAACTGAGGCTTGTGATTACCATCTTCACGTACTCTGGCCCGATCGCCCTGATCACAATTGGAAGGAACACCGTGAGCATGACATGGCAGTCATGTGCGTTGAATCTGGTTAGTGTTAGGTCCTTCATGGAGACCAGACTCTTGATATTGGAAAAGAAACCGGTTGAAACCTTCACAGCCCTAAGCCACTGGCACACGGCCCTCTTCTCATCAAATGTGAGGTTGTAACTCGCACCTGGAAGATCTACTTTTCCACTCTGCGCCGCAGGTGTTGGATGAATTTCCTGCCTGATGTTCATGTTCACAAGATCTTGACGTGACTTTAGACTGTCCTTCGTCTTAGTCTTGATGTCTAGCAGGACGCCAATGACGCTTTCGAAAACATTCTTTTCTAGGTGCATGCAGTCCACGGCATGGGGTGTATTCAAGTGCTTCCAGTACGACAGGTACTTGAAGAAACATAATTTTTTCTTAAAAGGCAAGCGGACGGCTGCCCTTGCTTCTTCATCCTCCTTATCATCATCTCGCTTTCTCTTCCTCGTCTTTTTGGTACCATCTTCTACTTTTTCTTCTTTCCGAACTCGACCGCCATGTCCTTGACCATGCCAAACACTTTTTCTCCCCAACTCGTCTGTTCTGGCTCATCAAGTTGTGGCTCATCATTATTATCGAAGTACTTGTTCATCTCTCGTTTTCTGTACCTGTGGCCCTTGGAAAGCCATCGTCTGTGCCTCATGTACACCATCTTGTTGGATCCCTTAAGGTAAGTGTAGCAGGTACCGTCAATGCAAACTACACAACCTGACTTACCTTTGATCTGGCCCGTCAGTGAAAAAAGCCCAGGGTAATCAGTTATGGTAACAAAGATGATGGCTTTTAGAGCGAACGTCTCCTTTCGGTATGTATCCATCATCTTGACCCCAACTTCCCAAAGTATCTTCATGTCCTCCATAAATGGCTCCAAAAAGACATCAATATCATTGCCTGGCTACTTAGGCCCTGAAATGATCATGGTTAGTAAAAGATATCGACGTTTCTAACATAGATAGGGAGGCAGGTTGTAGATGGTGAGGATGACAGGCCATGTGCTGTGGGTGCTGCTCAGGTCGCCGAACGGATTCATTCCATCTGTACTCAGTGCAAACCTAACGTTCCTTGCCTCGTCACCAAACTCCTTTGGGAACATGGCGTCGAAACGCTTCCACTGCTTTGCATCAGACGGGTGTCGCAGTTGGCCATCATTCTTCTTGCGTTCTTCTGATGCATGCCATGTCATGAGCTTCACATCCTCTGGATTGCCGAATAGAGCACGCAGCCGATCGATCACGGGTAGGTACCACACAGATAGTGCATGACTTTTTCTCTGTATGTAACCCTCTTCTTCCTGATCCTCATGTGACGGGGTATGCTTTGTGGTCGTCTTCTTCTTCTTCTGCCCTCTCTTGGTGGGTCCCTCATCACTCGCGTCCACACGACAGCCGGCATTCCTCTTGTACTGACTCGTGCCACAGTGTGGATAGCTCTCCAATTTCTCGTACTCGCCCCGATATAAGATACAGTGGTTTGGGCAAGCATAAAACTTTTTAAGCTTCATCGCCACTGGACGGATCAACTTCTTTGCCCGATACGTATTGGCGGGGACTTTGTTACCCTCTGGAAACATACCGGCGAGGATACGTAGCAGGTCATTGAAGCTAGTGTCGGACCAGCCATGATGAGCTTTCAGCATCAGTAACTGAAGGTTAAAACGCAACACCGTCCAGTGCTTTGGACACTCCTTGTACAGCGGATCAATTGCCGCCTGCTTCATTTCTTTGAAATTCTCTAGCCACTTTAGATCCCCAAACAGAACATCGTCTTCGTCCATACGATTAGCAAGATTCTCAAATACCTTCGCATCTTCGGGAGCCAATGCATTAACATCAACATGCTCACCATCATCCCTAGCACCATCATTAATTTCCATGTCGTCAAGAATATCAGCAATGCTGATGAAATATGGATTCGGACCCTCGCTGCCTGCTGCTGTTGAGGACGGAGGCGGTTGTTGTTCACCGTCGACATTGACCGGTGCGGGCACCTCTAAGGTCATCGACGAGGTCCCTTTAGATGCACTAGTGGGAGTCGGATCTGCTTCACCATGATGCTTCCAAACAGTGTAATCCTTGACGAAGCCATGACGGATTAAGTGAGATTGCACCATGTTATCTTCCTGGAGAAGGTTGTTCTTGCAGCTATTACAAGGACAAATGCTGCGCTCCCGACCCAAGCTGAGACGATGCTTCTTCGCTGTGGCAACAAACTTTTTGACATGGCCAAGGAAAGACATATCGGCCAGCTGCGGTGTCTTATACATCCAATCTCTGTCCGCCATGATGAACGGTGACCTTTCACACAGAACAACAAAGTCAGAAAAGCAAAAAAATACACCAAAAATGCAAATGAGTAGCTCTAGATCTAGTTTTCTCTCTCCTCCATGCATTTAGATCTAGAGAAGAAACTACACCCTAATCAAGCAACAAAAGAGGAAATACGAGTTGGAGAGCAAGAGTTAAACTTTGAGGACCCAATCCAAGGGCAAACCCTCCCTTCCCCCCTCTAAAATGGCAAATCCAAGCTCTAGATCTAGTTTTCTCTCTCCTCCATTTGGATCTAGAGAAGAACAACCAAAATCAAGCACAAAGAGAGAAAAATGAGAGTTGGAGAGTTTGATTTAACCTTTTGCGGTGCTCTCCTCCACCAAATCCAAGGGCAAAACCTCTCCCCCTCTAAAATGGCCAACTTTTGGGTTTTGAGGTCCAAAACCCAAAAAATGGAGGAGGAGCCGCGGGGAAGAAGAAGCTGTGCTGCTGTTTATATAGCGGAGATTAACCGAGGTGGTCAACATAACACAACTGCCTCTGTTAATGATATATTAACGGAGGCGGCACTGTTACGACAACCGCCTCCGTTAATAAATTAACGGAGGCGGTTGTTTTAAGTTAACCGCCTCGGTTAATTGACATTAACGGAGGCGGTTGTGTTATGTTGACCGCCTCGGTTAATGTATTAACCGAGGCGGTTGCTGGCCGGCAGCCCTGGTCTCGTCCCAAAGACCTATTAACCGAGGCGGACGGCCTGCCCAACCGCCTCCGAGCCTCATTTTCAAGTGCCTCCTAAAAGATTTTGTGAAGTAGTGTGCCCTACATCGTAGTTAGCATATGGAATATGATGATGGCAATGAAAGGAATTGTAAAAGTGTGATTCTTATATATAATGTTTGATTTAGAACAGGTGTTAAACTTAGATTTTTCTAATACTCAAATGGATATAAATCAAAAAGTAAGGATCAAATTCTAGAAGCATTTTCATAAAAGTATTCTCTCATTTCTAGCCCAGAAATCCCATTAAACCAGCATGTCCTTGATACTCTTCCTCTATCAGGTAAGAAATTGTTGAGTACCCTCATGTACTCAGGGTTTATTAAACCCCTGTTGTAAGTGAACCGCATGAGCAGGCGATGTTTTGTCCCTGCTGCATGATGGTATTAAAAGAAGAAGAGTAAGAGTAGAAGTTGTTGATGTTTTTGTGTGCACCCATGGGCAGGGTGACTTTTCTTTGTGTGGTTTGTAAAAAATTAATAATGGTACTTACTCTATGAGCGAGAGTGAAACGATGGTTTGTAATAATGTTTAATCTGGTTTGTAAAACTATGTTGTATACTTCCGCTTTACTGATGTAATATATTTTGTATAATTATTTAAACTCTATTGTAATACTATGATGCTGATGTAACCATTCGATCCTATTTGGAAGAGCAAAGTTGGCTAAGTCATTTGACTCCCATGCATAAGTAATCAGAGGCCCGAGAGGCAATGGTACGTGTATGTGGGCCACTCAATTTAGCCGGTTCTATGACATTCACAAATCAGGTTTTAGTGATTATTAAATATGTGGATTAAGATCACTTCAAGCTTAACATGTCATTACCATGGGCAATAAGGGTTGGAATGCCACATGGTCTCCAAACAATACCAAATGCACTCAACCCTAAGTTAAGCACTTTTAACATTTAATTAATTAATTAACTACTATCCATTACACATGTAGTGATGATTATTACTAACACTACACAAGCGAGCCATGAATCATTAGGGTGATAATGATCCATGGACTCCAACCAAAACCAAAAGGAATCCATCCTAAGTGAAGCATCTCACTAATCACTTAGGCAATTTATTTATTTATTAAACATGTGAGCACTTTTACACTTAAACTATACATGACCATGCCTTGGACTAGAAAGGATTTGCTGATCCAGGGTCTTCAGACAATACCACAAATCACCCAACATTTAATTAGTTAACTAATTAATTAATTAGTTATTTTATTAACCATTTTTACAGTCATTAAATAAGCCCAAAATTATTCTCTCAAGTGAAATTGCTCCAAACAGAATCAAAATTTTAGTGGAGGATGCTTTTAGCATGAAAAGCTTAATCCTAATTTTTTATAATTTATGTCGATAGGGTTACCTAATCGTGCTAGTCCCGTCTGAGTCGATTAAGGACCGTTCGAGTAGGCTTGTTATGTGAGTGAGACTTTGCGATTGCCACATACTCCGAGAAGCCTATGTACCCTGGCTATTCTGGTTTGGGAATAGATACTCACGCACTGGGAGTGGAGAGATGGCGGGAGTATCGTGATACCCACCCTACGAATTCACCCATGGTGCGGGGTACGGCGGTGGAGTACTATACTCTCGGGTGGCATGAACCCAGTCCTATTAGGAGGATCCAGGAGAGAGGTTGATATATACAAGGCTTGAACCTACATATATTGTATGGTTTAGGAATCCCCAGCTGGGTTATTATTCAGTTCGAATCGTCATTGCTCCTCGGTTATGGAGACTCGTTCTACTGCCCTACATTGTAGTTTAATTATGGAACATGATACCTGGATATGAAAATGTTTTGATGACAAGTGTATGATTTAGATTAGGTGCTAATGGAAAGGTTATTATTTAATTTGAGCTAAAACTAGCAAAGTAAGGATGAGGATTTTAGTAAGCTTTTCCGCAAAATTACTATCTAGTTTCTGGCCCAGAAAACCCATTAAGCCAATATGCCCTTGATTTTCTCTCTGTCGGGTGAGACTTGTTGAGTACCCTCATGTACTCAGAGTTTGTTAAACCCCTATTACAGGTGAACCTCATGAGCAGACGATGTTTTGTCCCTACTGTATGACTGTATTAGAAGAAGAAGAAAAGTAGAAGATGTTTGCTGTATTTGTGGCACCGTGGGCAGGGTGACTTTCTTTTATGTGGTTTGTAATAAAGATAATAATGCTACTACTCTGTGAGCGAGAGATGAACAATAGTTTGTAATAATGTTTAATCTTGGTTTGTAAAACTATATTGTATACTTCCGTTTTATTCTGATGTAATATATTTGTATGATTATGTAAACACTGTTGTAATATTGTGATGCCAATGTAACCATTCGATCCTGTTCGGAAGAGCAGAGTTGGCTAAGTCGTTTGTCTCCCATGCATATGTAACCGGAGGTCTGAGAGGCAATGGTACATGTATGTGGGCCACTCAACTTAGCCGGTTCTGTGATAGCCGGTACCAGCAATGGTTATAGGTTATTACAGTATTACTTTTGCAAAACCTCAAAATTAATATTAACACGAGTTTGCAAAACTAAAAGTTTGTTTCCGACGTATCCCTTGCTTTTGGTTCTTTCCTGCTTTTGAGAAATAGCACTATCGCTATGATAGTGATAGAAAGAGTAAGTAGCATGTGTTTTCTCTTTTGCCCTACTTTATAAAAGTTATGGAGTGCTTGGGTACTCTGGTGTGCTATATTTTAATGCTAAGAAATTTGGTTGCATGTGAGTTATGTAAACTCTGGTGTGATACTATGATGCCAATGTAACCATTCGATCCTGTTTGGAAGAGCAGAGTTATCTAAGTCATTTGTCTCCCATGCATAAGTAACCGAAGGCCTGAGAGGCAATGGTACGTGTATGTGGGCCACTTAACTTAGTCGGTTCTATGACAGCACTGATATGGCAAGTGCTGCATTTGCATGCTCTACTAGACCATCCTCATTATGTTCCCATCCTAGAAATAATTTTGTAAGCTTCGAGTTGGTGGATAGTTTACCTTGATCTGCCCCTTCCAAATGCTCGACATACTCTAGGCCATTGATCCTCAACTCATGGCAGAGTGTCCTCTTGAGTTGTGCAATTTGGCTACATAGATTACCGCTTTTTCCATCAAGCTCACATGACCCTTGCAAATTCAAACTCTCTCTTAGTTTCTGAACTTCATCTTTTACTTCAAGTGCTAGTTCTGCCTCAATAGTTTTAAGTGCTTTTTTGAAAGGCTCAACGGTTTTAAGTGTAGACATGTTAAATATGCTATCCGGCATGTCATTAAGGAAAAAATAGCCCCTAAGATCCAAAGTTTCAAGTCATAAATCGCTAATAGAAGAAGGCGGTGTTCAAACTTTACACAGAATGACACATCTAAATGCTTTAACATCAAGAGTTTGCATAGAGAATCAGGCAAAATTTGAACCTTGGAACAACTTGCCATGTTGAAAGTTTCTTGTTTGGTTTTGGTAATTGAGTGACAACTTAGGTGGACTAATTGTGCTCATGTGATATTTGCAGAGAATTAGTCCACAAGTGCATGTGTGTGAGCAATTATGCCATGGAGGTGGTGTAATTTGTTAGAAGGCTCACACTGTGACGATGGAGGAGCTTAATGCATGATACATAACATGGAGTCATATGGGTAGATGAGAAGATCAAGACAAGACCTGGCTTGATGGGCCGATCGTGATGATGAAGGGCAAGTTGGAGGCTTTGAAGCTGTTGGTACCAAGTGTTAGGAGGCTTAAGCAAAGACTTGGTGCTAAAGGTCCAAAATGATGGTGAAGAGCGAGTGAGGTCAAGATTGATGGACCAAAGGCCGCATGATGATATGGAGTGGATCATATCATTCATGTGGGTGGCGGGTGCATGTGTTGCATTGACACCAAAGGAGATCGAATGGAAAGCGCAAGGCAAAGGTATAACCTAGGGCTTTTCCATTTCACCGGTCATAGGTGTGTAGAGAAGTTGATGACCGGATTTAGGATAGATGGCCGTACTATCAAGAGGGACAAACTTATTTTATATCGGTCATCTAGTACCACTTGAGCGATTTAACTTTGCATCATGTTGCTAGGATCGAGTGGCAAGGCGAGAAGGAGTGAAAACCCTTTGAAAAATATTTGTGAAAATGCTAACTCATGTGCACAAGGTGGTGGATGTGGCAGAACCACCTGAATTAATACAATCCCAAGAGTACCCATCTTTCGTTAGACACTAGATACTCAAGTGAGCATATTAGTTCAAACAGATTCCATCGAGCACACCCCACGGAAGAACTCAAAAGTCCATAATTTCACCCAGGATACATAATGAATACGGAACTTACATCACTTATTCTATTACATACAATAGAGAGTCTCAAAAATTTATTCATTACAATACCAGAGTTTCAGAGTATAGAAATTAAACAGCGGAATTTAATTAAACAGTAGCGAAAATGATACAAGGATCCATCTGTGCCCACCAGAAGAATCCTCCACACACAATGAGCTCCTCAGGCTGCACCTGCAACAGGGGTAAAATAAACCCTGAGTACACAATGTACTCGCAAGACTCACCCGACTAATGGGAATAACTTCCCGACTCTCAAGGATATGTTAGGGCTATATGGTTTGCTGTTTTATTTATTTATTTACGGAAAGCATTACTAAGAGTACATCTTTATTGTCAGATTATTAGCCATCATTTTAGGTTCATTAGCTAACCCTTCTATGTTAAGCACCTGTTCTATTTTCAAGCAAGTGATAAGCAATCAGAGTCTTTTTTATCCATCTCCATGTTTCATTTCTTACTACGGTGGTAGACCATAGCCAACTCGTACCGTCTGAACCAAAGGTGATTCGTGAATCAATATACCCAGCTGGGTGCCCCGAAAACACACGCCTCACTTGTCCCTAGGCACAAATAAGACCAACCCATCCCACTCCTGCCGAGGGGTCCAGGTCCCCGTCTAAGCTTGGACTCCAAGCCCCCACTACCTGAGTTATGGACTCGGTAGGGTGCAAGGACCTCCACCATCTCTGCCTTAGCCGGTCCAGATAGAGCCGAAACCCACGACAAGAGAGAAACAAGCCTTCCCGCTCCCACAAGCAAGTATGTGCTCGGGACAATAAGTCTGTGACCTGACTAACATCCACAGCAACGGACGGTCCTCAATCAACACGGACAGGGAAACAATGTGACCAAGCTAAGCCCGTGGCCACGGAACATAACCTATCACACCCACCAATACCCAAACCATATCCCTGCCCGGTCACCATTTTCTTTCCAACATTTTATCATGAGAGTAACAATATTTCTCTGTTGTGAGTAACGGCAGGTTATCTACACTATCGATATCCTATGCATAGCAGCTATTCGATCCTGCACTAGTAAGACTCATAGGATATATATATATATATATATATATATATATATATATATATATATATATATATATATATATATATATATATATATATATATATATATATATATATATATATATATACATGGGTTTCACAGAATTCCTGTAACGTAAATGCACAACATATATATACGGTGATTATCAAAAATAAGGGTTATGCACCGGGGCTTGCCTTGGGCAGACGGGGTGTCAAAAAAGTTAGTTGGCTCCTAGAATTTCTCCTGGACGAGGACCTCCTCCTTTGTACTCCTCGACGATCTCCTCGTACTCTTGATCGCCGATGGTCATGATCTCCACCAACTCGTTCTCTATATGCGCGCAATGATGATGATGCAACAATTAACATTTAGGCAACAGCAACTCTTAAAATAAGAATTCACACATTAAGCCTAGCTCTAATGACTAAGATACTGAACTGACTATCATCTTCATCAAGCAAAATGTCAAGCTCAACTAACAAGTGTTTTAGTTTTATTAAATCAATGTTATGCTGTTATCCATATTAATTTTAAGGGATATTTATCTATCATATCTAACAGTTAGAGAGCACATAATAATACAATGAAACTACTACACAAAATTCAGGGTCAAAACTATCACCAGATTGCCACAACAATTTATTCTCTAAACAATCCTAATAATAATAAGTATTCTAAAATAAATAAAGTAATCCTAAAAACATCATAGAACCATATGAACAGCATACACTAATGGGTAGATCATGAATTCAGGAACCTAACCAAATTGGTTTCATAGTTTTTGGAGCACAGCTTTCCCGGGCAAGAACAGAGAAACTTGATTTGGGGAGGAACAAGGTGAGTGGCGGAGTGGGACGACCTGACGAGCATGGCGTGATGATAGAGCTGCCCGTCGTGTCCAGGCTGGAGGTGAAGTTCGCACTGGGAAAGTGGGAAGGATGCCCTACGTGCGCTAATTAGCTTGCTTAATGGTAAGGTGCTGCTGGCAGAAATGTGGTGTGCGGGTGAACAGTATTTTCTGGGCACTACAGTGCTCAGCTACAGTGATCCTGGTTTGAATTCTGGTGCAGCTCAGCACGACGTGTGGGCAGGGCAGCAGAATTTTGCAGAGCACAGGCTAAATGACTTGAGGACGGGGCTAAAGACGTGGCGAAAAGACCTGAGATGACCTCGCCCTGCCGAAATAAATGATGCGGTTTGGCCATGGTAGCAGAGAGGAAGAGAGAGAGGTGGGGCTGAGCTCGGCCTCGTGCTTTTCCTCGGTCACTTTGTTAGCTTCGGACACGCAAATAAATAATCACAGAAAATAAATAAATTCAAATAAGCTCTAAAGATGGAGAAAATGATATGGATGGGTAGAGCATGATTTTAGATGAATTTAAAAAAAAGAATCAATAGAATCGGAGTTCGTATGTATGTGGGAGATATGGATTTTACGGTGGGCTATTAATTAATTCTGAAAATTAAAAAGGGATTAATTAGCTCATGGCTTGGTCTCCCGTGACTTGCATATGACTGTGAGTCTTCGGTCCTTTGAAGTGTCAACTGGGCTGGTCTTGCTGGCTAGTAAGTCAAGGGGTCAATTTCTAAGTTAACTGAACAAGAAAGAGAGATCAGCGAGAGGGACAAAGTCGATTGATCAGTTAAGGTCAATATTCTCTTTGGTAAATTGCCCAGAACTTCAGAGACGGCCTGCAACATGTGGATATATACTTTGTAACTAGTCCTCCTAGCTACTGCGCACGGCTGCATGATTATTGCTGCATAGTCGTCTGATTCTTCAAGTAGTAGCTTTCATTTGAGAAATGAGCTAGCTTTCCTACATACAAGTATACAACAGCTAGCTACTCTGTGGGATCGGATTTGGATAGATGTTGCTGAAGTGCTATACTCAACTTGTACTTCACATTTCAAGGATGCTTTCGGTGACATTTTCCATCGGTAGGTTGCCATGTACTTTGGTAGAAATTCACCTGGAATATGCTGAATATGCCGACTGAGTCAGCCACTCTCCAGGCAAGCATAAGCATCCAGTGCAAAATAGGTAGGAGATAATCTGAAGCGCTTGGTGAAGCTGACAACAGGATGTTTGGAGGTTAGCTAGTCTTGGGATACGTATAGGAGTTGAGCATGACCTATATGCATCATGTCCTTTTCAAAGAACAGCCAACGCCCACTAACCAAGATAGACTACATCAACGTGAGCAACAAGTTTGCCAAAAATGTCCATTTGCTTAGTTATTTGGTAGCTATTTGATGATGCCCAGACTTCCTGAGCCACCAAATAATGGTGTACCAGGATGACCCGGGGGTCAAGGAACAGACGTGGCCTGCACGATGTCACCTACAGGTCTAAAGGACAGGGGGATTTAGGAACAAGATAAAGAGTGAAAGGTAGAGTTGGAGAATATTTATACAAGGGATAAATTAGAGCTTAAAAGTTGAGAATTAGTGCAACAAAATTTAATTTCTTATTTTGCCACATGCAATAGTACATACATATGATGCTCATGACATGGTTTATTATTTTGATTAAGGCGTAACACCGAGGGTGTTATAGTGGATCACTTTGGAGTTGGCACATTTACAAAAGGGGTAGAGAAGAAGAGTGGAGAAAGGTCCCTTGGGTCTCTTTCCTTCCTGCCAAACTTGCGAGGCAGGATTCGGAGGTTTTTAGGGTGACCGGACGCCGGTCTAGGAGGGACCGGACACGTCCGTAGCAAACCCTAGCCTCGGGTAAGCAATGGAGGCTCGACCGACGCTAGTCGCAGTGTGACCGACGCTGGCGGTGCGAGGCCCCCGCCCGGGAGCAGCTCGGGTGAGCGACCGGACGCTCTGGTGCCGCATCCGGTCGGCGTGCGAAGTCGTGGCGCTGGTGAGCTAACCGGACGCTGGCAGAGTCCGGTCAGTGCTGACCAGACGCGTCCGGTCGCAAAAACTCCTCTCGGAGCTCTCTGAGTTATGACTGGACGCCCTAGGGTGCGAGTCCGGTCGTGGACCGGACGCGTCCTGTCAAGGTGGCGCAGCACGCGAGTGAGGAGGCCATTGCGCAGCAACGGCTAGTTTCAAAAGTGGGGACACGTGGCGTCACTGGAGCCACCGGACGCGTCCGGTCAACTCTGCTGACTGGTTTCGTGGGCAACGGCTCTTTAGCCCTTGGGGCTATAAGTAGTTGCTATGGCTGGCCTGGCTTGCTGCTAAGCGTGTGGGGGACTATGTGTCCCTGCTTGGTGGTGCTTGAGAGCCCTCTAACTCACTAGAGCTTGTAGTGATTGCATCCAAGAGTGAGTTAGTGATCGCTAGTGCATTGCATTGAGAGATTGCAAGGTGTGGTACTAGGTGATCGAGTTGCAAGCCTGTGGTGCTTATTACTCTTGGAGGTTGCCACCTCCTAGATAGCTTGGAGGCTTATGGGCATCGTGCAGCATGCTTGGAGATTGAGTGGTGCTCCGATTGCGGTGACATTGTGAGAGGGATTGTGCTCGCCCGCGGGAGATCGCGAAGAGCAACTCTAGTAAAAGAGAAACACGAAGAGCGACAGAGCTCGTGGTGAGCAATCCGGTGGGAGAGCGTGACTTGTGGGTCACCGCTAGCATGAGGACCGGCGACAACATTAGAGCGTGTCTCAATGGGGACTAGCTTGGTGGCAACCAAGTGAACCTCAGTAAAAAATCAACGTGTCAATATTGTCTACTCTTCTCATCGGTTTGCAAAGTCTCCGTTCACTAACTTGCATTTACTTGTTCATGATTGAGCTAGTTAGTAGTGGTTTCTCTTGAATAGCTAGTTAGCTTGTATAGCTTGCTAGTTACCTTCTTAGCTTGTGTAGCTTAGGAGTAGCAGTTGCATGGCTAGTTTGGCTTGTGTAGCCTTGCTAGTCACTTTGCTTAGTTTATGTAGCTAAACAGTTGAGCTCACTAGTTAGGCTTGTGTGGCCATGCTAGTGAGAACTACAAGTTGTGCTTAGGCTTTGTGTGCTTTACTCATTAGTATGTGTAGGTGATCCCCGGTTGCTTAAATACTAGTTGTTTAGGTTTGTGTGACCTTGTAAACTAGAATTAGATAGGAGAGCACTACCTAGCCTAGCACCTTAATTGCTCAAACTAGGATCCTTTTATAAGGTGCTTGAACTTAGATAGAGGGGTGTAGTCTTGGCTAGACCGATAGTTTTGATTCCGCATTTTATTCGGTCTTCTGCTGTGATTAGATTTTAGAAAGGACTATTCACCCCCCTCTAGTCCACCATCTCGACCCTACACATGTTCAAATACTCAAGTTTAGAGAGTTGATCGATACAATCCAGGAGTTGTTCAAGGTTATGACAGTCTGATAGATCAAGATGTGTTAGATCACGAAGTTGACAACAAGATTTTGGTAGTGAGTGGAGTTTGTAGCAATCGGATAGGTTCAAAAATTGAAGCCTGTGCAGCTTGCCAAAGGTTTCTGGAAGTGTATGCAGTTCATGGCAGCTTGCCATGTTTAGGAAGAGTAGAGCGCTTAGGTTCCCAAAAGAGCTAGGAAGCTCACAAAGGCTAACACATCCTGATAGGTCAAAGTATTGGAGCTTTTGGAGGCAACCAATGCTTGTAGGTAATGTGTTCAAGGAAGTATTTGAAAATATCAAGGTCTGTATGTTCAACAAATGGTTCAAGGACTTAGATGATAAGTTTGAGATAGGAAGGGTGGAAGCATCCGGATACCTTAATAGCTTTAGTTTATAAACGTAAACTGGTAGCTTTGACACATGGCATCCACTTAGATCCAAAACTCTCAAATATAATGTGCATGAGAATGCTTTCTTATGAAGTTGGAGTTTATCGCATTCCCTAAAATGCATGGCCCCGACCTTTGTTGGCAAATGCTTATAAGATGAAGACTCATTATAATTTATCAATAGCTGATAGTGAGAACTTCGACTATCACTTCTATTGTGATGTACCATTTTGTTTACATATGAGAATTCTTCACTAGCAACATATCTTGCGAGATCATGTACCACATCATGCATATGGTATTTCAAGTGGGTTTGAATGTCCCTGAATCGATTAACTTGAAGCACAAGGACATTAAAAAGAAACATTAGAAACATAGGAAAAAATTGCCATCAACAATCTGATCAAGGGTTTTGGCTGGTTTTGTTATGGATACAAATATACAACTGTTGGTAAGAGATCTAGTTGTTATAGATGTAGAGGTTCATATTACAATTCAAGAGATTTACCTAAAGATATCACTTTTTAATTCATGTAAATATGCTCACATATATCACCGAAAGGTGTGTTTGCTCAACAACTAAAACCTATTGTCAAATTAAAAGGTTTGATGTTCATGGTTTATGTATCTTGATCAAGGGTTTCAACTAAGATTGTCACAGATATAAGTATACAACCATTAGCATGAGATCCAATTAATGTTACATATGTGGAGGTTCATGTTACAATTCTACAGATTGCCCTAAAGCGACTTTTACTTCTTTTATGGAAACGACACTAATATATCACTAAAAGGTGTGTTTGGCAACAACTGAAATTTGTTGGTTCTGCTACCCCTGTGTCTCAACTAATAAACATCGTTTGGGAGGAGTCATCATTATGGATAGCAGCTGCAAAAGGGCTCTTAGGGTTATGTTTTAGGATAGGATCTGTATTGATCCTATGTTTACTTTCTTAACACGCTCTCATCACTCACCGTGTCTGCAATTTTTTACCCTCTTGCTTTCTATTCCTTGCTGATTAGAGGGGGGAAAATTTTTGCTGCTCATGGTTTATGTATATTTCAAGCTCAAACTGTTAAATCCTAGTGCTGACAATGATTGAATCAGAGTGCTTCTTACAATTACTCTCCTGTTAATATTTTTGCAACTAATTAAGTATATCTTTTTGCAATCATATATGTAAGCTTTGTACATGCATGCATATGCATTTGAGAACTCAGCGCCAGGGTTCATATATATATATACGTACCGTGCATTTGCTGTTTTCCCATATGGTTGAATTAGCCACCAGCTCATCCAACGCATCTTCGATGTCGTAGGCAACAGATTTGTGCCTCTTGAGCCAGTGTTGTACAAATTCGTCAGGAGCACTCTCTCGGGAGCGCTTGTCGGCATAGCTAAGCGCAACCTTGAGGTCGATCATAATGCTGTCCATCCTTACATCGCTTGAAGTTCCACAGCAGCTCCACCCGATCTCCCAGGCTTTATCGCCAAGCATGCCGGTGAGACGCTGCACAACAGCACCCGCGATCATCTCAGCTCCCTCACTTATGGCTGTATGGCCTTGGTCTCTCTCGCACGCACAGGATTTTTCTTTTTCTTTTCTATGTGTGTGGTGCTTGTTTTTTTCCTTAGCCTGAAGCTTTTGCATTGATACTTTTTTTCTCGAATACGCACAAGAGTGCATATCATTGCATTAGAAGGCATTGATACATGGAGTGGAGTGTAGTTCAGTGCTTGGAACTTGTACTAAGGCATATGGCGTGGCCTTGAAGCAAAGGACAACGTATATATTAATCAGAGTGAAAAAGAACCGGCACTTGAGATAAATCAAAGATTATATGGAAAAAAAAACAATGGTTGAAATTAAATAGGGGGGCAACCTTAGCTTTGCTGGAGTGGTTTAGGGATGATGTGGTCCATCGTGCCTTAAAAGAACTGAAAGTATGGATCCGCTAACTTTGATGAATATGAACAACTTTCAACTCGAACTGTGGACCTAATAAACTTTTGCCACAAAGTATACCAATTCACAAATCTTACATTCGGCTTCGCAAAGGGAAATTTTGATTTAGTTGAACTTTGAAAAGTGGAGCCTGGCTAGTATCTTGTACCTAAGGTTTTGCATTCACATGTACCTGAATTGCAGTGCACACCGCAAGTCTCGCCTTGGGTGAAAGTAACTTAGGCGGGGAAAAAATGGAGTGTGGACAGTTCCCACCTGACTGTCGGGAGGACCTACTGTCCATTGACGACACATGTCTATATGCATGCACCCAATCTATGTGTCCTCCTAAATTTATGTACTCCTCCGCACAGTGGCAGAGCCAATAGGTTTTAGGAGCCCGAGCGATTCTCATTATGCAAGTCTTTACCTAGCGAATTACAGTGTTCTTCAATGACAAAAAAAAAGATTCTTTTGAACTTCTCCAACGAGCCCAATGTGCCGCCCAGGGTGACTGGGCAGTGACGGGCCACTGCCTCTGCCGGTTGATGACACGTGTCAATATTGCTCATCATGTTTCATGCAGCAATGTGCTCTTTGCATCCTTTGATGACCTTTGAATTTAGAATTGGGTTTTGAGTTGTATTTGATTTATAAACTCCTTCATTTGGCTTTAGGTATTAAGTTATATTTAGGTGTTCTGATTCTTCTACTCTGATTATGAACCTCAAGACGCCTTTGCATTATTGAAAAAATATGCTCCGATCCACGAACATGCCTTAAGGGCGTCCCTAACGGCCTTATGAATTCGTTAGACGAGAAGTGGAGTCAAAAAAAATAAACAAATCCCTAACCGCACAGCTTAGGAATGTGGACCACACTAGTACACAAAACATCAACACTGGCGGTTCCAAAGCCCTCAAGACTAGTGTTTTTCACTACCGCAAGTGAGAAAGGCCAGCGGAAATGGCACATTTCCACTGGCGGCTAAGTGAGAACCGCCAGTGGAAATCCTATTTTCATTGAAGGTTAACTAAGTGAACCGCCAGTGGAAAGCCCTTCAAATCATCATGGCCAGTGTAAATAGAGCTATTTGCACTGGCGGTTTTTTTTAGCAAACCGCCAGTGCTAATTGATTTCCACTGGCGGTTCTGAAGCTGACCCCACTTTTTTTTTCACTGGCGTCCATAAACCGAAACCGCCTATAAAAATAGAACCCTAGCGCCAAGAGAAATGTTTTGTGTACTAGTACCACAAGGGTAGAGACATGAGTTACGTGGGATTCTGTGTGAGCTGAGCGATGAGCTCCTCGCTAGCGTTCAGTTTTCTGCCACCTCTCTCTCTTCTCCACGTATGCAAATAGCTAGCTGGGAGTTACTTGTTGGGACGTCATAAGGTACCAAATGTAAATTTTGATTTGTAGCTAATCGCGCTGTTCGCTTGTCTTATCAGTCATTCAAACAGTATTTTTCTCTCACACTAAATCAGCCAGCTTGTCTTATCAGCCGGCTTATTTCACTAGCCTAACACCCCCAATAAATACATCGGCAAGCGTGTATATATGGGACCTTTCTCCACGGGCACAGTTAGTCTCTTGGAAATGTGAATGCGCTCGACCTGTGTTGTTTCGTACTGGGTCGGTCGCCTGCCTAGTCGTCAAGATTCGTTTGGCCCATGGGAGAACCGTCAAGTCGTCGGGACAGATCACATCACACATGCCGCGATGCAGGAGCCACGCTAAACCAGGGCGGGTCAACCACGCGCCTGAGGCAGCAGTGACTGTGCGCGCATGCATGCGGTCTAGTCGCGGGCCCCACTACTTCCACCAACAAAAAATGTTATAACTCAAAAACCGAAAAACCAAATTAAATTCCGATTGCACCATTGAGTTCGTTTCAATTAATTCTTCAAAACAAGATATCACATGGATATATTTAGATAAAGTGACAAGTAGGCCCCACAGTGGATAGAGGATGATATAGAGGATGGATGGGTGCGGCAGAATTAAATGTAGAGGAGAGAATCTTGATGACCAGAATGTATAGAGGATGAATATAGAGGTCCATGAGTGCAGATAGGCTTATTACGCTACACGGTATAGTACAGTACTTGCAGGAGTATTAGTTCCCATTTATACTGTAGAGGTTGGAACACCAACACGAGCGACGAGTCTTGAGTGCAGTCCAAATACCACCATATATAGAAATGCCATCTGCCCGCTGCTACCATAATTCTGGCAATTCTCCAGCAGTACGTTGCTAGATCTCCTCCAAACCATTAAAAGATCAGAAAACCCTATCGGTCGAAGCAAGCAGCAGCTTGCTACTATACACTGGGAGTACGCACACATGGAGGCAACCGCACTGAGCTTGGCTAAGCTCACCTTGGAGACGGTGCTGCCGGTGGCGAAGCAGGCCATCGCGAACGACGCGCTGCTGCTCCTCGGGGTGCGGCAGGAAGTGTCCTTCATCGCCAACGAGCTGGAGATGATGCAGGCCTTCCTGCGGGCGGCCGACACCGGCGACCGCGCCCGCAACGAGGTGGTCAAGATATGGGTGCAGCAGGTCCGCGACCTCGCGTACGACGTGGAGGACTGCCTCCAGGAGTACCTCGCCCTCGACCTCCCCGCTGCCGGAACCGGAACAGGGTGCTCGCCGTGGATCTGTTGCCTGATGTGGTTCCCCGTCGGCGGGCTGCACAACAACAGGCGCCGCATCGCTGCCTGGATAAGGGATATCAAGGCCGGCGTGGAGGAGGTGAGCAAGAGGAACCTCCGTTACAGCATCGTGCTCCAGCCGGGCCGCGTCGTCGACCACCCGGCGGCCAGCAGCAGGGAGCACGCCATCAGCATCTCCCCGACCTTCGCCGACGACGTCGCCGCCGAGTGCTCCCTCGTCGGGCGCGCCGCCCAGAGGGCCGAGCTGGTCGGCCGCCTGCAGGCGGAGGGCTCGGGGCCGCTGCAGGTGCTCGCGGTGTGGGGCATGGGCGGCATGGGCAAGACGGTGCTCGTGCGCGACGTGCTCCGGAGCTCAGAGGTCACGGAGGCGTTCCAGTGCCGCGCCTGGGTCACCGTGCCCCGCCCCTTCACCACGGCCGAGTTCCTGCACGACCTCGTGACGCAGCTGGACATGGATGCGGCCGGCGGCGCGTCCGCGGCCTCCGTGAAGAGGGTGCAGACGCGCGCCGAGTACTCTGTCGCGATGCGCCGCGTGGCGCGCCACCTCGAGGACAAGAGGTATATCGTCGCCATCGATGACGTGGCGTCCATCGCGGCGGAGTGGGAGAACATCAGGAAGGTGCTGCCCGACAGGAACACGGGGAGCTGGGTCATCGTCACCACGCGGCACGAGGACATCGCCAAGCACTGCGGCGCCACGCTGCCAAGCCAGCCGTACAAGCTCAACCACCTCTCCACCGCGGACTCTCTCCAGCTGCTCTCTATGAAGGCACAGATCAAGCACCCACTGTCCAAGGAGCTAATGGATGAGGCCAGCCTGATCCTCCAGCGCTGCTGTGGGCTGCCGCTCGCGGTGGCGGCCATTGGCGGGCTGCTCGCCACCAAACCCAAGACGCCAATGGAGTGGAGGAAGCTCCACGACCACCTTGGCTCCGAGCTCAAGGCAAACCCAGGCCTCGAGGAAACGAAGAACGTCCTGACCTCCAGCTACAACGCGCTGCCGTACCACCTCAAGTCCTGCTTCTTGTACCTCAGCGTCTTCCCCAGGCACCGCGAGATTCTCCAGACCCGGATGGTGTGGCGGTGGATGGCCGAGGGGCTCATCGTCCGGACCCGCGACATGATCCCGGAGGACGTTGGGGAGTTGTACTTCAACCAGCTCATCAGCAGGAGCTTGGTCCAGCCCGTGACCAACTGGGTGAACCTCAACAACCGGATCAAGACGTGCCAGGTCCACGACCTGATGCGCGAGATCATCCTGACCAACTCCATCGAGGAGAACCACCTCTTCGTGCTCAACGAGCAGCAGCCTTCTTCTAGCTCGTCCACATGGACGCTCCCGAGTGACAAGGTCCGGCATCTCGTCGTGATCACCACCAGCGCCGCCGGGGGCGGCCGCCAAGGAGGCACGATGAGCGCCCTGGAGAGCATCAACCTGTCGCACGTCCGGTCCATCACGGTTGTTGGGGAACGCGTGCCGTCGCTCTCCATCCTGTCCAAGATGAGGATGCTGCGGGTGCTAGACCTGGAAGATTGCCCCGACGCAAAGGACACGGACCTTAAGGGCGTTGGGGAGCTTCGGCACCTCATGTACTTGGGCCTAAGGAGAACCAACATCGCCAAGCTCCCGGAGTCACTTGGGAGGCTCAAATTCCTCCAGACGTTGGACCTCCGAGGAACCAAGGTCACCGTGCTACCACGGGGCATCACCAAGCTAGACAAGCTGCGGCACCTCCTCGCCGGAAGCGATATGTCCAACTACGGCCACACCTCGACGGCAGTACGGCGTCCAGGTAGTACCACCAACAGCAGCACCCTGCTGGATCCCTGCAACGGGGTACGGCTTCCTCAAGGCATCGAGAAGCTGAGGAACCTGCATGAGTGCGGCCGGATAAACGTCAGGCACGGCGGGCAAAGGACCCTGCACGATATCGGGAAGATGGCCGGTTTGCACTACCTAGGGGTCACCGATCTCACCGAGAGAGACGGCCCGGAGTTGTGTGACACCGTTCACAAGCTTCATGGCCTGGGGGACCTCGAGGTGCGCTCGAGGGCGCACGGGTCCCTGCATTTCCTGGAGCTTATATCATCGCCGCCGCCGCACCTCATCATCCTCCGGCTGTTCGGGCGCCTGGGCAGGCTGCCGGCCTGGGTGGCCTCGCTGAGGGACGTCACCAAGATCAAACTGCTCGCCACCGAGCTGGAGCAGGACGCAGTCGAGATGCTCGGGGAGCTTCCGAGCCTCGTCGCTCTGCACCTGTGGAGGAGATCCTACGTGGGGCACGACCTGCACCTGCGCGGGGAAGTTCAGGAGGTTGAAGCTCCTCGCCCTCGACTCGCTGGACGACTTGGAATCGGTGGTGATCGAGAAGATGGCGATGCCGCACCTCGAGTGGCTGTGGCTTTACAGGTGCGTGGCGCTGAGGGATCGCGGGGACGGCATCACTGGTGTCCTGTTCCTGGACAAGCTTAAGGAGATCCGGCTCAAGATTGGCCACGACAAGGGCCAGCTAGAAGCTGCCCTGCGTAGGCAAGTGCGGGAGCACCACAACCGTCCACATTTTATCTTGTGATGAAGCAAGCAACCAATCCACACATTTCCTCTTCGTTTACAGATGTAGTTGTATAAACTATTAGACTCTAGAAAATAATGCGTAAATAAGGCACGGTTTTTACATGAAAAAACTTTGAGGGGAAAAAAATCATGGACACCAACTGGCAAATTTCACATGATCAAGCAACAAAGCTAAGCTAAAAACCGAAAGCAATTGAAGACGACTATCGACTTATGGTCGGTTGGAAAGGGATCTCAATACGCGCTCCACAACAACACCTCATCACTACTCTGCACCACAGCTCCGCCACTATAAACCTCACATCTATGTGCAATCCGAGCTACATCGAGTCGGACTACCCCGTTCCAACTCGAGCCGTTGCTAGAGACAGGAATCATTGGCCAGCCCGATAAGAATCCAGAGGTTCGGACGATCTTGCGATCATGATTTCTTCTCTTCTCAGATAGTCGGACGTTCCTCTGAAGAGAGAACTATAGGGTCGACCTTATTACAATTCAAAGAGTCGCCGGACACGAACACTATTATTGTTCGGCGCGTTACAATCATAGAGTAGCGGACCTTCTTGCGTGTGCAGTCAAATCTCAACGCCTGTACCTCCTCCGTCCTTGATCCAATCAAGGTGAACCTTGTCTGGTTGGACCCCTCGACGCATGAACTGACTCTCCACACCGTGTGTTCACCAATACTTCATGTGCAACCACACGGCCTAGAACACACGACCTACCGAGAAATAGTAACTACAGTTTCGAACACCTTTATACGCACTGTATGTTGAATCTTTGTTTCTCAATATGTTGCAAGTATAAATAAAAGCTCACTTGTGCAAATGATCCGGCCCCCGCGTCGCTCCCCACGCAGGGCGACTCAGGCGGCGCTCCCCCAGACCCAGCCGCCGCCCTCCACCTTCTTTCCCTCCCAGTTGCGCCGCCGTCGGAGCAGGCCGCCGACAGGGGCTGTGCGGCTTCGCGGTGATGGCGGCGGCGGGGCTTCTCCTCGCGACTTCGGCAGCGCAGGCTGCAGCTCGCGGCGGGACTGGCCTCGCTTCGAGCAGCGTGGGCTCGGCGGGGCTGCTGCGCGGCAGCGCTAGTTGCGTCGGCCGTTGCCGGGCTGGCGCATGGTGCGGCGACGGGCCTCCTCTCCTTCACCTTTCCTTCCTCTCGGCTACAGTGGGAGCTGCGGCGGGTGGCCGGCCACCGAAGTCTGGTGTCCGGGTGGCCGGATCCATTGCCCGTCGGCCGGATCCGGGGTCCAGTGGCCGGATCTGCCGCGCCATTGCGGGAACGACGGCTGTAGTGGAGGCCACGTCGAAGGCAGCGGCGACGCCGGGGCGCCCGAACGGTGCTCCAATGAAAGTCGTGGTCCAGCGCCCCCAAGGCATGGGGCGGCTCCCACGGGGTGGGGCACATGCCCCGAGGCGGCCGCTGAAGTCGGCAAAGATCGACCAAGTGTCGAGCCGACGACGGTGGTCATGGTGGCCTGTTCAAGCGCTGGGCGGTGTTACGCGAGCGGTGGAGTGGGTCTGGCTCTTTGCGTGGCTTGGTCGGAGGGGGTGGCAGCTAACGCAGCTGTGCGCCTGCAATCATGCAGCCAGCGCGTCGAGGCCCCTCCGGAGGGGCTTCTGCGAGACGACTGGACAGCAGAGATGATGGTGCTAGCTGGCAAGGCGCCCGACATCTTAGCCCGACGACCGTGCTAGAGGGTTTCTTTGGGCGAAAGCCTTGGCGACGGCGACGCCAGTGGCACCGCTTCCCTGTTGGGGGCGTCGTATACCTCTCTAGCAATGTTATCCAAGGGTGAAAACCCAGTCCACTTTGGGCAAGTGACGGTGGCGCTGTCGGCGTCACTCCCTTTCTGAAGGCGTCACATTTGGATTGTCATTGCGGCTTCGATGTCTCCTTCAATGGCTGCTCTTGCTTCTCAATGCATGACGCGTGGAGGTGGGATTGGTACGTGAAGTCGGAACTGCTACGTTGGGGACGTGGCTCGGCAACGATGACGCGTGGCGAGCCCCCTTTCATCGTAAGCTGGGGTCTGCAACCATTGGGGGCGAGGCGTGGTTTCGTGATTGGAAATCGGAGCTGCTCTTCGAGGGGATTGAGCTTGGCAACGATGACAGGTTGCGGATGTTTGCTTCGGGCCGTCGATGGGTGGCTTGTGGGTGGGCTGCCATGGGAAGTCGGAGCTGCTGGCAGCTTTGCTTCCATGCTCGGCAACGATGACCTATGGCAGTGTGTCGTGTATGTGCTCAGCCGCGTCGCGTGGGTTGGTTAGCCCCTCGGATGCCCTTTGTGGCATATCGTTCGGCTTGCCTTTTTATATATAAATCCTTTCGTCTTAATTGAGCGACAGAGCTCCTGACTTTATTTCGAAAAAAACTTGTGCAAATGATGGTACCACTCCAAGCTTAACAATACTCCACGCTCGTCAACGCTCGGTTAGGCAGCCGCTTTAGGCTCCCGCAGCGTCCAACGCCCCCACCCACCGCACTGCAAGACATGGCGTGGCTGCTGATCAGCATACCAAGTAGTAGCAGCAGTAGTGCTACTTGACTGAGCTAAATGATCGAGCCTGAACTGCTCAGCAGCTGCTGTAGTGGAGTAGCTGGGTGAGACAAACTAATCCACCTGGACAGAACTGCCTACACGTAAGAATTGGCCACTTAGCCTTAGCCTCGCCTCTCTGCATCACTGCATCTCAATTGTTAGACAAAATAAAATTAGTTTGTAAGCATATATTTATATCCATCATTCATCACCTTTAATTTAAAATTCGGCGAGGCTTAGCTTACCCTGCCGAAGCAAAATAAATGGTCTTGCTACATATATGCTGCCACTATACCAACCTGAATTAAAAGGAAATCAGGCATTAGTATGTTAGCCGCTAGCTACAGAAAATAAATAAACAGTAGCTACAAGGAAGTACCTCACCCCATCCCCATGCATGCATGCTAGATCTCTGCACGAAGTTGATGTGGGGAAGGGCTCCTGTCCTGCCCCTTCCGATGCCGCCGTACAATGCAAGCAACGGCGTGTCCGCCTCCAGCGAAGCGAAGCGCCGAGCAGTTTGGGGGTTCAGAGACTGGGACTGGACTGTTCCAGGCCGTGGTCGCTACTTTCATGGGTTCACGCATGGCCCAAAGTGAATTTCGATCGGAGCCAAGGTTCTTTTTCTTTTCTTTTATTTTTCCAAACACGGCGACATGGCATAGAGAAACGAATTTGAGTGGTCCAATGTTCCCAATCTCGCTAAAAAGACAGCCGGCCCTAGCCCCCCCCCGGCCTTCTCCCCCCCCCCGCCGCCCGGCGCCGGCCGCCACCCCGCCGGCGCCCGCCTCCCCTAGCCTCCTCCCCTTCTTCCCCAACCTCCCCTCCCCCGGATCCGTCTCGCGGTGGCCTCGCCTTGCGGCGCCATGGCGCTGCCTCCTCCTCCGCCGTCCGTCAACGCTGCGTGGCAGCGGCGTGCGCTTCGCGACGCCCCGGTGCTCGCCGTCGCCGGGGCGCGGGCACTGCTCCACCAGCCTCGACGAGGGCTGCCACGCCCGTCGCGGAGGTCGTGGAGGCCGGGGACGGCTTGCTCCCGGCCACATCCTCAACGCCGCCGCGTCCCGTCCGGCGACCAGGGCGTGGCGCTGGAGGGCCACCGCCGGGCGTCGAGGACGCTGCTGTGGCGTGGCGCGCGGGCGCTAGGCGCCACCGCCGGCAGCGGTGCCGCCTGTCGACAGCGTGTTCTTGCTTCACACGCCGCCCCAACGCCCGCCACGTTTGGCGCGCGCCCCAACCGCCCTGCACCGCCCGCTGCCGCTGCGCGGCCTGCAAACTCCTCTGGCCCGCGCCCCTCGGCCGTGGCGGCGCAGGACCGCCCGAGCCATGGGAGTCGGGCCATCGCTGCCTTCCTCGGCGGCGCGGCCCCCCCACCGCCCGGTGCCCCGCCCACCGCCGCTGCCGCTCCGGCCGACCATGGGAGTCTCCTTCGGGCAGCTCGTATGCTGCCCGCCGCCGTCGACCCTCTGCCTGGGCCGGGCCCTGCCGACAACATGCTGCTGGCTCCCTCGTCGCCCACCACCTGTTCGACGTCGTGCCCCAACCATGCGGCGCCACCTCCGCTTCGCTGCTGCGACCGTATGCAGCGCGGGACCCCCCAACCGCCCGGGCGCCCGCCTCGCCGCCGCTGCCCCGGCCGGCCATGGTGTCCCCGTCGGGCAGCTCGTCTGGCCTGCTTTGCACGCCGTCGCCACCCGGCTTCCAGCGGCCGCGGGCTGGGCCTCTCGCCAATGCCGCCCCTTCATCCCCCTCCGGTCGCTCCAAGGCTCAACGGTGGGAGGGGCGGCTACTTGCACGGATTGCTCCGACAACGACGACCTTGACCTCCTCGAGCGGAGGAGCCTCACCGTCGGGCGGCACGCCTCCACGGCTCCCGCGGCCCAACGCCAAAATTCGGTCATCTTGGCGGAGGCCTCTCATTGCAGCAAGGTGGCGGGGAGGCTTGGCGACCGGTGCCACCGGGGGGCGCCGCCGTGGCCCCCCCCCCTTGCCCCGTGCCGAGACTAGGCGCCCAAGGCGTCACCGTCCTGCGTCGCCGCCCGGAGGAGGAAGCCCGCTGACCCGACTTCCGCCCAGACGCATACTGCCCCGCAAGGCGGGTGCCGGTGCACCAACGGCTTGGGCCCAACCGCCGCGCCTCCGCGCCGGACAAGGACGGGTGGCAGGTCGTCCTTCCGCAGCACCCGGGGCCTAAGGGGCGGACTGTACTCCGTCGGGGGGCAGCACCATCCCACCGGGGTGGTGGACCCAAACTGCGCCCGCGGGATGTGCAGGACCGCTGCCTCAACTGCCTCTCCACTGCCCACCGAGTCGCCACCTGCAAGAGACCCCCGCGCTGCTTCAACTGCAGAGGCATCAACCACTACGCGCGCGAATGCAAGCGTCCACGCTCGCCCACCACGGGACCGGCTGGGCCGTCTGATGGCCGCTTTGTTCGACAGCGCCGGGGCGACTCGGGGTCCTCCCCCGTGGCGCCCAGGGGAGCCACGGCCTCGCCACCGCACTCGCCGGACCCGCCATCGGAGCGGGCGCCGACATTGTCGGCCGAGGTGGCGAGCCTGAAGTTTCGTGGTTATCCACACACGATGCGGCTCTTTTCGGCATCCCGCTCGAGGACGTCCGCGCGGCCATCGCCGCGGCCGTCGACCTACAGCCGGACGAAGTCGTCATCCGCCACTTCGGCGTGGGGTCCCGGCTCACCGGCACACGAGGGACGCTAGACGGCGACGGCGCCACCAGCGGTGGCCACGGCGAGGAGCTTCGCGCGGCCGGCCCAGCGGGCGAGGGCGGACGCCTACGTCGAGGTAGTCTCCAGCCGGACACCACCTCAGCGCCGCCTGGCGAACTCCCCGTAGGCCACCACCAAGTGGCCGCATGCGTGAGGCGGGCTGCCCAGTCGTGGGCACCCGGCGCGCCCGGCCTCTGCGTCTCGCCACCGCCAGGGACCTCGACGCCCAAGATCCGCGGGAGAAGATGGCGCGCCCGTGGTGTGGACGCCAGGAGGCGCCACCGCCCCAGAACAGTCGGCCACCAGCAGGCGCTGTCCCTAGGGCGCAGGTCTGGCGCGACCCAAGGCGCCATGTGCTACAGGGCTGGGCGAACGCCACCTCGGGCGCCCCCCCTGGCATCGCGCCATTGTCGTCCACCCCGCCAGGGCGCCGGCCGTGGAGCTTACCGGCGCGTCGCCTACTGCAGGTCCCCAGACCGTCGATCAACCAGCCCGAGAGGCCCAGTCTGCAACCCCAGAGCTTCCGAAGCAGGTTGCGCCCGTCACAGATGCACCACCCTTGTCTTCGGAAGCTCCCCGTCCCCAGGGAGCACCACGCGGACGCACGACACGAGCCCGACCCGGCGGCGCGGCCGACGCCGTCGGAGGGGGATGATCGAGCTCTCTCGCCACCGGGGCCGCCCATCGCGAGCAAGCCGTCGAGCGCCCCATCCGCCGAATGGCCGGATTTGGAGGACGCTCCAGCGTGCCTCGGCCAGTAGCGACACACACAGACGCGGACGGCCGGCTGTTCCCCCACCGCCGGGATTCGAACAGCGGCAGCGGGAAACCCTCCCCCCCGCATTGCCCAGGTTGCAGGCCGGAGGAAGTGGTGGAGCCCAGCCGACACCGACTGATCCTGGGAACCCTGGCCAGAGCGCCCTAGGCTTGCAAGCCGCTCCGTCAACGCCTCTGCCGATGCAAGCGGGCTCCCCGAACGCAGGTCAGGCCTCCCCGGGAGGGGCCTCCAACTGGAGCGACTCCGCGGGTCAGAGGTCCTCCACCAGTCTTCGCCTGAGGAAGTTCCAGCAGCGCATCCTGCGCAAGAACGCCTCACCTCTACTGCCGCTGCCGCCAATCCCCCAGCCGTCGCCACAGGCCTGGTTGCCGAAGCGGAGCCGGAGGATAGCCGAGCAACCCCTGTCGAGGGTGCCTGTTTCCAAGCGCGGGGAGCTCCTCGCCATGAAGCGCTTAGGATTCTTGGAGGAGGGCGCGAACAGAGCCAACACAGCGACGAAGAAGGCATACGATAACATATTCGTGGACAAGCTCTCTGCATCGCACGCCGAGGCCATCAGGGTGCTCTTCGCCGATCCGTCCAGTCCGGCGCGAAGGAGGAGTCGCCGGGGCTCACACGCCTAGGCGCCCCCGAGACCCAGGCGGCCGACCTACGTCGTTAATTCGCGAGTAATAACTTCTAGGCCAGGCGCTTAGGGAAGAGAGCAATTTGTTTTACATGTAATTCCCAAGCGCAACGTTTGAACAATGTACTAACAAACCTCTTTTTTAAATACAATGACACGCAACTCTTTTGCGTGTTCGAGAAAAAAAAATATTTTTCCAAACACATTAAGCAACTGAACTGGGACGGAAGTTAAATTAGCTATAGCTTTAGCTTGGACACAATTTCTTCACACTACAACTGGACCAAAGCTAAATTGCAGCCAAGGTTCTGGAAAAAAAGGTTCAGTGCGCCCCTGATCGAGTCCCTGACTATATCGAAACCAACATTATTATATAGTACAGTACGTAAAACTTATTCGGGCATGAAGCAGGTAGCTCAAGAAATTGCCAAATTAAAACAACACCGACGAGCTTCGCAGTTCATGCCACCGTCTCCGCCTTTTTTTTTCGAGATCGTGCGCTGCACTTTTTTTATTAAGAAGAAGAGAATTTGGATTATAGGGAGGAGGAGGCAGTGGGTAACGAGGATTACCGAAGTGCCCCCTCAACCTCAAGTAAAGCATGCGAATGTTACATTACAATCCAGATTTTGCGACTGAAAAACCATAGCAGCACCGCCTAGAGCAAGACCGTGAGCGTGGCCAACGCCCTGAAACCAGCTGCCGACCAGACCGTCTCCGCCTTCATTGTGACCGTGCACCTCCGCCTCGCCTCCGTCGCAACCAAGGAGCCGACCGAAGTCGCGGTGAGCTCCTGGTTCTAACCGAAGCCCTAGCTCGGTCGATTAGGGCCGAAAATGGCCGGAGCACCGCCGCGCCGCCGTGCTCTGCCCTACCGTGCCGCCACGGGCGCGGGCAAGCATGATCCGAGCCCTATTCCGGGCATCCAACCTGGTTTCCTTTTTCTTCTTGTTTTTTTCTTCCTATCCTTTTTTAAGAACACGCAATGGCTCTCTAATTTGACCAAATTTATAGAGAATAAAAAAAATGTTTACGACATCAAGTAAGTATAATATAAAAATATAATTAATAAAAGAATTTAATAATTAATCTTTAATTGGTTTCATAAATGTTATTATTTTATTCTTTAAATTTAGTCAAACTTGAGATATTTGACTCTCCAAAAACTATTAATTTGGGATGGAGAGAGTACTTTTTTATACATTTAGTCAAAGCTAACTATTCTAGTTTCACTAAACAAATGCATGAACCATCTCTATTAAGAAAAAAGGCTGGACTCCTAAACTAGCAAAGTGACAGTGATCAACAGATAATGCCGTAATGGCCGCACCGTCGTAGTGGCAATCTGTCAAGAACGAATCAAGATGCACATGATCATTTTTTTTTTTTTTTTTGCGAGCAGTAGTATATCAGGAGTTGATCGATGGCGACGCCTTAATCAGTGTCTTGTGTCCTGTCGTCCTCATGTCAATTTTACTTTGGAACTCATGTCTTCTGTGCCATGTGTAATTAATAATGGAGTCATATCTAGCTACTAGAAATAAGTTTTTAAGTTCGTCATCCAATGCCTACATTGTTCATTCTGCTCTCTTTCGTACACTGTTACCGGGTAATATAGTGGCCGGTTTTACTTGCTTCCCCTCGCCATGTATGTGCAATCCCATACTCCTTGACGACGAGAACCTTTATTTAGGGCCTGTCTGGAGTAGCAGATTATGTTAGTTGGATGATCATAGTAATGCGTGGCATGTTGGTATCTGAGGTGAGAAGTTGCTTGGTTGTTCCATACGCTGTGATGTCCTTGGATCAATCCGGAGCTCTCCCCATTTTCACTATTTTTGCTGCTGTCTAGTGGCTACTGCAGCAATACACACTGTGTGACGTTGTACGAGAAATGTTTTATGCCACCACTTTCGGTTCACTAGCAACACTTTTGAAGACTAATACTATGTCCATCCCAAATCCCAAATATATAAACACTTCTAGTATTAAAAATTCATCGCAAAAAAATACTTCCTCTGTCCTGTAGTACGAGGGATTCAGAGTTCAAAATTCATACCAAAACATAAGGTATTCTGGGTCCTCAACTCCCTCTCTTGACTGTCTTCTTTAGTAGGATATATTAAGATTCCTATTAAACTTAGCGTCACCCAAAACAACCGGCATTAGTGACTAAGAAAAATAACAACTGAACTACTTCCTCAATCTTAATTAGTGAGGAGCAAGGAGATCTTTTGTTGGGTTCTTTATTTTGTACGAAATCACTTGGATCTCTTATATTACAGGACTGATCAGGACTATATTATTTGTGGCTATTGTTGCGTCCCACATCTTATGCCAGCGTGGATACAGATTTTGGTTTCGAATTTTAATCTTATTAGTTGCTATACATCCAACAGGGAGAAGAATGGATGCATTGTGGGAACTAAAACAAGATGGTTGGAAGAATACGTTAATAAATTCTCTATTTAATATTAGGAATAGATTTGGAGAGCCTTTTTTTTTGAACTGTCTAGGGGAAAAGATTCCCCACCTGAGCTTTATTATATATTAGAGATTTGATGCAAACCATATTTGGTGCCCAAATCATAGGCTCTACGTATTTCGGCACTGGCAGACAGTGGAGGAGCCAGAACCAATATTGGGAGGGGGGGGGGGGGCAATTTACCGGTTAAAATAGATGCACATAGATCATAGAGAAATTAATTTTAGTACTTGTAATTAGGTCACAGTCCACAAGATACATAGAGCATGCAATTTGAGGCTTAGAACAAATTAAATAGCAAAGATTTAAAATTATCTCAATAAACAATAAATTGTTACTTAATTAGTAGCTTCTAGTATGCATAGCGTGTAAATTTTACAGATCGTAGAATTTAAAAGCAAAAAAAAGAACAACTGACAAGAATGACATACATGTATGAATGACTAATTAACTACGCATAACAGCAACAGAGGCTAGAAAGCAACAACGACAGGAGGAATTCTAGTAGGTGCTTGTGCCGCGTCCTCACCGGCGGCTGCCCGGTTATTGTGGAACGCGGATGCCACGACTCGGACTCTCGGATCCAGGGAGACAAGAACACATAGTACATGGAAGACCAATGGCTTGCTATAGACTTCAAAAAGATTGTAGAGGCAAGGGGGAACAAGGGGCCGGCGCTGACCCTCGCTAGCAGCCGCCCAGTCCTCGATGCCCTGATCGTTATAGTCACAGATACCGGCACGCCGTGACTCAGACCCTCGGAGTCATCGACGGAGATGCGGAGGACGAGCGTTGAGCGGTGATTTGCGAGGAGTTGCGTTGCGTTCTGGCTGAAAGCTAGAGCAAGCCTAGAGCTAGCACTTAAGTTTGGATATCAGCTGTAAACACTGAACAGCATATGGACTAGAAAAATTATCGAGAAGGGGGGGCCATGGCCCACAATGGCCCCCACCTAGCTCCGCCAATGCTGGCAGAGCACGGCATAACTAAAATGTAAACCACGCAGGGGCACCTGTGGACGTATTTATACTGCATTGTAAAACAAAGGATACAGGACCTAGCTCCTACAGGAGAGGTGAGATCGCTTTCTCATTCTTGGTTACGCAATCTACTGTGTCTTGGTGAAGTTGAAGTTGCTGCACGCTGTAAAAAACGGCACCTTGGCGAACCCGAGCTGCTGCTTCTCCAGGTCGAACTGCAGCAGGTGGTTCTCCATCTGGAACCCTCCGACCACCACCGCCGCCGCGGCGGGGTCCCCTGCCTTCACCCCCTTCATCTCGACGAACGCGAGGCACGCCGTCTGGTCGTTCACGTCCACCATGGAGCTGCTGCCGACGAACGTCCAGCTCTTCCTGCCCTCGAGCACCAAGGCGATGTCCGGCACGGCGTAGCCGAGCCGCGTGTTCCCCAGCTTGCTGGACCTGTAGCAGAGCTCGAACGGCGCCACCGCGGGGACCTTGGCGTTGTTGCGCGCCAGGGCCCTGTCGAACGCCTGGACAACCGGGCGGTACACGTCCGGCCGGAGCAAGGTGTACGGCACCCTGGTGCACAGCACGACGCCGCCGGTGGCCAGCGCGGACGCCGGGAGCTGCACCCGCGCCTGGTTGACGGCGACGCCGCTCACCGGGATGTAGTACAGTGGGTTGTCTCTCCTGCGGCGGAGCGCGGTGAACGCCAGCGTCGACGTGAGGTCTCCGACCGCCGACTCCGGGAGCAGGAACAGCGGGCCCCGCCGAAGACCGCCACCCCCTCGCCGCGTCTCGGGAGACAGAGCAGGAACCTGTTGGCGACGCGCTGCGACGCGGCGACCTGCGCGGGCAGGGCGAGGCCGGCGTCGGCGAGCCCCCGCGACGCCAGCGGCGCCCACGGGCAGCCGCGCCAGGAGCTTCTTCGTCGGCGGGCACGCCGCCACGGCGCGGACGGAGACCTGGCTGAGCGGGTTCCTGCCGTCGGTGGTGTTGGCGATGAGCCGGGTGTGCACCAGGCTCGCCGCCGCGCACCGCCCCGTGACTGGGTTGTACGGGTACGCCGTGCACTGGGTCTTGCTCGTGCAGGGCTGGTCGGCCTCGTGGCAGCCCGGCGCGCGGTACGCGTTGGCGAGCTTGCACGCCGTGTCGTTGCAGGAGATCTTCGCCGGCAGGTGGTCGGCGGCGCACGTGGACCAGAGGAGCGGGCCGGACAGGTCGATGACGTGGTTGGCGCCGTCCCGGACGGGGATGGTGTAGAGGGAGGTGGCCGGGTCCTTTGTCACTGGGAGGAGCACGGGGTCGGCGCACGATGCTGGCCATGCCAGCACCAGCAGCGAGATGGCTGAGAGGAGCAGGGGTGTGCGCCGCCGTGGCACCTCCATCTCCATCAGCGGTGGCCGGCCGGCGGGTGGTATGGTCGATGGGAAGCTTTAAGCAAGTGATCGAGCTGCTGGCTTGTGAATGGCGTTCGATGTCACTGATATATACTGTATGTAGTGTCACCTGGAGGTCGCTCTTCCATATACAGAAGCGACACCATTGCTTGATGCTGGAATGCAGGTGCGTTTGAGATAAGCAAAGCCAGCAGGGCCGCCAGCCTGTTGTTTTGTCCACACCGTCACCGTGCCCCACATCAGTCACTCTGGCTCGCCGCGTTCACCTGTCACGAGGAACTCGTTTAATGCAGTGTCGAGCTCTGTGCACGCAGGAATGGCGAGATCTCGCTTGCTGAAACTGTCCAGAGAATGATGGGGCAATATATCCTGCCGTGGCCGCGTCACGATGTGTGGGCGAAGCCATGGAAGTGCGTGCGAGTCAACGAACGATTGCGCACGTGTCAGCCGGAAACCAGGGAGGAGCATTTCTTTTGGGTACGTACGTGCCGGATGCGCATTCACCATCTCGCATACAGTGCTATTAGACTATAGACTACTATGGTTAATGCACGCAGAAACGCCAGGTGAAATGCCCACAGGAACACACGGAGCTGGGCCGGCACCGGCAGGCTCCGGAGTCCGGAAGGACCGGAGAGGCTAGCATTAGGCCCTCCACAATGTATGGCTTGACTGATGCCAAAAGAAGAGAGAGACGATCCTAGCGTCACTCCCGCCATTGCAACCAGCGAATCCAGTTTCGAGCGGTGCCAAGAAAAACCTGAGCGGCGCACCTACTTGCGCCGGTGCTTGCTCAGTACCCATACAATAAAATATACTAGTGCTGCAACTGCCTGTGAGAAAAAAGGAGAGCAGGAGAGGACAGAGTGATAGACTAGAGAGCGAGAGGAAGGCGTGTGCATCAGTTTTTTATTTCGTTTATAGTACTCTGTGGGTCCCATAAAACAATCATGGCATCGGTTCTTGTATATGCAGAACACTTGTGGTTATGTAGGATTTGATTCCCTTTTCTTGATGTGGCATTCCATTTATTTCAGGCATTGCTCCACATTGTGGAAGGCCTTACGCCGGCCGCAGGGACGGGGGTGGTGCCGTGCCGCGTGACCTCCGTGCTCGGCGTGCTCCCGTCGGTGGTGGCGTTCGTGGCGATGTTGTCGGCGAGCGCAAGGTCGCCGGTGGCCTGTTCGGTCAAGTGTCACCCGGGTTGGTCAATCGGACGGGCCGTCGTCCTTCATCAGCCAAAAAAGACCTCGAGAGAGAAGTGCAGTGAAATGTCCTTCCAAACATTGGAGACGGGGGAGTGAGAACATGAGATCTGCAATTTTTTTCTCTTTGTATTTTTTATTATTTATATGAAAGGTTTTAAAAGTTGAGGAATGTATTTTACTTGATTTTAGAATTCACAAATGACATGTAAATTTTCACGAAAGTTGAGGGATCTAGAATGGATTATTTCCTTTACACAACCGGCGTTGGTCAAGTCATGACCCATATGTGCCAGTACCTGGCCCGCCTGAAATCAAAATTGAAGCCAAGGTTCTTCCCGTCTTATATCTTAGGCCACGTTCGTTTTATTTGGCAAATATTGTCCAATCGTGGTCCAATTAGGCTCAAATGATTCGTCTCGTGATTTACAACTAAACTGTGTAATTAGTTATTTTTTTTACTTATATTTAGTGCTCCATATATATGGGTAAAAATTGATGTGATGGAGAGAGAGTGGAAAAAGTTGGAACTTGGGGAGGAACCGAACAAGGCCTTACAGCCATGCATGCGAACACAACAGGTAACAGGGACGAAATCACGGAAGTTTAAACTAGCTAGTTTTAGAATAGAGCTTCAAAATCCTATTCAATCTCATCGAGAGCAAGATTATACATAGTGGATTAGTAGCTAGAACATTTTCGGGCAACTTGGCAAAGCAGCATCGCGCGCGGAAAGAAGATTAAAGCAGATCGAGCGCGGCGAGCCGTCTTGAGGTAGATCTGATCTCTATCATGGCAACCAAAGTTGCGTTGCGTTGCCGATCGAAGGCACAGAGGCTGCCATGGATCATCTCAACTTCCGCCATGCATGTCTTCCCATTCCTGCAAACCGGTGGAACTTCCAGCTAGCCAGCTAGTCCGACCGTGAGGTCGTACACACGATGCCTTTGTAATGCTTCCTGCAAAACAGACATGGTGCTCCGTTGTTTAGTGCTAGGGTGAAAAAAATTTTGGGTGTCATATTTAATGTTTTATAGGATGTTGGAAGAGATTTTCAGATACTAATAAAAAACAAATTACAGAACTTGCGAGAAAACAGCGTAAGCACAATTAATCTATCCTTAGTAAATATTTACTGTAGCATTACAATGTTAAATCATAGATTAATTAGGCTTGAAAGATTCGTCTCGTAAAAAAATTATCGTAATCTATGTAATTAATTATTGTTTATATATTTAATAGTCTATATATGTATCTAAATATTCGATGTGATAGTGAAAAAAATTTTACAAGAGAATAAGTTGAGTGAGCTGAATGCATGATAATAATTACTCACCCGCATGTAGCTGCGTGCAGTGACGGAAAGAAAAGATAACTGGACGGCTTGCAGCACGCGTCGTTGGTGTAACGAAACCGTGTTCAATTCCCATTAGTTGCTGGAGTCACACTGTTCAACCTGGACGCTAGCACGACTGGATGGATGGACGGAACAGAATTAAAAATGAAAACAAAACAACAGTCTGAAAAGAAAGTCTAGAGAACGACGAACATTTGACCAAAGATATACAAACTAACTAATGTAAGCATAATCTAAAAAAAACTAATGTAAGCATGTTCCAGTAAGCACACTGTGCGTACCAAGCATATGTAGACTGTACACGAGCTAGCTCTCCAGAGTTCAGATCATCATCTCTGCAGCTCAACGATAGACGAAATAAGTACCATTAGTTTCTAATGAGCACATATTTATCCATCATTCATTGCCTTTAGAGTTCAGCAAGGCTTTGCTTACCTTCCTCAAGCAGATCTTGCTACTGTCAACCTCTTCTGCAGTAAACAACAATGCAAGTCATAGAAATTAGAGAAAACAGGCAGCTTATGCTGGCCACCTACTCGCGCATATGAAAGCAAAATCAGCGAGAAGGATCTTACCATGCATGAAAGATCTTTCCGTGGCGCTTGGCTACTTGGATGTGATGACCTCTGGAATATGAGCGATCTTGTGCTTGTCCTCTCCTTGGCACTTCTCTAACAGTTCTGGACAGTCAAGTATCACTAGTTTCTTCAACTCGGTAAGGTCACGCATGCTTTCCGGCAGCGAAGACAGCTTTGGGCACTCTTCGATGAGAATTTCCCTCAATGAAGTAAAGTCTCCCAACCATTCTGGCAGTGTCTCCAAATCCGCACTTAACTCCATCTTAAGTTTCCGGAGGGACTTGAAGCATCGAATAGCCTCTGGCAAGGTTCTAAGCCCTGCCATTTCGTAAAGCTCAAGACCCACTATTGAAGAAAGGTGCTGGTGGGCCCGGCGCCACCCTTCTGAAGAAAGGGGTGTATTTATGATCGAAAGAAAAAAATGGAGAGGTAAGCCTTGTTTAGATTACCTTCCAACTTCCAATTTTTCACTCTCTCTCCATCACATCAATTTGTACCCGCATGTAAAGAGTATTAAATATAAGTAAAAAAATAACTAATTACACAGTTTAGTTGTACATCACGAGACGAATCTTTTGAGCCTAGTTGGTCCACGATTGGACAATATTTGCCACATACAAACGAAATGCTACAGGACTTTTCAATCTCTCTCCATCACATCAATTTATACCCTATATATGGAGCATTAAATGTTAGTAAAAAAAATAACTAATTGCATGGTTTGGTTGTAAATCACGAGACGAATCTTTTGAGCCTAGTTGGGCCACGATTGGATAATATTTACCAAATACAAACGAACTGCTACAGGACTTTTCAATCTCTCTCTTCCCCCCATCTAAACAAGGCTGTAGTAGAGGAAAGGTTCCCAAACCCATGTTCTGGCAGCACGTCATCACTGTTGTCTAGCCCCCACACCATGCTCCTTGGGGGGTAAGGCAGGAACTTCAGCTTTGGGCAATCCGCAATAGCCAAAAAATGCAAATTAGGGATTAAGAACTTGCCTTCTTCACGAGATGATCTGGTTGTCCACCATTCTTCCAAGTTGTCTATTTCTTTCAAAATAATTATTCTTAGCTTTTGGCAGCTCCCGTAGTCCCCATAGAATTCCCTACCAACATTCTTTATATTGGGCATTGCTACCAAGACCAGTGCTCTCAGGTTTGGCAGACGCCCAAGTGGAGGGAGGCAGTTGCACTCTTTTAGATTGACAAGATAGATGGTGGTAAGATGTGGTAGGTAGGAAAAAATGTCCAGCATCCATCTAGGAAAGTCTATGCCCATATAACCTTCTATTTGGAGGTGTTGGAGACTTCTAGGAGGCAGAAGCTTCGCTAGCACTGATGTGGCAGCAGTTGCATCTGCGTGCTCCACCAGACTACCCTTATCATGTTCCCATGCAAGAAACAACCCCCTAAGCTTCAAGTTGGTGGACAGTTTACCTTGCTCTGCCCCTTCCAAATGCTCAACATTCTGAAGGCCTGTGATCTGCAGCTCATGGAAGTGTCCTCTCGAGTTGTGCAATTTGACTCCACAGATCACCGCTTCCTCCATCAAGCTCAGAAGACCCTTGCATATTCAAACTCTTTTTCACTTTCTTAGCTTCATCCCGTATTCCAGATGTTAGCGAGATATGTCTCAAAAGATTTAAGTGTAGACATATTGAATATGCTATCTGGCAAGTCAGCAAGGAAAAGGCACCCTTCAAGATTTAAACTTTGAAGTCATAAACCACCAATAGAGGAAGGCAGATGTTCAAGCTTTACATAGAATGAAAAATTTAGATGCTTTAACATCGTGAGTTTGCATATAGACTCAGGCAACATTTGAACCTTGGAACAACTTGTCATGTTCAAATACTCAAGGTTAGAGAGTTGATCGATATGATCCGGGAGTTGCTCAAGGTTATGGCAGTCTGATAGATCAAGATATGTTAGGTCACGAAGTTGGCGACAAGATTTTGGTAGTGAGTGGAGTTTGTAGCAATCGGATAGGTTCAAAAATTGAAGCCTATGCAACGTGCCAAAGGATTCTGGAAGTGCATGCAGTTCATGGCAGCTTGCCAGGTTTAGGAAGAGCAGAGCCCTTAGGTTACCAAAAGAGATGGGAAGCTCACAAAGGCTGATACATCCTGATAGGTCAAAGTATTGTAGCTTTTGAAGGCAACCAATGTTTGTGGGTAATGTGTTTAGGGAAGTATTTGAAAGTATCAAGGTTTGTAGGTTTAGCAGACGGTTCAAGGATTTAGATAAGTTTGAGATAAGAAGGGTAGAAGCATCAAGATAACTTAGTAGCTTTAAGTTATAAACAGAAACCGGTAGCTCTAACACATGGCGTCCCACTCAAATCCAAGACTCTCAAATATAATGTGTGTGAGAATGCTTTCTCGAAAAGTTGCAGTTTATCACAATCCCTAAAATGCATGGCCTTGGCCTTATGTGGAAAAAAATCCTTATAGGCTGATGATGTCTCATTTTGATTTATCAATAAATGATAGTGGATATTCAACCTGGCCTTCTTAGCACTAGAGTTTGTTGCACCATTTGTGTATGAGAATTCATCAACAACAACATGTCGTGCAAGATCACGCACCATATCATGCATGCGAAGTTTGAGTGTGGGTTTGAATATTCTTGCAGAAGACGCCTTGCAAAAGAAAAGAGAGTTTGATCTTCAATGCAAATATATTCAATTTCAAATTACAATCATGTAAGAATTATTTTACTTACTGTAGGAGATATCTGGATATTAAGGAATGACATGCCCAAGAATTCATCTATATATTCGATACCAGTCTTCTCAAGTAGTTGCCTGTCGGCACCTCGAATAAACCCCAAAGCAACCCATTGTTGGATCAAGCAATCATGATCTATATCATGGCTCTTAGGAAAGATAGAGCAATACATGAAACAAAGTTTAAGTTTAGAAGGCATGTGGTAATAACTGAGAAGCAAACTGTTGGTGGTAAATACCGACATACCTTAACCGCCAACTATTATCCAAAAAGGGAGAATTATCATAGTCATACTCACGTATACTTATGCTATTGACCTATTTTCACATGTATTTGGAGATTATTGTTTTGCAGAAATCATACATGAACATACTGAAAAAGGTTACAGAAATACGCTTTTCGACAAGGCAGAAAGGGGGAAATAAAGCAAAGCCCAACCTAAAGATCAAACCTGGGCCAACAACCTACGGGAGAGGGGTCCAGGAGCGTCAAGAGGGCAGTGGGCCAAAGCTAGGGCTGAGGGGTCCACCCCTCCCCCAGGAGCGTCGGCCCAGCCTATTTTTCTCTAGCGGTTTGCTGAGGCGGTTCTGGAGGCGGTTCAGCCAGGCATTCAATGCCTCTATCCCTAGAAACCGACCTCAAGCTAGTATATAAAGAGGGGGAGACCCCCCCACACACAACACCACACCTCTTAAACTTGTACTCTCAAGTGCTCCTCTCCACTTTTATTTTATCCTTTGTAGTAGTAGTGGAGCAAGGCTCATCTTGTAAGAGGAGGAGAAAATCTTGGCTAGTTCTTGGTATGAATACTATTCTTTTCATTATGTTCTTTCTCTCTTTTTATCAATATAGCAATGTTCTAGAATTAGAGTATAGTTCTTGTGATATGATCTTGTTATATGAACTAGATGATAGTTTATGTGATTTGATCATAGAACATAGGACTTCTAGTTCATATGCCTCGTTCATGATATGCTTGCTAGTTCATATTATTCATATCATGTTCTTAGCATATGGAACTCTGTTCTTAATCGTTCATACATTTAGATGATTAGAAATAGAGTTGTGTGAGGGATGGTGGTTCATCACACAACATCCAAGTTCTTGACTCGTTCATCTGTAGGGTAAGAGATCTGGGGGAACTTGGGTAGCGTTTCTATATGTGGGCATGGTGCCCGGGTCTAGGGGAGCCGGTGATTGCACTTCATAGTCCACGGTTGAGGTGGTAGGCGGTAGGTGGTGACAGCCCTGTCCGTCCCTTGTAATCCCCCACGTTCGGCTATGGTGTAGGAGTCTAAATTGCCACCCATGCTTGACTGGCAGACCAGTGCCCGGTGGTCTTCCGATCCATCTCATGCACAACTCTATCTCTGACTCATATATTTGTATGACTAACTATATTCTAGACATTAGCTGTATTAGGGTCATTGCTCCCGTAGGATATTCTTTTATTCTTTATTCTTTTATTCTTTATGCTGCCACCACCTTCCCCGCTTGAGAGTTATTTATCTGTGTGTGTGTCCACTATCATAAAAACTATTATTGTTTACCCCTATTATGCATATTGGTCTATCTTTCATACAAAGTATAGTATCTATGCTTATGATATCATACTAAAGTCTATACTAGCCTTCTTTTAGGAAAATATAAATACGACACCTAGGAATACTCCGGGTTAAAATGCTACAATGGTATTTCCGTGCGCTTGTGGATCCACTTCTATAACTGCAATGAATTACCATATCACCACTCTCTCAATTGTAGTCAGGAATATAGTTTGAGCACTAGTGTTAAGGAATGCTGAAAGTGCACCGTAAAGCATCTCTAAGGCACTAGCCGCTAAGGCCATAATCCTAACGTTACTGGAGGTATGACTCTCTTGATAGAGGTAAGATTAGTCTTGGTGTGTGTTGATATCTGTTAATGCCTACTGAATAATCCGCAAGCGCACGGATACCGTTGTAGCTTTATCCCAGAAGTATTCCCGGTTTCATTCCACTGAGAAACGTGTGAGATCAACTACGGTCTAACTTAACTAGGGGTAGCAATAAGGTGAAGATAGAGACTAGATTAAGATAGAACTAAGGTAGAACTAGGGCGACAATTAATGTGGTTGAGAGCAGCAATCAAGGTTGATGATAATAGGAGAGTAGAGAGGATAACTATGGTTCTCTTCCTCTAACTTGGGCAAGCCTATATCTTCTATTGCTAATCGGGGACATTACATAAGGAGAGACACCGACATAGGATGTTAATCTCCTTAGCAACCGCGTCCTACTTGGCCTGGCCTGGGGCGGGAGGTGGATAACAGGACTGTCACTCCCGACCACCACCGGAATATAGGGTGCATCCACGATTATCCTAAGCCTAAGCACCATGCTTACACCTACGATAATACTCTACTCCCTCTAGAATAGGAATAAAGCACACAAAGAGAGTCGTGATCCAGATAAACAATATAGGCATAGAACTTACTTGTATCAGAAGTTGATCACCAGAGACATGCCAAGGTACAAGCCGTAGAGAGGGCACCGACAGGCCGGCACCACCTCCAAACTCTCCATCTCACTATTATCTAAAAGACTAGATCCTAGAGAGGACTAATCTTCTCTTGATGGCTGGCTCTCGAGAGGTTGTCCATTCGAGGGACACCTCTCGATTAGGGTTTGAGAGAATAGCAAATGAATGAGGTGCCTCCCCTGGGGGGTCCTGCCCTTCTTTTATAGCCCGGTGGGATGAACGTGAGCCCTTGGATCAAACCGACTTTGACGGACAGCTCAGATTGAAACCCTAAGGCGGTGGAGCACGTGGGCCGGCCCCCGTTTGGCCACCGTGAGCCGCACCGCGATCCCGGGGACCAGACCGGTCGGTCTGGCTCCAAGGCCTCTCGCGGTCCACTTCGGCGTGGTGTCTTCTCGCGCCTTCTGGAGTCTTCTAGTGCAGCCCCCGCTGTAGAATTAATATCTTTTCATCCGGAACTCCGAAAAAGGCAAATAATATATCTGTTTTGATCGTCTCGATGAGCTCTTAACAATGGTGCATTCCAATTCATCATTTGAGGTGCTTGTAATCTGTCATATTGGTCTTTTTTGATAGCTTTTCCATGATGTACATGTAGAAACATGGATTCACCAAAACTCATGGAATTCCGTTAGTGTAAACCCTAAGTCTATGTTGGTGATCACAAATGTTCCTCTTTCAGGAGTTAGTTGATAGGTAATTTTGGTCATTAACAGCCGTCAACAACACCCCCACACTTAACCTTTGCTAGTCCCTTAGCAAAGCTAAGCTTAGAAAGGCTATCAAGAGATATGTATAAGCTCAAGCATTGTAACCATCTCAAAGTAACTCCTCAAAAGTATACCTGCATTTAGACAAAAATTCTCCTCCAAGCTTAAGCAATAACTGAGCTGACTTTCAAACTTACTCATGTTACCTTTGACCATGGGGCTTATTAGTTCTTACTTGGGTCTTGAACAATTGAAGGACAGAAAGATCCAGCCAAGCACTATGTATCAAGCTCTTTGTTCAAGTTTCATTTTGGAGTTTTTGAAGATTTTTAAATAAAACTCAGAGTTTCCCATATATGACACTCTCAAATCTCTCAGTATATGTGGTATTTATGGGTTCTCACCAAGACAGTAATGATGTTATGCCTTTCCTTTCTTCCTACAACTAAATCTTATGTGGAGCTCATAGGTGGGGAGAAAACTTGAAAGAGCATACTTGCCATGCACATGTTATGAAGTCAAACAATGGATCCATAGAGAAACAAGTCATACATGAATTAAGATGTGCAAGTGTATGGATATGGTGGATATTTGGTGGAACCTAATTCTACTATGCCCCTTGAAGACATATCCCTCTTTTGGAATTTGAAACTTGGCCAGAGAGTATGAGCTATCTTATTCTTCTTTTTTTTCTTTTTAGGGAGGTGGGCATCAAAGTACCCATTGTTTTCATATCTCAGACATTTGTCTATTTTTTCAACTCCCTTATTTTTATCTCTTTTTTTGATAACTTTTGCATAGCTCATAACACTCCTTCTGGCACAAAAGATTTTTGAGAGATAGCAATCAAGAACTTAGAGCATTTATTGAGTGGCTATCTAATAGAAATATTTTTGGTGTTTTCTCCCAGTGTAGGAGTGAAACATTTTTGGAATGGATGTATGTGGAATGGCATATTGTTGCGCCTACTCCAGTGTAGAGTAGTGCATATATAGGTGGAGTGTAAATGGATCTTGATTCAAGAGCATGATAAATCTCTCACAAGGGCCACAAAGGTTGATAAAACTCAATGCAAGACAAGCAGCATATATGTAGAAGTTTATCTATCCTATCTCATCATATTTGGCTCTGGTGGGAATGTAAGCTTTGTCATACAGTAACTCATCATGTAAGGTTTTATATTTTTCAAAAGATAAATCTCTAGAACTCTAGTGTCACTCAGAACAAGATAAACAAAAAGAGCTCAAACTTTCTCAATCAAATCAATCGGAGTTACCTAGACTTACTTCAAGCATATGCAACCCACAAGTTCCGGGCTCGAGCAAATCTTCATGTCAAAATAGTTAAAGCCAAAACTCGGGAAAACTTATGTCTAAAAACTAGGCACTTCAAAGTTGTTATGACATAGCGACTTTTCATCATTTTCGTCTTTAAGGATCATCTCAAGGGCTCGCCTAATTATTGACTCTATCTAGATAGATATTTTTATTTGGTTTTTTTATTTTTAAAGACTCATACTATATAAGACTCTAAAAAGCATGGACCTTCATGTGCTCACATATTTTTAATATTTTTTTTATTTTTATGACTGACTCGATAATCGCGTAGGTACACTTACCTGGGTACCTGGGGGATGCCTTCCCCCAAGCTGGTTGTTGTCGTGGTTGCGCATTAAAGTTGAGTGATCCTCACAGAGGTACTCATGTCCTTAGAGCAGTGGTTGCCAGAGATCTATCTCCTCCATCAAGAAGTTGGTTCCTTCACACAGTGAGTGACTGTGTGTTGGGAAGGTGTAGTTCGATTGGAGTGTGATGAAGATGTTTGGGTGTACTAGCTCTTGAAGCCATCCTGCAGAAAACTCTCATAAAACACCAAAACTCGTTGTTGGTATTTCTTATGCACAATTAAAATATGAAGGATTCATAAGCGCCACGAAAAACCATTGTAGCATTTTACCGGGAGTATTCCGGGTATCGTTATTTATATTTTACCACTGGGAAACAATGGATAAAGACATTGATAGTTCACCATCATGTATCTACTAACTTAATACACCAACTAGACTATAGTAAGGGTAAATGATAGATGATAGGAGTTATGCGTAAATGATATAGACACACATGAGAATTCTATGATAAAAGAGTAGATAGCTAAAGCGAGAGGACAATGGGAGAGATCATGGTTCCCGAATGCTTCTCTATTACTTTAGTTCTATATAACTAATTCATGGATAGATATAGCAATCACACAATAGCACTTTGGAGCAGCAGTACCTTTCCAACTCTCGAATAAGACTGGGAAGAAGGTAGTTGGGGAAGGCTGCCAAAAGCTCTACGAAACATCAACCCGAACGTGGTGGAATACGAAGACCGGACAGAGCTGTCACCTCTGGGGCTACCACAACTAACCGTGGGATTAAGCGCAACCTCAGGTAAAACCTAGCCTAGACACCATGTCTACACTAAAGATTACTACTCTAATCACATATGATAACCAGAACCACCTGAATTAATACAATCCCAAGAGTACCCGTCTTCCGTTAGACACTAGATACTCAAGTGAGCATATTAGTTCAAACAGATTCCATCGAGCACACCCCACGGGAGAACTTGAAAGTCCACAATTTCACCCAGGATACATAATGAATACGGAACTTACATCACTTATTATATTACATACAATAGAGAGTCTCAAAAATTTATTCATTACAATACCAGAGTTTCAGAGTGTAGAAATTAAACAGCGGAATTTAATTAAACAGTAGCGAAAACGATACAAGGATCAATCTGTGCCCACCAGAAGAATCCTCCACACACAAGAATGAGCTCCTCAGGCTGCACCTGCAACAGGGGTAAAATAAACCCTGAGTACATAATGTACTCGCAAGACTCACCCGACTAGTGGGAATAACTTCCTGACTCTGTATTACTAAGAGTATATCTTTATTGTCAGATTATTAGCCATCATTTTAGGTTCATTAGCTAACCCTTCTATGTTAAGCACCTGTTCTATTTTCAAGCAAGTGATAAGCAATCAGAGTCTTTTTTATCCATCTCCATGTTTCATTTCTTACTACGGTGGTAGACCATAGCCAACTCATACCGTCTGAACCCAAGGTGATTCATGAATCAATATACCTAGCTGGGTGCCCCGAAAATACACGCCTCACTTGTCCCTAGGCACAAATAAGACCAACCCATCCCACTCCTGTTGTTGACGGTCCTTAACGCCTATTTTATACCATCAACTATTGCTCAATATAACATGATATCAACCATAAAACATAGTTGTAGGGTTTGATTCTAACGAGTTCCACGAGTTGTGTTGTTCTCGATCGTTTTGCAGGTATATCCAATTTTGCATAGAATAAAAGTATCTCAAATGATGATTTGGAGTGCACCATTGCGATAGGCTCGTCGAGACGATCGAAACCGATATATCATTTGCTATATTCGAGTCCGGAGTCAAAAGATATCAATTCTACACGAAACCAACACTAGAAGACTCTACAAGGCACCGGAAGGCGATGTACCGAAGGTGGGGCCCACCTGCTGAGGGGTGGGGCCGCCCGGCCCCACCCCGGGCCGGCCGGCGCCCTCCAGCCCAATCAAGGCCCGCTTCGACGGACGGCCTCCTACCGCCTTAGGGTTTGCATCTCCACCGTTCTTAAAGTCGAATTAGTCCCACATCGCTGTCCCGAAAGAGGTGGAGGCTTTTCTAGACTATAAATAAAGAGGTAGACCCCCCTCCCTGAGGGCACCACATTATTGGAGATGTAGAGGCGTCCCTCGAATGGATGACCTCTCATCTCTAGAGAATTAGGGCTAGACTTTCCAATGTAGTTCTAGTGAGAGTTAGGGAGAGCGGCGCTACGCCCGGTTCCGAGGAGTCTTCGGAAGAGTCATCGAGTTTTGGTATGTCTTTGTATTTATTCTTTGTAAGACTTATGCTTTAATATATTTATCTTCTCTATTTACTTTTATGCATTACATTTAATTGGTTAGTATAGTTGTTATACTTTAGCATAGGATCTCCGCTTTGTATTAGGTGCTCTAGTTATTACGTGTGACTAGAGTAGTAATTAAGTAGTATAGACATGGCGTCTAGACTATAGGTTACCTGAGATTGCACCCAGTCCAACATATAGTTGTGGTAGCCCCGGTGGTGACAACCACGACGGCCGGCGTATTCCACCATGTTAGGGTTGGTGTTTGTAGGACCGTAGTCGGAGCTTCCTAGTCCCTTTCTCACCCCTTTCCGTGACTAGTGTTCTGATGTCCCGAAGTGTTATTGTGTGATTACTTTATTTACCATGAATCAGTTATTATAGAACCTTAGTAATAGACAAGTATTCAGGAACCGTGATCTCTCCCGTTGTCCTCTCACTTTAGCTATCTACTCTTTTATCATAGAATTCTCCTGTTGTGTGTCATATATGCATAATTCCTATCATCAATCTATCGTTTACCCCTACTTTAATCTAGTTGGTGTATTAGTTAGTAGATACATGATGGTGAACTATCAATGTCTCTATCCATTGTTTCCCCGGTGGTAAAATATAAATAACGATACCCGGAATACTCCCTAAAAATGCTACAATGGTTTTACGTAAACTTGCGGAATCTTTCATATTTTAATTGTGCATAAGAAATACCAACAAGCATTTTTTGGCGCCGTTGCGAGGGATAGGGATTTACCTCTATTTCTAGTAGCGACGTTAGAAATGTCAACAAGCATTTTTTGGCGCCGTTGCTTGGGAGACAATTGGCGTAAAGATTTTGATATTGATCTTGATGTCTCGCTAATCTAGTTCGCCACTAGCTTTAGTAGGATTACCCCTGTTTTGTTGAGTTGTGGAATAAGCGGGATATCAATTGTTTCAATCTTCCTGGCAAAATTCTACAAGAACAAGATAAGGGAGATATTGAAGAACTCGGGGTGCCCAAACATTCATGATCCATCAACAATGAAACCCCGCCATCTCACGGTATGTATAAACATTTACATATATTATTCTAACCATATGTAGATTGGAAAAGAAAAATCATCATCACATGAATTCAAGGTTCATCACATGTGATGAATAAAGACGCCGCGCGCTAATCACAAATACTATTGTGATTCATGGTAAGTATGATCAAGAAAGGTGAGAAAGTCTTGCTCATAGACTTTAAAATTAATGAGTAGTTATTCTTTGTATTCTATTGCATGTTTACTTTGAATAATCTATGCATTTACTCCATCTCATATCAAATCCATAGCATGTTTAGTTTCTTGCACATATGTATGTCACTTGCATCTCTACTTAAAAAATGAAAAAAAAAAATACTCTCACCATACATGATCATGCTTTCATCTCTATTTGAGTAAATCTCTATATGCTCTCATGCTACCTTGTTTGCTATAGTATGCTTAGGTTTGGAGTATCTTCATACATCTTTTAAATGAAGCATGGTGCTTAGTTTAGGAGTGGTGATCTTAATTCCAAAGACTTTTAAATTAAGCGTGGTGCTTAGGTTAAAATGTCTTTCTAAATCAAATTAGACGTGGTGTCTAGGTTGATTTTTGAACCAAAAGTATGTTTTAGTAGACACTAGATATTTTGTTGGACTAACCCATGCAGGAAACTCCTAAATTCAATTCGGGTAAGTCAAGAGATGAACTCACATCAGAGATGAATCAAGGCATGTGATGAAGTCCAATAACTTTGCACAAAAGGAAGACACAGCTCATTCTCCATGGAAGAACTGTAAGTATCAAAGTTTATATATTTAATCCTTTGTTGCAAGTCACCTTTGTCTTGAACTATATAAAAAGTACAGCTACCAATAAAAAGTGTTAGAAGAAATCTATGCTAAAGTAATTCTAAAAGCACATCCTTTCATTAGCATAGATGAAATTCGCATAAATTATATGGACCATAATCCACATTCCAAACTTGTTGCAATCCTTCGGGTATGTGTCCACTAACATTTATACTGAGAAAAAAGAATAAATATCTGATCATGATTCGAAATGAAAAGAAAGAAGAACAAGTGTATAGAAAGGACTAAGATAGAAAAAATGGATGAAAGAATACTTCAACACCTTCTACACTTCACCATGATAGTGGACCAATCACCCCACAAGACATAAGGTACATTCATCCAAGCCTCATGCAACTTTAAACTACATTCAATATATTATACCATATTATTAATTGTCTTGGTCATCCTTACCTTATGTCATGCTTAATTTGCTAAATTTAAAACAAATAAAATACTCTTTTGGTTCACCTACATATTCTTGGTTCTATTTGAATAAATATCTTTAGTCTTTTGAACTTCCTTACTCTTTTATAAGTATGCTTCAGAATATTACTTAAATATTATAACATCAAAGCATATTTGTATAAGAATTTGGTTGTATATATAGACTATCTTCTCCTCTATAAAAATGTTTAAATCATATTAGGAGACTTTATAGAATCAAATCAAGGTTAGAGGTATTTTTTGAATTTATATCCTTGCCTAACCTTATTTGAAAAATTTGAAATAATGGTGAATCGTTTAAAATATGGGCTACAGATTAATCTTTAACTACTTGGCAAACACTATCCACACTTTAAATAGATAGTATATTCCTTCGGGTATGTGTTGTCTACTAATCCCTTACAGAGAAGAAATAATGAGAGAAGCAAAAGTTTAAAGGAGTGAGAAAGAAGTACAACATAGGAGATAAGATGCTAATGATCAACTCAAAATGCAAGGAAGGAAAAGACCATTGAAATTCATCTACCTTCTACCACATGGTGTTATCATGCTCCAGTAGTAAAGGTAACATATTAAAGAACCCACTTTAAGCAAAGTGTGGGGAGATTCTCCAAATTCTACAAGTGGGAGTTCTAAACTAGTAACAAGGATGCACATAAGATTGGCTTTGAGATGCTAACAAAAAAAAAGGAAGAAGGTGGCACCACCATTAAAAACGCCACTAGTAGAGACACCACCTCAATCCTCATCCTTAGAAGCAAACCCGAAGTACTCGATCAATGAACTACTGCAAGAAGGAGTCCAGTTCGGAGGACTCAAAACATCGAACCCTCGCCGTGAGGTAACATCGATAGTTATTCATATTTACTTTGAACATTGCATGTTTTATTTTCTCTTAAGCATGTTTACTTTTCTGCATTAGTATTGTATATAGGAAATAACAAAAATAAATAGCTATGCACTAGGTTGCATTCATACATCTTAAAAAAAACTTTAAGCCCCATGTGAAATTCTTGTAGTGTAAAAGTCTGTAAGGTTCTCATTGTGGTGGCCTACAAAATAAATATATATATATATATCATATAGTTGCACTTTATGCATATAAACCCATAAAATCTAAAAATATTAATTAAGCATCTTGCTGCAATACTGTTATCATAAAAACTACTTTGAAACCTCCACAACACCCAACCCTCTATAATGGTCGATCACTAACTCTTTATCCTAATACCATTCCACGAGTTTTGGTGTTTTGTGAGAGCTTTCGTAGGATGACTCAAGAGTTAGCTCATCCAGGGAATCTTTATCTTCATCACTCGAAGCACATTTCTCCGACACACACGGTGACCTCTGTGTGAAGGAAGTAACTTCTTGAGTGATGAGATTGAAGTATTCCCCGCAACACTTGCTCTTACAAACATGAGCTCCTCTATGAGGACCACTCAGCTTTAATGCTCAACTAGTCATAAAATACCAAAAATATGTGGGCACATGAAGGTCCACGTCTATAGAGTCTTTTGTGAGTCTATTAGTCTAAAAAAAAAAAAAAAGATGGATAATTATTAAAATCAAATAAAGATACTTTAGCTATTTAGAGTGTGATCATAGATTCTCGTCTAGTTTATTAAGAGTCAAATAAAAACTAAAGAACAATAAAATTTTGTCTTGGAGATGATGAATAGTTGCTCTGTCGTAATTCCTTTCACGTGCCTAGTTTTTAACCTTAAATTCTTCTGAGTTTTAGATATAACTGTTTTGATATAAGAATTTACTCTGAACCTGAAACTTGTGGAGGCATATGCTTAAGCTAAGTCTAGGTGATTGAGGGATATGATATGAGAAAGACTGAGCTACTATTTATCTTATTCCTAACGATACTAAGTTCTGGAGATTTATCTTTTGAAAACTCTGAAAATCTTACATGATGAGCTCTTGTATGACAAAGTTTGAATTCCTACCAAAGCCATACATGATATACATTTAGATTAGAAAAACCTTTGCTCATTTATGCCTTTTGTTTTGCATTGAGTTCAGTCAACCTTTGTTGTATACCTTATGAGAGCCTTGTCATGCTTTTTAATCAAGATCACTTACACACTCTGCCTACATATGCATTGCTCCTACTCTAGAGTAAGCGCAATCATTTTTCACTTTTATCCAGATCCACCTTAAAAATGTTTTTCTCCTACACTGGGAGTAAACAACCAAAAATATACCCTATAGGACAACCCCTTGTTTAATACTCGACGTTCTTATTGTTATCTCTCCAATCATTTATTGTATTTAAAGGATGCATGTGGCTATGCAAAATAAAAAGCATTAAAAAAAAGAGAAAAAAAAGAAGAAAAGAAAAAAAAAAGAAGAATAAAGATAGCCCATGTTTTCCTATGAAAAGTTCTAAATTCAAGAGAGATTTATTTCAAGGAGCAAAAGTAGAATTAGGATTAGCCACTAAATACCATATATACACCTATCCACCATACTCCATACACATGCACATCTTGGTTTGATTGTATGACTTGACTCTCTTTGGATGCATTGTTTGACTTTACAATATATGAATTGCAAGTATGCTCGTTCTTGTTTAATGCCACTCCTATGAGCTCCACTATAATAATTAGTTGCGGGGAGGGCATGACAACATAAATGTCTCAATTGAGATCCACAAATATCACATACAATAAGAGATTTGAGGGTGTCATACAATTAAGCTCTGAGTTTTATTTTGAAAACTTGTGAAAACTCTAGAATATTAGTTTAGTGAAGAATTTGAGACATAGTGCTTGACTTGATTGTTCTATCTTTCAACTACTCAAGACCCACGCAAAAGTTGAAAAGCTACATAGCTAATGGTAAAATGGGTAAGTTTCAAAGTTAGAGCAGTTTTGTCTAATTCAAAGGAGAATTTCAGTTCGAAAGCATGTGTACTTTTGAGAAGTGAAAGCATTGTAGCAACTCCTGATCCAAGTTTAGTAGTTAGGCTTTGCTAAGGGACTAGGAAAGGGTAAGCTTGGGGGAACTTGTTGACGGTCCTTAACGCCTATTTTATACCATCAACTATTGCTCAATATAACATGATATCAACCATAAAACATAGTTGTAGGGTTTGATTCTAACGAGTTCCACGAGTTGTGTTGTTCTTGATCGTTTTGCAGGTATATCCAATTTTGCACAGAATAAAAGTATCTCAAATGATGATTTGGAGTGCACCATTGCGACAGGCTCGTCGAGACGATCGAAACGGACATATCATTTGCTATATTCGGAGTCCGGAGTCAAAAGATATCAATTCTACACCAAAACCAACACTAGAAGACTCTAGAAGGCACCAGAAGGCGATGTACCGAAGGTGGGGCCGCCCGGCCCCACCCCGGGGCCGGCCGGCGCCCTCCAGAGCCCAATCAAGGCCCGCTTCGACGGACGGCCTCCTACCGCCTTAGGGTTTGCATCTCCACCGTTGTCGAAGTCGAATTAGTCCCACATCGCCTGTCCAGAAGAGGTGGAGGCTTTTCTAGACTATAAATAAAGAGGTAGACCCCCCTCCCTAAGGGCACCACATTATTGGAGATGTAGAGGCGTCCCTCGAATGGATGACCTCTCATCTCTAGAGAATTAGGGCTAGATTTTCCAATGTAGTTCTAGTGAGAGTTAGGGAGAGCGGCGCTTCGCCCGGGTTCGGAGGAGTCTTCGGAAGAGTCATCGAGTTTTGGTATGTCTTTGTATTTATTCTTTGTAAGACTTATGCTTTAATATATTTATCTTCTCTATTTACTTTTATGCATTACATTTAATTGGTTAGTATAGTTGTTATACTTTAGCATAGGATCTCCGCTTTGTATTAGGTGCTCTAGTTATTACGTGTGACTAGAGTAGTAATTCGTAGTATAGACATGGCGTCTAGACTATAGGTTACCCGAGATTGCACCCAGTCCAACATATAGTTGTGGTAGCCCTGTGTGGTGACAGCCCCGACGGCCGACGTATTCCACCATGTTAGGGTTGGTGTTTGTAGGACCGTGGTCGGAGCTTCCTAGTCCCTTTCTCACCCCTTTCCGTGACTAGTGTTCGATGTCCCGAAGTGTTATTGTGTGATTACTTTATTTACCATGAATCGGTTATTATAGAACCTTAGTAATAGACAAGTATTCGGGAACCGTGATCTCTCCGTTGTCCTCTCACTTTAGCTATCTACTCTTTTATCATAGAATTCTCCTGTGTGTGTCATATATGCATAATTCCTATCATCAATCTATCGTTTACCCCTACTTTAATCTAGTTGGTGTATTAGTTAGTAGATACATGATGGTGAACTATCAATGTCTCTATCCATTGTTTCCCGGTGGTAAAATATAAATAACGATACCGAATACTCCCGATAAAATACTACAATGGTTTTTTACGTGCGCTTGCGAATCTTTCATATTTTAATTGTGCATAAGAAATACCAACAAGCATTTTTGGCGCCGTTGTTTTATAGGAATTTACGCCTATTTCTAGTAGCGGCGTTAGAAATGTCAACAAGCTTTTTTTGGCGCCGTTCTGCGGAGAGACAATTGGCGTAAAGATTTTGATATTGATCTTGATGTCTCGCTAATCTAGTTCGCCACTAGCTTTAGTAGGATTACCCCTATTTTGTTGAGTTGTGGAATAAGCGGGATATCAATTGTTTTAATCTTACCGCAAAATTCTACAAGAACAAGAAAAGGGAGATATTGAAGAACTTCGGGGTGCCCAAACATTCATGATCCATCAACAATGAAACCCTGCCATCTCACGGTATATATAAACATTTACATATATTATTCTAACCATGTGTAGATTGGAAAAAATCATCATCACATGAATTCAAGGTTCATCACATGTGATGAATAAAGACGCCTAAGCTAATCACAAATACCATTGTGATTCATGGTAAGTATGATCAAGAAAGGTGAGAAAGTCTTGCTCATAGACTTTAAATTTAATGAGTAGTTATCCTGTTGTATTCTATTGCATGTTTACTTGAATAATCTATCCATTTACTCCATATCATATCAAATCCATAGCATGTTTAGTTTCTTGCACATATGTATATCACTTGCATCTCTACTTAAAAAATAAAAAAAAAAAACTCTCACCATACATGATCATGCTTTCATCTCTATTTGAGTAAATCTCTATATGCTCTCATGCTACCTTGTTTGCTATAGTATGCTTAGGTTTGGAGTATCTTCATACATCTTTTAAATGAAGCATGGTGCTTAGTTTAGGAGTGGTGATCTTAATTCCAAAGGCTTTTAAATTAAGCGTGGTGCTTAGGTTAAAATGTCTTTCTAAATCAAATTAGACGTGGTATCTAGGTTGATTTTTGAACCGAAAGTATATTTTAGTAGACACTAGATATTTTGTTGGACTAACCCATGCAGGAAACTCCTAAATTCAATTCGGATAAGTCAAGAGATGAACTCACATCGAGATGAATCAAGGCATGTGATGAAGTCCAATAACTTTGCACAAAAGGAAGACACAGACTCATTCTCCATGGAAGAACTGTAAGTATCAAAGTTTATATATTTAATCCTTTGTTGCAAGTCACCTTTGTCTTGAACTATATAAAAGTGCAGCTACCAATAAAAAGTGTTAGAAGAAATCTATGCTAAAGTAATTCTAAAAGCACATCCTTTCATTAGCATAGATGAAATTCGCATAAATTATATGGACCATAATCCACATTCCAAACTTGTTGCAATCCTTCGGGTAAGTGTCCACTAACATTTATACAGAAAAAAGAATAAATATCTGATCATGGTTCGAAATGAAAAAAGAAAGAAGAACAAGTGTATAGAAAGGACTAAGATAGAAAAAATGGATGAAAGAATACTTCAACACCTTCTACACTTCACCATGATAGTGGACCAATCACCCCACAAGACATAAGGTACATTCATCCAAGTCTCATGCAACTTTAAACTATATTCAATATATTATACCATATTATTAATTGTCTTGGTTATCCTTACCTTATGTCATGCTTAATTTGCTAAATTTAATACAAATATTCCTCTGTTGTGAGTAACGGCAGGTTATCTACACTATCGATATCCTATGCATAGCAGCTATTCGATCCTGCACTAGTAAGACTCATAGGATATATATATATATATATAGATATATATTGGAAGAGGTTTTTCTACTCCCAGTAGTAACTACTCCCATCAGAGTATAGAGAGGTTCCGCAGCCAGTTAACGCTAACGGGTTGAGACCTGTCATGCAGCCGGACCCGTGAGGTATTAGTTCCGCTAAATCACGCGTGCAGTGCATGGCCGCATGCATAGGTGCTTCTCTTTTGAAAACAATATACGTACGTGATTATTCCTTGCAAGTAAAATGAGTATGTATTATTCCTTGCAAGTGAAATGAGTATGTATTATTCCTTGCAAGTGAAATGAGTATGTATGTATACTTGTGTATTTAATGAGATAATAAAAGGAATATATGTGCATACATGGTATTTCGTGAGTATGTCTATATAGTTCTGTTTCGATACGATTACATACTCTTTGGAATGGAGTATCTAGAGTAATTTTTAAAATAGAGTAGTTATAAATACTTTTTGAATGAAGTATCCATACATATTTTTGTGAAGAGTATTTATCCATACTTTTTGGAATGGAGTATTCATACATACACCAAGATTTAGATAGTATAAGTTCATACGAGACCACGCGATCAGAGTATATGCGCGTACAATGACAAATGGAGATATACAAAACGTGGAGTGAATGCATTCATACTTTTTTGAGAATAAAATATATGTACATACTTTTGTGAGAAGGGAGTATATTTATATACTTTTGTGAGAAGGAATGTATTACATTGGCATATTATATTTGTCAGAATTATTTGCCAATACCCAAATAATATTATATGCCTTTGGCAATGGTGCGTTGTGGCCTCTCCGATCGATGAGCTAGCTTGCCTGCGTTCATGATCTCGCCGTCGCCGGTCGCAGACTTCCAGTATGTCGTGGCCGATGATCATCATATTCCTCACGGCCCGCCTTGTCTTTCCCTCAGGCCCGCCTAGTCTTTCCCTCACCAAGAAATTTTGTGCGATTCAAAATCTAGGAACATTGAATTTACAGATCATACTACGTAGTTACAGTACGTACTGATGACGGACGCCGGGACCCAACTCCCAGTTCGATGGTAGTGAAGTTTGCCTGCCACCGTGACGGCCGCCTAGTTTTTCCCTCATCGTGAATCTGCAGGTCGCGAGAAGATTCGATTAGAATAAATATATATATCAATCACAACAGGAGGGAAATATCGATCAGAAAACGAGGGATTTGGGGCTATCATTTCAACGTATCTGGATCAAATTTGGAGGCCGCAGGGACCCGTGAGCCATCGATTGGAGAAGCCGCCGCCGCCAAATATTATATTATTTGCGGACGCCCTAGAGGACGGCTAAATCTTCTTATATATACGATGGGATTAACGGGTCACCTTCTGTTAACCCGCTAGACAGCCTGCTATCACAGTCTAACGCGAGAAGAGGCTCCACGGGTGTATCTCTACATGGTTAGAGGAGGGAGTAGCTACTCCCTAGGAGTAGGAAGGAATTTTCCTATATATATATATATATATATATATATATATATATATATATATGCACCCAGGTGGTCAGGCCTAGGAAGGATAAGATAATATGCCTATAGAATGATTGCGGAGTGATATAGGTGGATAGCGGAAACAGAAAGAAGATATGTATGAAAGATGATATGTAGGAAGGCAAGATAACTTAAACGAAGAACATAAACAAGAATATAAAGATACAATATAGAACAACAGATAAATTAAATGAACTTAAACACAAAAATTAGATAAACATAGACAACGAACATAAAGATATAGAACAGTAAATAGATATAAATATTTTTATAATTTTTTAATGATAGATGCAGAACATAAACAACACGAGAGAACATAAATAACAAAGTCCTGGATTATTAGGTACCTTGATAGACAGAAGGTGAATCCTTCTGTGTAGTACACCAGGATCTTGATACACATGAACAAAGTACAACACTTGCTTACAAGACTCTTACAAGACTCTCACACTTGAACTCAGATGTGAGTTCTTTATTTCACACTACTACAATACTAGGTAGATAAGTGGTGGATGATGGTGGTAGTGATCTTCAGCGATGGTGTGTGGATGGTGATGCTGAGGATGCTGAGGATGAGGTGGTGCTGAGGATGCCTTGAAGCGTTGCCCTTCATCTTCTTATATAGTGGTGGTGAAGGCACGGTCATCATGGCTTTTCTTGAATTTGGGGATGCATCATTGAGGTGTCATGATGCTACTTGTGACTCGTCTTTGCATTATTGGGTCTTCATGATGACACTTTTGACTTATTGGGTCTTCATGATGATACTTTTGACTATATCTATGCTTTATGATGATATCTTTTGACTATATCTTGGCTTCATGATGACACTTTTGACTGTATCACAGTATTATTGGGAATCTTCATAATTATTCTTTTGACTTCACAAAGGTAGTGAAGCACCATGATGGCTTCTTTTGAATTTTGGAGGCCTTCATGATGTACCTTTAGACCTTGGGAAAGATGATTCTTATCCTTGACCTCCATTTTTAATAATATTTTAGTTGGTCATTGGGGAGTAGTCGATATTCCTCCATGAGACTCTTCTTCTTCTTGTTTTAACGGTGAATAATATTCATAACTTGGTCCTGCTTGACTGCATTGTACTAGATCATCTTCATCATCTTGGGTAGGAGTTTTGATCTGCAGTGGCTGGGGTGTATGATCCAAAGATCTTGAACATCTTTGCATAAACAAGTAGCTTTAGATCGGCTTGAGAGACAGATCTGGTTGTTCTAGTAATAGTTCTCTGGTAATATCATCTTTTAGTTTGGCCACATTGGATTTCTTATTTGTTGCCCTGTACTTTCTTTTATCAATGATAGCTTTGATATTAAACTTGTCCCACCATCTTGCATAATATTTTCTTCTCGAGGGTTGCTGAAATTGGGTTCTATTGACATCAAATTCCCACTTGGCAATCCAGGGGTAGTGATGTTTCAAAGACGTAACTGCATGAGTATGAAAGGATAATCCTTTAAATCTTTCTTGGATTCTTGGGTGACTATCTTGATTATATCTTCTGGGAGAATTTCAGGGATTGCTCCTGCCTTAAGCCACCAGTTGTTGAAGAACCATAATGGTATTTCACCACATCCATCTTTGAACCGGATAAACCATGAATGCTTCATCTGGCGGTTTTGTACAAGTAGCACTTTTTCCCATGCCTTCTGATAGTCCCAATAGTTATATTTCTTGTTGAGGCATGTGGCTGAATATAGGGTTTTAGCCACATAAGGGTTGGAAGCTTTGTCCCAGTCTTCCAAATGTATCACTTTCTGGATTAATAACTTTGTAAATCCCAATTCTTCTCCATTCTTTGTATGGAATATTTGTGCGCTTTGTGTCTCGCACAATATTGCTTCATAATAATTTTGATCTTTTCCTGGATACTTAGGTATAAAATAAGAATTTCTCGAGAAATACTTTCCCAAAATATTTTGAAGGTCAAGATCTGAATCATTGAATTCCGAGGCAATATTATTTCCTCTACGTATATTCTGAATATATTGAGATGCATTTCCATATTTCTCTTGCATCATAGGGACTTTTGAAATCTTTCCCCGATATGATTGTTTGGTGGGAGAGCTTTCATCAAGTTTCCCCTTGAATGATAACTCTCTTTTTTGAGTGCCATATCCCCAGTAAGAATTCACGGGATAGAAAATCGAGGAGTGAGTTTATTTCTCCCTTTATATGCTCGATATCAAAATCAAAGCATGATAATATTGCTTGCCATCCGGCAAATATCTGTTTGGAGACTAAATTCTCCACATCTTTTTGGAGAACATCTTTTGCAGCTTTTTGCAATCTATTCTCAATAAGAATTTCGATTGAGAAGTTCCCTTGAAATTTTGAGACAACCTTTACGATTGCCAATATCTCTTTTTTTGATAGTAGAATAATTTTTCTCGAGCATCATTCCGTGGTTCCGTAGGTGAACCCGACAAGTTGCTCTTTGGAATCCTTTGTTTGTTTTAGGATTCCTCCATAGCCATAATCTGAAGCATCTGTTTCAATAATCTTGAATGCATCATGATCTAGAATGTATAAGCGTGGCAATCTCTTGACCTTACTTTTGATCCGTTTCACCGCCTCGAGTATGTTTCAAGGTCCAGCAGAGGATTTTTCTTTAACCTTTCGGTTAAGATCTTCTTATCTTTTGCCAATGCTTTATAGAAACCTGAAACATAATTCAAACATCCCAAAAATCTTTGCAATTGTTTCTTATCTTTGATTTCATCGGGAAATTTATCGACAAATTCTATGACCCGAGTAACAAAAGCGTAACTTGGTCATGTTGTATCTTATATCCTAGAAATTGAATGTTGGTTTGAAAAAGTTTTATTTTTCGTGCAGAAACCATAAGACCATTTTGAATAATAATTTTATGGAAAATCTTCAAATGCTTCCAATGTTGATCTATATTTTGTGAGAAAATCAAAACATCATCTATGTAAACTATAATGAACGAAGTATATGGCAAGAAGATCTCATTCATAATTTTTTGAAATTCAGGTGGAGCATTTTTTAAACCAAAAGGCATGACATTCCATTCATAATGACCAAATGGAGTGGTGAAAGCAGTTTTATATCTATCTTCTTCTTTGATTTGAATCGCCAAAATCCGCATTTCATGTCAAATTTAGAATATACACGAGATCCTTGAATTCTTCGAATCGGATCATGTTTGTAAGGGATTGGATACCCTATCCACTGCAAAAGCTTTGTTGAGGGGTTTGTAGTTGATCACCGCCTCGGCACACCTCTTTCCTTTTCAAAGCATTTTTTCTACATAGAAGGCTGCATGGCTCCAAGGCGAGGAGCTTTTTCTTATTAAGCCTTTCTTTAAAAGCTCATTAATTTCAGATTTACAAATCTCTAAGAGCCTATTATTCATTTGGATGGGTCTTGCCTTTGTAGGGATCTTATCTTCACTGAAGTTGGATACATATGGGAGAGCAACAACATGCTTCTTCCTATGCCGGAAAGGCGGAAGGAAGATCGAGAGCATATATCTTTGATAAATTTTTCCTCTAGGGCTTTTGCTTTAACCTTGAATCTAGGATCCTCAAGGGTTTTATCTATTCTTACTTTATTAATTTCGTTAGCAACCTCACTAATAAATTGTTCTTTGTGATAGATTGCTTCTTTTAGATGATTAAGCATAGTTTCTTCAGTTTTTGAGAAGTAAACATTAATTCCACTCGTTTGCCTTTGATATTGAATTGAATATTTTGCTCGATCACCATGAAAGGTCGTATTAATGATAGAAATGGAGTTCCTAGGATTACTCCTTGCTTGAGGTTTTTGATGAGCAAAAATGATGTTTTAAGACATACTCGAAAATACACACATGAACTTCGTGAATCTTGTGGCTTACTTGGAGTAGGTTGCCATTGGCGGCGTGGACTTTGTGGGATGATTTTTTAAAATATCCGAAAGGAACAATACCTTCTCGATGCAGTTTACATCTGCATCTGAATCTATCAAAGTTTTGTATCTGAAGTTGAAACCATCATGAAACTTATATAGAATTTCAGCATACCATTTTTGCTTAAAATATCTTTCTATGGATCCAATTAATCCTTCCTCCTGAATATCATTCTTATTATCAAAGTTCTGGAGTTCAAGGATTTGTACCTTTCCTTTGAGGTTCCTTAGATCTTCCTTTATGAGATTGTATTCTTTCAGAAGGTCTTCAAGATCTAATTGCTTGCTTCTCTTCTCTGGGTCCTTGATACGATTGGAAAGCTTTTCTGTAGATCTGAACCTCTTGTTCTAGGTTTCATCTGCTGACTTTTCTTTGTCATATTGTACTTCTGATAAGAATTCCTTAAAGTTGATCCCTTTTTCCTCTAGATTCTGTATAGAGTCAGAGATATCTAGAACAAATTGTTCTAGATTAGTAAGAATAAAGATATTCTTACTTGGTTCTTCCTCGAGGGTATCTTGTTGATAAAGCTCATAATCTTCATAGCCTTTTTCTTCAGAAATATCTTTACCTTTGGTGATACCATAAATTAGGCTTTGGTCTGAACTATCTTTTTCAGATTCTAAATCAAGCATGGTTTGGATCTCCTGTCTTATTTTTGGTTTATAGCAGTTTGAGGTCTTATGACCCTTTTGGAAGTACTTAGATAAAACCAAACTTTGGTGCTTTGGAATTCTTTTTAAAGGTACTTCTTTTGCTATAAATCTTTTTATAGATTTTGTGTGAACTCCTCTTTCTGGATTCACAGGGATCTTGAAAGCCAAATTGATTGCCACCGTCTCTCAAATCCTTTTTGTTGAAAGCCTTTTGCCTTTTGAACTGCCTTTTAGGATCATAACATAGCTTCGATCCTATCATTTGTATCATTTGGACAGATTTTTCTATATCTGGTTTTTGATGGTCTTTACCTTTATCCCCTTTTTCTTTTAATGGATTTTTTTGCCTTTTTGATGAATGGGGAAGATAAACCAGATATATGTTTTTCTCTCTAAAAATTCTGATCAGGATCTAGGAGATTATATGATTTTGATAAGAAGAGATCTTTGCTCCTTCTGGAGTCTAATGTGGTTTTGTTCTTCAAATCAATTGACTGTCTATGAAGCCCCATGACAATCCTATGAGTATCTTCCTTTTCTTCATTCGTCATGCAAGCTTTGGCAGACATAAACATCTGATGACATATGGTAAGAATTTGGTATCTATCAAGATAGAATTCTTTACCATCAAAGCATGTCACCTTGACTTGTATGAAGCCACTTTCCTAAATGAAGATCTACATATGTCGAACTGGGATAGAAGTTTCTTGATATGGCCATTTGGGTCATTGTTTTGAAGAATCTAATCTCCTTAAAATCATCTCCACTTTCTTTATCGAAAATCGATTGATATCTTTGTTGATCTTTAGGTCTTCTAGCTCACTAGCTAACTTACTGATGAGCCTTTTGGGAACAGAAGATCCCATAGCCTTTTGTTTTCCTGGTTGTGGAACACAAGGCGAGACAACTATTTGAGTAGGCCGTAGTCACGGAGATTGCTTCCCTCTGATAAGAGCTTGGATTGACCCGTTGAGCAGCCTGGTTCGACCCGTTGAGCCTTTTAGCCGAAGTGAGGCGTTGTGGCGTGGAAACGTTGGATTTTCCAAAGGTGCGTGTTGAAACGTTTGGATTTGCCGCCAAGCTCAAACCCGTGAGGAGTGAGTTGATCGTAATTGTGAGGTTTTACCCCGCCGTTGCACTTTGAAAACCATACACCCTATAGGTTGATCTTAATTGTGAGGTTTTACCCCGCCGTTGATCTTGATCTTAATTGTGAGGTTTTTACCCCGCCGTTGGATTTGACACTACCCATCTAAACTCCTTTGTCTTCGTATAAGATGTCTTGGTTAGCAAAGACTCTTAGTGCTTCTGATAGGTCTGTAGCCTCGTGTAGCAGTGATAAGTCGGTTAAGACCATGTCTGTAAAAAATGCATCTTCTATCTGCTTTGAGGACATTGAAAAGAGTATTGCTAATTGGAAAATCCCTAAAGTAAATATTAGAGAAATATATCATGTAGGAACCTTCTCTCTTCGTTCTGATTATTTAGTGTGCACCTGTGGGTCGTCAAGGAAGGATTAGATGATATACCTATTGAATGATTGCAGAGTGATATAGGTGGATAGCGGAAGCAGAAAGAAGATATGTATGCAAGATGATATGCAGGAAGCAAGATAACTTAAACGAAGAACATAAACATGAATGTAAAGAACAATAATTAATTGAACTTAAACACAAAAATTAAATAAACATAGACAACGAACATAAAGATATAGATATAAATATTTTTTGTAATTTTTCAATGATAGATGCAGATCATAAACAACACAGAGAACATAAATAACAAAGTCCTGGATTATATTAGGTACCTTGATAGACAGAAGGTGAATCCTTCTATGTAGTACACCAGGAGAACTTGATACACACGAACAAAGTACAACACTTGTTTACAAGACTCTCACACTTGAACTCAGATGTGAGTTCTTTATTTCACACTACTACAATATTAGGTAGATAAGTGGTGGATGGTGGTGGTAGTGATCTTCAGCGATGGTGTGTGGATGGCGATGCTGAGAACGCGGTGGTGCTCAGGATGTGGCGGTGCTGAGGATGCCTTGAAGCGTTGCCCTTCATCTTCTTATATAGTGGTGGTGAAGGCACGGTCATCATGGCTTTTCTTGAATTTGGGGATGCATCATTGAGGTGTCATGATGCTACTTTTGACTCGTCTTTGCATTATTGGGTCTTCATGATGACATTTTTAACTTATTAGGTCTTCATGATGATACTTTTTACTATATCTAGGCTTTATGATGATATCTTTTGACTATATCTTGGCTTCATGATGACACTTTTTTGACCCACAAAGATTATTGGGAATCTTCATAATTATTCTTTTGACTTCACAAAGGTAGTGAAGCACTATGATGGCTTCTTTTGAATTTTGGAGGCCTTCATGATGTATCTTTAGACCTTGGGAAAGATGATTCTTATCCTTCACCTCCATCTTTAATAATATTTTAGTTGATCATTGGGGAGTAGTCGATATTCCTCCCCGAGACTCTTCTTCTTCTTGTTTTAACGGTGAATAATATTCATAACTTGGTCCTGCTTGATCTGCATTGTACTAGATCTTCATCATCTTGGGTAAGAGTTTTGATCTGTAGTGGTAGGGGTGTATGATCCAAAGATCTTGAACATCTTTTCATAAACAAGTAGCTTTAGATCGGCTTGAGACAGGATCTGGTTGTTTTAGTAATAGTTCTCTGGTAATATCATCTTTTAGTTTGGCCACATTGGATTTCTTATTTGTTGCCCCGTGTACTTTCTTTTCTCAATGATAGCTTTGATATTAAACTTGTCCCACCATCTTGCATAATATTTTCTTCTGAGGGTTGCTGGAAATTGGGTTCTATTGACATCAAATTCCCACTTGGCAATCCAGGGTAGTGATGTTTCAGACTACTATAATCCTCAAATATTTTGGAGGCCACAACGCCTCACTTCGGCTAAAAGGCTCAACGGGTCGAACCAGGCTGCTCAACGGGTCAATCCAAGCTCTTATCAGAGGGAAGCAATCTCCGTGACTACGGCCTACTCAAATAGTTGTCTCGCCTTGTGTTCCACAACCAGGAAAACAAAAGGCAATGGGATCTTCTGTTCCCAAAAGGCTCATCAGTAAGTTAGCTAGTGAGCTAGAAGACCTAAAGATCAACAAAGATATCAATCAGATTTCTAATAAAGAAAGTGGAGATGATTTTAAGGAGATTAGATTCTTCAAAACAATGACCCAAATGGCCATATCAAGAAACTTCTATCCCAGTTCGACATATGCAGATCTTCATTTAGGAAAGTGGCTTCATACAGTCAAGGTGACATGCTTTGATGGTAAAGAATTCTATCTTGATAGATACCAAATTCTTACCATATGTCATCAGATGTTTATGTCTGCCAAAGCTTGCATGACGAATGAAGAAAAGGAAGATACTCATAGGATTGTCATGGGGCTTCATAGGCAGTCAATTGATTTGAAGAACAAAACCACATTAGACTCGGAAGGAGCAAAGATCTCTTCTTATCGAAATCATATAATCTCCTAGATCCCGATCAGAATTTTTGGAGAGAAAACATATATCTGGTTTATCTTCCCCATTCATCAAAAAGGCAAAAAATCCATTAAAAGAAAAAAAGGGGATAAAGGTAAAGACCATCAAAAACCGGATATAGAAAAAAATCTGTCCAAATGATACAAATGATAGGATCGAAGCTATGTTATGATCCTAAAAGGCAGTTCAAAAGGCAAAAGGCTTTCAACAAAAAAAGGATTTGAGAGACGGTGGCAATCAATTTGGTTTTCAAGATCCCTGTGAATCTAGAAAGAGGAGTTCACACAAAATCTATAAAAAAAGATTTATAGCAAAAGAAGTACCTTTAAAAGAATTTCAAAGCACCAAAGCTTGGTTTTTTCTAAGTACTTCCAAAAGGGTCATAAGACCTCAAACTACTACAAATCAAAAATAAGACAGGATATCCAAACCATGCTTGATTTAGAATCTAAAAAGATAGTTCGCACCAAAGCCTAATTTATGGTATCACCAAAGGTAAAGATATTTCTGAAGAAAAAGGCTATGAAGATTATGAGCTTTATCAACAAGATACCTCTGAGGAAGAACCAAGTAAGAATATCTTTGTTCTTACTAATCTAGAACAATTTGTTCTAGATATCTCTGACTCTATACAGAATCTAGAGGAAAAAGGGATCAACTTTAAGGAATTCTTATCAGAAGTACAATATGACAAAGAAAAGTCAGCAGATGAAACCCAGAACAAGAGGTTCAGATCTACAGAAAAGCTTTCCAATCGTATCAAGGACCCAGAGAAGAGAAGTAAGCAATTAGATCTTGAAGACCTTCTGAAAGAATACAATCTCATAAAGGAAGATCTAAGGAACCTCAAAGGAAAGGTACAAATCCTTGAACTCCAGAACTTTGATAATAAGAATGATATTCAGGAGGAAGGATTAATTGGATCCATAGAAAGATATTTTAAGCAAAAATGGTATGCTGAAATTCTATACAAGTTTCATGATGGTTTCAACTTCAGATACAAAACTTTGATAGATTCGGTGCGTATGTAAACTGCATCGAGAAGGTATTGTTCCTTTTAGATATTTTAAAAAATCATCCCACAAAATCCATCGCTGCCAATGGCAACCTACTCCAAGTAAGCCACAAGATTCCCCGAAGTTCATGTGTGTATTTCTCGAGTATGTCTTAAAACATCATTTTTGCTCATCAAAAACCTCAAGCAAGGAGTAATCCTAGGAACTCCATTTCTATCATTAATACGACCTTTCATGGTGACTGAGCAAAATATTCAATTCAATATCAAAGGCAAACGAGTGGAATTAATGTTTACTTGTCGACTGAAGAAACTATGCTTAATCATCTAAAAGAAGCAATCTATCACAAAGAACAATTTATTAGTGAGGTTGCTAACGAAATTAAGAAAGTAAGAATAGATAAAACCCTTGAGGATCCTAGATTCAAGGTTAAAGCAAAAGCCCTAGAGGAAAAAAATTTATCAAAGATATATATGCTCGATCTTCCTTCCGCCTTTCCGGCATAGGAAGAAGTATGTTGTTGCTCTCCCATATGTATCCAACTTCAGTGAAGATAAGATCCCTACAAAGGCAAGACCCATCCAAATAAATAATAGGCTCTTAGAGATTTGTAAATCTAAAATTAATGAGCTTTTAAAGAAAGGCTTAATAAGAAAAAGCTCCTCGCCTTGGAGCTGTGCGGCCTTCTATGTAGAAAATGTTGCAAGGAAAAGGAAAGAGGTGTGCCGAGATTGGTGATCAACTACAAACCCCTCAACAAAGCTTTGCAAAGGATAAGGTATCCAATCCCTTACAAACATGATCCGATTCAAGAATTCAAGGATCTCGGTATATTCTAAATTTGACATGAAATCGGATTTTGGCGATTCAAATCAAAGAAGAAGATAGATATAAAACTGCTTTCACCACTCCATTTGGTCATTATGAATGGAATGTCATGCCTTTTGGTTTAAAAAATGCTCCATCTGAATTTCAAAAAATTATGAATGAGATCTTCTTGCCATATACTTCGTTCATTATAGTTTACATAGATGATGTTTTGATTTTCTCACAAAACATAGATCAACATTGGAAGCATTTGAAGATTTTCCATAAAATTATTATTCAAAATGGTCTTGTGGTTTCTGCACGAAAAATGAAACTTTTTCAAACCAACATTCAATTTCTAGGATATAAGATACAACATGACCAAGTTCTGCCTGTTACCCGGGTCATAGAATTTGCTGATAAATTTCCTGATGAAATCAAAGATAAGAAACAATTGCAAAGATTTTTGGGATGTTTGAATTATGTTTTAGATTTCTATAAAGCATTGGCAAAAGATAGGAAGATCTTAACCGAAAGGTTAAAGAAAAATCCTCCCGCCGGACCTTGAAACATACTCGAGGCAAAGTGAAACAGATCAAAAGTAAGGTCAAGAGATTGCCCCAACTTATACATTCTAGATCATGATGCATTCAAGATTATTGAAACAGATGCTTCAGATTATGGCTATGGAGGAATCCTAAAACAAACAAAGGATTCCAAAGAGCAACTTGTCGTTCACCTCTGAACCCGGAATGATGCTTCGAAAAAAATTATTCTACTATCAAAAAAGAGATATTGGCAATCGTAAAGGTTGTCTCAAAATTTCAAGGGGAACTTCTCAATCGAAAATTCTTATTGAGAATAGATTGCAAAAGCTGCAAAAAGATGTTCTCCAAAAAGATGTGGAGAATTTAGTCTCCAAACAGATATTTGCCGATGGCAAGCAATATTATCATGCTTTGATTTTGATATCGAGCATATAAAGGGAGAAATAAACTCACTCCCTCGATTTTCTATCCCGTGAATTCTTACAGGGATATGGCACTCAAAAAGAGAGTTATCATTCAAGGGGAAACTTGATGAAAGCTCTCCCACCAAACAATCATATCGGGGAAAGATTTCAAAAGTCCCTATGATGCAAGAGAAATATGGAAATGCATCTCAATATATTCATAATACAGAGGAAATAATATTGCCTCGAATTCAATGATTCAGATCTTGACCTTCAAAATATTTTTGGGAAAGTATTTCCCGAGAAATTCTTATTTTATACCCGAGTATCCAGGAAAAGATCAAAATTATTATGAAGCAATATTGTGCGAGACACAAAGCGCACAAATATTACATACAAAGAATGGAGAAGAATTGGGATTTACAAAGTTATTAATCCGAGAAAGTGATACATTTGGAAGACTGGGACAAAGCTTCCAACCCTTATGTGGCTAAAACCCTATATTCAGCCACATGCCTCAACAAGAAATATAACTATTGGGACTATCAGAAGGCATGAGAAAAAGTGCTACTTGTACAAAACCGCCAGATGAAGCATTCATGGTTTATCCGGTTCAAAGATGGATGTGGTGAAATACCACTATGGTTCTTCAACAACTGGTGGCTTAAGGCGTGAGCAATCCCCGAAATTCTCCCAAAGATATAATCAAGATAGTCACCCAAGAATCCAAGAAAGATTTAAAGGATTATCCTTTCATACTCATGCAGTTACGTGCTTTGAAACATCACTACCCTGGATTGCCAAGTGGGAATTTGATGTCAATAGAACCCAATTTCCAGCAACCCTCAGAAGAAAATATTATGCAAGATGGTGGGACAAGTTTAATATCAAAGCTATCATTGATAAGAGAAAGTACAGGGCAACAAATAAGAAATCCAATGTGGCCAAACTAAAAGATGATATTACCAGAGAACTATTACTAGAACAACCAGATCTGTCTCAAGCTGATCTAAAGCTACTTGTTTATGAAAAGATGTTCAAGATGCTGGATCATACACCCCAGCCACTGCAGATCAAAACTCCTACCTAAGATGATGAAGATGATCTAGTACAATGCAGTCAAGCAGGACCAAGTTATGAATATTATTCACCGTTAAAACAAGAAGAAGAAGAGTCTCAGGGAGGAATATCTGACTACTCCCCAATGATCAACTAAAATATTATTAAAAATGGAGGTTGAAGGATAAGAATCATCTTTCCCAAGGTCTAAAGGTACATCATGAAGGCCTCCAAAATTTAAAAGAAGCCATCATGGTGCTTCACTGCCTTTGTGAAGTCAAAAGAATAATTATGAAGATTTCCAATAATACTGTGATACAGTCAAAAGTATCATCATGAAGCCAAGATATAGTCAAAAGATATCATCATAAAGCCTAGATATAGTCAAAAGTATCATCATGAAGACCCAATAAGTCAAAAGTGTCATCATGAAGACCCAATAATGCAAAGACGAGTCAAAAGTAGCATCATGACACCTCAATGATGCATCCCCAAATTCAAGAAAAGCCATGATGACCGTGCCTTCACCACCACTATATAAGAAGATGAAGGACAACGCTTCAAGGCATCCTCAGCACCGCCACATCCTCAGCACCGCCACATCCTCAGCACTGCATCACCATCCACACACCATCGCTGAAGATCACTACCACCACCATCCACCACTTATCTACCTAATATTGTAGTAGTGTGAAATAAAGAACTCGCATCTGAGTTCAAGTGTGAGAGTCTTGTAAGAGTCTTGTAAACAAGTGTTGTATTGTTCGTGTGTATCAAGATCCTGGTGTACTACACAGAAGGATTCACCTTCTGTCTATCAAGGTACCTAATATAATCCAGGACTTTATTATTTATGTTCTCTGTGTTGTTTATGTTCTGCATCTATCATTAAAAAATTACAAAAATATTTATATCTATATCTTTATGTTCGTTGTCTATGTTTATCTAATTTTTGTGTTTAAGTTCAATTAATTTATCTGTTGTTCTATATTGTATCTTTATATTCTTGTTTATGTTCTTCGCTTTAAGTTATCTTGCCTTCCTGCATATCATCTTGCATACATATCCTCTTTCTGCTTCCGCTATCCACCTATATCTCCTCTCCGCAATCATTCTATAGGCATTTTATCTTATCCTTCCTAGACCTGACCACCTGGGTGCACGTGGGTTTCACAGAATTCCTGTAACGTAAATGCACAACATATATATACGGTGATTATCAAAAATAAGGGTTATGCACCGGGGCTTGCCTTGGGCGACGGGGTGTCAAAAAAAAAGTTAGTTGGCTCCTAGACTTTCTCCCCGGACGAGGACCTCCTCCTTTGTACTCCTCGACGATCTCCTCGTACTCTTGATCGTCGATTGTCATGATCTCCACCAACTCGTTCTCTATATGCACGCAATGATGATGATGCAACAATTAACATTTAGGCAACAGCAACTCTTAAAATAAGAATTCACACATTAAGCCTAGCTCTAATGACTAAGATACTGAACTGACTATCATCTTCATCAAGCAAAATGTCAAGCTCAACTAACAAGTGTTTTAGTTTTATTAAATCAATGTTATGCTGTTATCCATATTAATTTTAAGGGATATTTATCTATCATATCTAACAGTTAGAGAGCACATAATAATACAATGAAACTACTACACAAAATTCAGGGTCAAAACTATCACCAGATTGCCACAACAATTTATTCTCTAAACAATCCTAATAATAATAAGTATTCTAAAATAAATAAAGTAATCCTAAAAACATCATAGAACCATATGAACAGCATACACTAATGGGTAGATCATGAATTCAGGAACCTAACCAAATTAGTTTCACAGTTTTTGGAGCACAGCTTTCCCGGGTAAGAACAGAGAAACTTGATTTGGGGAGGAACAAGGTGAGTGGCGGAGTGGGACGACCTAACGAGCATGGCGTGATGATAGAGCTGCCCGTCGTGTCCAGGCAGGAGGTGAAGTTCGCACTGGGAAAGTGGGAAGGATGCCCTACGTGCGCTAATTAGCTTGCTTAATGGTAAGGTGCTGCTGGCAGAAACGTGGTGTGCGGGTGAACAGTATTTTCTGTGCGCTACAGTGATCCTGGTTTGAATTCTGGTGCAGCTCAGCACGACGTGTGGGCAGGGCAGCAGAATTTTGCAGAGCACAGGCTAAACGACTTGAGGACGGGGCTAAAGACGTGGCGAAAAGACCTGAGATGACCTCGCCCTGCCGAAATAAATGATGCGGTTTGGCCATGGTAACAGAGAGGAAGAGAGAGAGGTGGGGATGAGCTCGGCCTCGCGCTCTTCCTCGGTCACTCTGTTAGCTTCGGACACGCAAATAAATAATCACAGAAAATAAATAAATTCAAATAAGCTCTAAAGATAGAGAAAATGATATGGATGGGTAGAGCATGATTTTAGATGAATTTAGAAAAAAGAATCAATAGAATCGGAGTTCGTATGTATGTGGGAGATATGGATTTTACAAGGTGGGCTATTAATTAATTTTGAAAATTAAAAAGGGATTAATTAGCTCATGGCTTGGTCTCCCGTGACTTGCATATGACTCTGAGTCTTCGGTCCTTTGAAGTGTCAACTGGGCTGGTCTTGCTGGCTAGCAAGTCAAGGGATCAATTTCTAAGTTAACTGAACAAGAAAGAGAGATCAGCGTGAGGGACAAGTTGATTGATCAGTTAAGGTCAATATTCTCTTTGGTAAATTGCCCAGGACTTCAGAGACGGCCTGCAACATGTGGATATATACTTTGTAACTAGTCCTCCTAGCTACTGCCCTGCTGCATGATTATTGCTGCATAGTCGTCTGATTCTTCAAGTAGTAGCTTTCATTTGAGAAATGAGCTAGCTTTCCTACATACAAGTAAACAACAGCTAGCTACTCCGTGGGATCGGATTTGGATAGATGTTGCTGAAGTGCTATACTCAACTTGTACTTCACATTTCTTGGATGCTTTCGGTGACATTTTCCATCGGTAGGTTGCCATGTACTTTGGTCGAAATTCACCTGGAATATGCTGAATATGCCGACTGAGTCAGCCACTCTCCAGGCAAGCATAAGCATCCAGTGCAAAATGGGTAGGAGATAATCCGAAGCGCTTGGTGAAGCTGGCAACAGGATGTTTGGAGGTTAGCTAGTCTTGGGATATGTATAGGAGTTGAGCATGACCTATATGCATCATGTCCTTTTCAAAAAGGCCCACTAACCAAGATAGACTACATCAACGTGAGCAACAAGTTTGCCAAAAATGTCCATTTGCTTAGTTATTTGGTAGCTATTTGATGATGCCCAGACTTCCTGAGTCACCAAATAATGGTGTACCAGGATGACCCGGGGGTCAAGGAACAGACGTGGCCTGCACGATGTCACCTACAGGTCTACAGGACAGGGGGATTTAGGAACTAAGATAAAGAGTGAAAGGTAGAGTTGGAGAATATTTATACAAGGGATAAATTAGAGCTTAAAAATTGAGAATTAGTGCAACAAAATTTAATTTCTTATTTTGCCACATGCAATAGTACATACATATGATGCTCATGACATGGTTTATTATTTTGATTAAGGCGTAACACCGAGGGTGTTACAGTGGATCACTTTGGAGTTGGCACATTTACAAAATGGGTGGAGAAGAAGAGTGGAGAAGGAAGAGTGGAGAAAATTTAATTTCTTATTTTGCCACATGCAATAGTCCCTTGGGTCTCTTTCCCTCCTGCCAAACTTGCGAGGCAGGATTCGGAGGTTTTTAGGGTGACCGGACGCCGGTCTAGGAGGGACCGGACACGTCCGGTAGCAAACCCTAGCCTCGGTAAGCAATGGAGGCTCGACCGGACGCTAGTCGCAATGTGACCAGACGCGTGCGGTGCGAGGCCCCCCGTCTGGAGCAGCTCTGGGTGAGCGACCGGACGCCTCGGGTGCCGCCGCATCGGGTCGGGCGTCTCGGTCGTGGCGCCAGTGAGCTAACCGGACGCCGGGCGTAGTCCTGGTCATCTGACCCGACGCGCGTCCGGTCACAAAAACTCCTCTCGGAGCTCTCTGAGTTATGACTGGACGCCCTAGGGTGCGAGTCTGGTCGTGGACCGGACGCGTCTTGTCAAGGTGGCGCAGTACGCGAGTGAGGAGGCCATTGCGCAGCAACGGCTAGTTTCAAAAGTGGGGACACGTGGCGTCACTGGAGCCACCGGACGCGTCCGGTCAGCTCTGCTGACTGGTTTCGTGGGCAACGGCTCTTTAGCCCTTGGGGCTATAAGTAGTTGCTATGGCTGGCCTGGCTTGCTACTGAGCGTGTGGGGGACTATGTGTCCCTGCTTGGTGGTGCTTGAGAGCCCTCTAACTCACTGGAGCTTGTAGTGATTGCATCCAAGAGTGAGTTAGTGATCGCTTGTGCATTGTATTGAGAGATTGCAAGGTGTGGCACTAGGTGATCGAGTTGCAAGCCTGTGGTGCTTATTACTCTTGGAGGTTGCCACCTCCTAGATAGCTTGGAGGCTTATGGGCATCGTGCAGCATGCTTGGAGATTGAGTGGTGCTCTGATTGCGGTGACATTGTGAGAGGGATTGTGCTCGTCCGCGGGAGATCGCGAAGAGCAACTCTAGTAAAAGAGAAACACGAAGAGCGACAGAGCTCGTGGTGAGCAATCCAGTGGGAGAGCGTGACTTGTGGGTCACCGCTAGCATGAGGACCAGCGACAACATTAGAGCTTGTCTCAATGGGGACTAGCTTGGTGGCAACCAAGTGAACCTCAGTAAAAAATCAACGTGTCAATATTGTCTACTCTTCTCGTCGGTTTCCAAAGTCTCTGTTCACTAGCTTGCATTTACTTGTTCATGATTGAGCTAGTTAGTAGTGGTTTCTCTTGAATAGCTAGTTAGCTTGTATAGCTTGCTAGTTACCTTCTTAGCTTGTGTAGCTTAGGAGTAGCAGTTGCGTGGCTAGTTTGGCTTGTGTAGCCTTACTAGTCACTTTGCTTAGTTTGTGTAGCTAAACAATTGAGCTCACTAGTTAGGCTTGTGTGGCCATGCTAGTGAGAACTTCTAGTTGTGCTTAGGCTTTGTGTGCTTTACTCACTAGTATGTGTAGGTGCTCCCTGGTTGCTTAAATACTAGTTGTTTAGGTTTGTGTGACCTTGTAAACTAGAATTGGATAGGAGAGCACTACCTAGCCTAGCACCTTAATTGCTCAAACTAGGATCCTTTTATAAGGTGCTTGAACTTAGATAGAGGGGTGTAGTCTTGGCTAGACCGATAGTTTTGATTCCGCATTTTATTCGGTCTTCTGCTGTGATTAGATTTTAGAAAGGACTATTCACCCCCCTCTAGTCCGCCATCTCGACCCTACACATGTTCAAATACTCAAGTTTAGAGAGTTGATCGATACAATCCGAGAGTTGTTCAAGGTTATGACAGTCTGATAGATCAAGATGTGTTAGGTCACGAAGTTGACAACAAGATTTTGGTAGTGAGTGGAGTTTGTAGCAATCGGATAGGTTCAAAAATTGAAGCCTGTGCAGCTTGCCAAAGGTTTCTGGAAGTGTATGCAGTTCATGGTAGCTTGCCATGTTTAGGAAGAGTAGAGCACTTAGGTTCCCAAAAGAGCTAGGAAGCTCACAGAGGCTAACACATCCTGATAGGTCAAAGTATTGGAGCTTTTGGAGGCAACCAATGCTTGTAGGTAATGTGTTCAAGGAAGTATTTGAAAATATCAAGGTCTGTAGGTTCAACAGATGGTTCAAGGATTTAGATGATAAGTTTGAGATAGGAAGGGTGGAAGCATCCAGATACCTTAATAGCTTTAGTTTATAAACAGAAACTGGTAGCTTTGACACATGGCATCCACTTAGATCCAAAACTCTCAAATATAATGTGCATGAGAATGCTTTCTTATGAAGTTGGAGTTTATCGCATTCCCTAAAATGCATGGCCCTGACCTTTGTTGGCAAATGCTTATAAGATGAAGACTCATTATAATTTATCAATAGCTGATAGTGAGAACTTCGACTATCACTTCTATTGTGATGTACCATTTTGTTCACATATGAGAATTCTTCACTAGCAACATATCTTGCGAGATCATGTACCACATCATGCATATGGTATTTCAGTGTGGGTTTGAATGTCCCTGAATCGATTACCTTGAAGCACAAGGACATTAAAAAGAAACATTAGAAAAATAGGAAAAAATTGCCATCAACAATCTGATCAAGGGTTTTGGCTGGTTTTGTTATGGATACAAATATACAACTGTTGGTAAGAGATCTAGTTGTTATAGATGTAGAGGTTCATATTACAATTCAAGAGATTTACCTAAAGAGATCACTTTTTTGATTCATGTAAATATGCTCACATATATCACCGAAAGGTGTGTTTGCTCAACAACTAAAACCTATTGTCAAATTAAAAGGTTTGATGTTCATGGTTTATGTATCTTGATCAAGGGTTTCAACTAAGATTGTCACAGATATAAGTATACAACCATTAGCATGAGATCCAATTAATGTTACATATGTGGAGGTTCATGTTACAATTCTACAGATTGCCCTAAAGCGACTTTTACTTCTTTTATGGAAACGACACTAATATATCACTAAAAGGTGTGTTTGGCAACAACTGAAATTGGTTGGTTCTGCTACCCCTGTGTCTCAACTAATAAACATCGTTTGGGAGGAGTCATCATTATGGATAGCAGCTGCAAAAGGGGCTCTTAGGGTTATGTTTTTAGGATAGGATCTGTATTGATCCTATGTTTACTTTCTTAACACACTCTCATCACTCACCGTGTCTGCAATTTTTTACCCTCTTGCTTTCTATTCCTTGCTGATTAGAGGGGGGAAATTTTTGCTGCTCGTGGTTTATGTATATTTCAAGCTCAAACTGTTAAATCCTAGTGCTGACAATGATTGAATCAGAGTGCTTCTTACAATTACTCTCCTGTTAAGATTTTTGCAACTAATTAAGTATATCTTTTTTGCAATCATATATGTAAGCTTTGTACATGCATGCATATGCATTTGAGAACTCAGCGCCAGGGTTCATATATATATATATATATATATATATATATATATATATATATATATATATATATATATATATATATATACACGCATACCGTGCATTTGCTGTTTTCCCATATGGTTGAATTAGCCACCAGCTCATCCAACGCATCTTCGATGTCGTAGGCAACAGATTTGTGCCTCTTGAGCCAGTGTTGTACAAATTCGTCCAGGAGCACTCTCTCGGGAGCGCTTTGTCGGCATAGCTAAGCGCAACCTTGAGGTCGATCATAATGCTGTCCATCCTTACATCGCTTGAAGTTCCACAGCAGCTCCACCCGATCTCCCAGGCTTTATCGCCAAGCATGCCGGTGAGACGCTGCACAACAGCACCCGCGATCATCTCAGCTCCCTCACTTATGGCTGTATGGCCTTGGTCTCTCTCGCACGCATTGCAGGATTTTTCTTTTTCTTTTCTATGTGTGTGGTGCTTGTTTTTTTCCTTAGCCTGAAGCTTTTGCATTGATACTTTTTTTCTCGAATACGCACAAGAGTGCATATCATTGCATTAGAAGGCATTGATACATGGAGTGGAGTGTAGTTCAGTGCTTGGAACTTGTACTAAGGCATATGGCGTGGCCTTGAAGCAAAGGCCAACGTATATATTAATCAGAGTGAAAAAGAACCGGCACTTGAGATAAATCAAAGATTATATGAAAAAAAACAATGGTTGAAATTAAATAGGGGGGGAACCTTAGCTTTGCCGGAGTGGTTTAGGGATGATGTTGTCCATCGTGCCTTAAAAGAACTGAAAGTATGGATCCGCTAACTTTGATGAATATGAACAACTTTCAACTCGAACTGTGGACCTAATAAACTTTTGCCACAAAGTATACCAATTCACAAATCTTACATTCGGCTTCGCAAAGGGAAAATTTGATTTAGTTGAACTTTGAAAAGTGGAGCCTGGCTAGTATCTTGTACCTAAGGTTTTGCATTCACATGTACCTGAATTGCAGTGCACACGGTTGTTCATGGCATGAAATCCCCGTGGAAAGCAACAAATTGCATAGATTCCTAGACAACACCGCAAGTCTCGCCTTTGGTGAAAGTAACTTAGGCGGGGAAAAAATGGAGTGTGGACAGTTCCCACCTGACTGTCGGGAGGACCTACTGTTCATTGACGACACATGTCTATATGCATGCACCCAATCTGTGTGTCCTCCTAAATTTATGTACTCCTCCGCACAGTGGCAGAGCCAATAGGTTTTAGGAGCCCGAGCGACTCTCATTATGCAAAAGTCTTTACCTAGCGAATTACAGTGTTCTTCAATGACAAAAAAAAGATACTTTTGAACTTCTCCAACGAGCCCAATGTGCCGCCCAGGGTGACTGGGCAGTGACGAGCCACTGCCTCTGCCGATTGATGACACGTGTCAATATTGCTCATCATGTTTCATGCAGCAATGTGCTCTTTGCATCCTTTGATGACCTTTGAATTTAGAATTGGGTTTTGAGTTGTATTTGATTTATAAACTCCTTCATTTGGCTTTAGGTATTAAGTTATATTTAGGTGTTCTGATTCTTCTATTCTGATTATGAACCTTGAGACGCCTTTGCATTATTGAAAAAATATGCTCCGATCCACGAACATGCCTTAAGGGCGTCCCTAACGGCCTTATGAATTCGTTAGACGAGAAGTGGAGTCAAAAAAAATAAACAAATCCCTAACCGCACAGCTTAGGAATGTGGACCACACTAGTACACAAAACATCAACACTGGCGGTTCCAAAGCCCTTAACACTAGCGTTTTTCACTACCGCAATGAGAAAGGCCAGCGGATATGGCACATTTCCACTGGCGGCTAAGTGAGAACCGCCAGTGGAAATCCTATTTCCATTGAAGGTTAACTAAGTGAACCGCCAATGGAAATCCCTTCAAATCATCATGGCCAGTGTAAATAGAGCTATTTGCACTGGCGGTTTTTTTAGCAAACCGCCAGTGCTAATTGATTTCCACTGGCGGTTCTGAAGCTGACCCCACTTTTTTTTTTCACTGGCGTCCGTAAACCGAAACCGCCTATAAAAATAGAACCCTAGCGCCAAGAGAAATGTTTTGTGTACTAGTACCACAAGGGCAGAGACATGAGTTACGTGGGATTCTGTGTGAGCTGAGCGACGAGCTCCTCGCTAGCGTTCAGTTTTCTGCCACCTCTCTCTCTTTTCCACGTATGCAAATAGCTAGCCGGGAGTTACTTGTTGGGACGTCATAAGGCACCAAATGTAAATTTTGATTTGTAGCTAATCGCTGTTAAACTTGTCTTATCAGCCAGGCTTATCAGCCATTCAAACAGTATTTTTCTCTCACACTAAACCAGCCAGCTTGTCTTATCAGCCGGCTTATTCCACCAGCCTAACACCCCCAACAAATACATCGGCAAGCATGTATATATGGGACCTTTCTCCACGGGCACAGTTAGTCTCTTGGAAATGTGAACGCGCTCGACCTGTGTTGTTTCGTACTGGGTCGGTCGCCTGCCTAGTCGTCAAGATTCGTTTGGCCCATGGGAGAACCGTCAAGTCGTCGGGACAGATCACATCATCCCATCACACATGCATGCTTTATTCATTGGAGCCTACAGTAGGATGGATCCTGCAGCGAGAATAGATGCATCCTCCGATGTTAAATTACTCCATTAGACTATCCGCACCGGGACCTCTATACTCATCCGGTAAAGGGACAGATCATCATGTAGCGTAAAAATCAGCCGCAGCGCGGTACTGCATGCGGTGCGCTAAGCTAGCGCGTCCGTGATATATGCCGCGATGCAGGAGCCTTGCTAAACCAGGGCGGGTCAACCACGCGCGTGAGGCAGCAGTGACTGCGCGCGCATGCATGCGGTCTAGTGGCGGGCCCCACTACTTCCACCAACAAAAAATGTTATAACTCAAAAACCAAAAAACTAAATTAAATTCTGATTGCACCATTGAATTCGTTTCAATTAATTCTTCAAAACAAGATATCACATAGATATATTTAGATAAAGTGACAAGTGGGCCCCACAGTGGATAGAGGATGATATAGAGGATGGATGGGTGCGGCAGAATTGAATGTAGAGGAGAGAATCTTGATGACCAGAATGTATAGAGGATGAATATAGAGGTCCATGAGTGCAGATAGGCTTATTACGCTACGCGGTATAGTACAGTACTTGCAGGAGTATTAGTTCCCATTTATACTGTAGAGGTTGGAACACCAACACGAGCGACGAGTCTTGAGTGCAGTGCAAATACCACCATATATAGAAATGCCATCTGCCCGCTGCTACCATAATTCTGGCAATTCTCCAGCAGTACGTTGCTAGATCTCCTCCTCCAAACCATTAAAAGATCAGAAAACCCTATCGGTCGAAGCAAGCAGCAGCTTGCTAATATACACTGGGAGTACAGTAGAGTGGACGACTCGTTGTAATACGTACTGTAGTACGCAGTACGCACGCATGGAGGCAACCGCACTGAGCTTGGCTAAGCTCACCTTGGAGACGGTGCTGCCGGTGGCGAAGCAGGCCATCGCGAACGACGCGCTGCTGCTCCTCGGGGTGCGGCAGGAAGTGTCCTTCATCGCCAACGAGCTGGAGATGATGCAGGCCTTCCTGCGGGCGGCCGACACCGGCGACCGCGCCCGCAACGAGGTGGTCAAGATATGGGTGCAGCAGGTCCGCGACCTCGCGTACGACGTGGAGGACTGCCTCCAGGAGTACCTCGCCCTCGACCTCCCCGCTGCCGGAAGGCCCGGAACCGGAACAGGGTGGATCTGTTGCCTGATGTGGTTCCCCGTCGGCGGGCTGCACAACAACAGGCGCCGCATCGCTGCCTGGATAAGGGATATCAAGGCCGGCGTGGAGGAGGTGAGCAAGAGGAACCTCCGTTACAGCATCGTGCTCCAGCCGGGCCGCGTCGTCGACCACCCGGCGGCCAGCAGGGAGCACGCCATCAGCATCTCCCCGACCTTCGCCGACGACGTCGCCGCCGAGTGCTCCCTCGTCGGGCGCGCCGCCCAGAGGGCCGAGCTGGTCGACCGCCTGCAGGCGGCGGGCTCGGGGCCGCTGCAGGTGCTCGCGGTGTGGGGCATGGGCGGCATGGGCAAGACGGTGCTCGTGCGCGACGTGCTCCGGAGCTCAGAGGTCGCGGAGGCGTTCCAGTGCCGCGCCTGGGTCACCGTGCCGCGCCCCTTCACCACGGCGGAGTTCCTGCACGCCCTCGTGACGCAGCTGGACATGGAGGCGGCCGGCGGCGCGTCCGCGGCCTCCGTGAAGAGGGTGCAGACGCGCGCCGAGTACTCGGTCGCGATGCGCCGCGTGGCGCGCCACCTCGAGGACAGGAGGTACATCGTCGCCATCGATGACGTGGCGTCCATCGCGGCGGAGTGGGAGAGCATCAGGAAGGTGCTGCCCGACAGGAACACGGGGAGCTGGGTCATCGTCACCACGCGGCACGAGGACATCGCCAAGCACTGCGGCGCCACGCTGCCAAGCCAGCCGTACAAGCTCAACCACCTCTCCACCGCGGACTCTCTCCAGCTGCTCTCTATGAAGGCACAGATCAAGCACCCACTGTCCAAGGAGCTAATGGATGAGGCCAGCCTGATCCTCCAGCGATGCTGTGGGCTGCCGCTCGCGGTGGCGGCCATCGGCGGCCTGCTCGCCACCAAACCCAAGACGCCAATGGAATGGAGGAAGCTCCACGACCACCTTGGCTCCGAGCTCAAGGCAAACCCAGGCCTCGAGGAAACGAAGAACGTCCTGACCTCCAGCTACAACGCGCTGCCGTACCACCTCAAGTCCTGCTTCTTGTACCTCAGCGTCTTCCCCAGGCACCGCGAGATTCTCCAGACCCGGATGGTGTGGCGGTGGATGGCCGAGGGGCTCATCGTCCGGACCCGCGACATGATCCCGGAGGACGTTGGTGAGTTGTACTTCAACCAGCTCATCAGCAGGAGCATGGTCCAGCCCGTGACCAACTGGGTGAACCTCAACAACCGGATCAAGACGTGCCAGGTCCACGACCTGATGCGCGAGATCATCCTGGCCAACTCCATCGAGGAGAACCACCTCTTCGTGCTCAACGAGCAGCAGCCTTCTTCTAGCTCGTCCACGTGGACGCTCCCGAGTGACAAGGTCCGGCATCTCGTCGTGATCACCACCAGCGCCGCCGGGGCCGGCCGCCAAGGAGGCACGATGAGCGCCCTGGAGAGCATCAACCTGTCGCACGTCCGGTCCATCACGGTTGTTGGGGAACGCGTACCGTCGCTCTCCATCCTGTCCAAGATGAGGATGCTGCGGGTGCTAGACCTAGAAGATTGCCCCGACGCAAAGGACACGGACCTTAAGGGCGTTGGGGAGCTTCGGCACCTCATGTACTTGGGCCTAAGGAGAACCAACATCGCCAAGCTCCCGGAGTCACTTGGGAGGCTCAAATTCCTCCAGACGTTGGACCTCCGAGGAACCAAGGTCACCGTGCTACCACGGGGCATCACCAAGCTAGACAAGCTGCGGCACCTCCTCGCCGGAAGCGATATGTCCAACTACGGCCACACCTCGACGGCAGTACGGCGTCCAGGTAGTACCACCAACAGCAGCACCCTGCTGGATCCCTGCAACGGGGTACGGCTTCCTCAAGGCATCGAGAAGCTGAGGAACCTGCATGAGTGCGGCCGGATAAACGTCAGGCACGGCGGGCAAAGGACCCTGCACGATATCGGGAAGATGGCCGGTTTGCACTACCTAGGGGTCACCGATCTCACCGAGAGAGACGGCCCGGAGTTGTGTGACACCGTTCACAAGCTTCATGGCCTGGGGGACCTCGAGGTGCGCTCGAGGGCGCACGGGTCCCTGCGTTTCCTGGAGCTGATATCATCGCCGCCGCCGCACCTCATCATCCTCCGGCTGTTCGGGCGCCTGGGCAGGCTGCCGGCCTGGGTGGCCTCGCTGAGGGACGTCACCAAGATCAAACTGCTCGCCACCGAGCTGGAGCAGGACGCAGTCGAGATGCTCGGGGAGCTTCCGAGCCTCGTCGCTCTGCACCTGTGGAGGAGATCCTACGTGGGGCACGACCTGCACCTGCGCGCGGGGAAGTTCAGGAGGTTGAAGCTCCTCGCCCTCGACTCGCTGGACGACTTGGAATCGGTGGTGATCGAGAAGATGGCGATGCCGCACCTCGAGTGGCTGTGGCTTTACAGGTGCGTGGCGCTGAGGGATCGCGGGGACGGCATCACTGGTGTCCTGTTCCTGGACAAGCTTAAGGAGATCCGGCTCAAGATTGGCCACGACAAGGGCCACCTAGAAGCTGCCCTGCGTAGGCAAGTGCGGGAGCACCACAACCGTCCACATTTTATCTTGTGATGAAGCAAGCAACCAATCCACACATTTCCTCTTCGTTTACAGATGTAGTTGTATAAACTATTAGACTCTATAAAATAATGCGTAAATAAGGCACGGTTTTTACATGAAAAACCTTGAGGGAAAAAAAACCATAGACACCAACCGACAAATTTCACATGATCAAGCAACAAACAATAAACAACAAAGCAACAAAGCCAAGCTAAAAACCGAAAGCAATTGAAGACGACTATCGACTTATGGTCAGTTGGAAAGGGATCTCAATACGCGCTCCGCAACAATACTTCATCACTGCTCTGCACCACAGCTCTGCCACTATAAACCTCACATCTATGTGCGATCTGAGCTACATCGAGTCGGACTACCCTGTTCCAACTCGAGCCGTTGCTGGAGACAGAAATCATTGCCCAGCCCAATAAAAATCCAGATGTTTGGACGGTCTTGCGAGCATGATTTCTTCTCTTCTCACATGGTAGGCGTTGGGAAGCATTTTCGCTGTCTATGATTTGTGAGACCATGTGAGAAAGACGTTTAGGGAGAGGCTTATCTATGTTTGTCCGGCCCTATGCACCGAAATGCCTCCAGATGTCTACGCCTAAAGAAAAACGCTAATTCCGGCTCAATTCCTTTTTCGTAGTTCTGTTATGTAATGAAGGGTAAATCGTAAACCTGTAATAAAAATTATAATGTTTTTAGTAGTATAGTTAGGGTGCATAATTCAAGTTCTATAGTTTGATATTTTCTTTCTTCTAGCATTTGACCCACCGCCGTTCGTAGGCGCATCCGCGCGCCGCTGGCCTGCTGCCACACCACCTGTCCACGCCGCCATCGCCGCTCCATAAAGAGTTGCCCACCGCCGGCCTACCGCCACGCCACCTATCCACGCTGCCACCGCCGCTCTGTAAAGAGTCGTAGCGCAGCGGCGCCCTGGGACCTACAAGGAGTGCTACGAGGGAGAACAGCAAGACTGAGGAGGAACTCAAGCACAAGATCGACGAGCTCGGCTCCGGCCTCCCCTCCCACCACCCTCGGCCGCCGCATCCGCTGCGTTCGGGCGTGCCCGCCACGGCACCTACTCCCGCGGGGCGCCAACGTCAACCCTAACTTCGGGGGGAGCTACCAGCAGCGACGGCTCCGATGGGCCCTGGGGGCCACAGGTGCGCACTAGGGGCTCGCCTTTCTACGACACTGGCGCACGCCTAGCCGAGCCTTGGCTGGATTTAGGGCCTGCTTCACGAGCGTGCGTGCTCGATCTTTTTGTCGTATGGTGGCAGGGGGCTACTTCTCGTTCTCACCACAAGACAGATTGACTAGTCACTGCGATGAGCTTTCGTTAACTATGTCAGTATGCATTGCTGATAGGAAAGGAGGAATGCATGAATCTTCACTGAAATCGCTAGCTAGAAATATTTTTTGTTCATCTTAGGAAGAGAGAGAGAGAGAAAGAAGAAACTGACGCGCTAGCGATTGACTTCTCAAGCGTTAGGCTCGCAAACCTCCGATGCTATCCGTGTCGTCACTGCCATCAAGTTCTTTTACTAGCTTGGTAACGATGCTTTAGATTTTCCACATATTTTATTTTCTCTCTTGGACTGGAGCCAGCGATTTGTAAAGTTTGTTGAAGACGCCTTTAGAGCAAGTATTAGGCTATCCGCACTCACTGTACTCTAAATTCATCCTCTAAAAGGAATATTTTGTTCTGGTCGGCGAGATTCTTTCCTCTATACTATTTTTTCCCGCACACATCTATCCTCTACATCTTATCCTCTATCTAGTGGGTCCCATATGTCATACCCTCTCCCCTCTCTCCTCTACCTTTTCCTCCCACCCTCTCTCCTCTTCCTTCTCTCTCTGCGGCGAGCTCGCTGGGCGGGGTTTAAGCTAAGAAGGCGTCTTGGCGTCTGCGCGCCAAGGCGGCCAGGCCAGCGGTAGCAGGCAGCAGCGGGTTAGCCGGGCCGCTGGCGCTGCGGGCTGGTCCGCATTAACGCCTGGCGCTGCCTCGGCAGCGGGGCGGCGGAGGCTCCGCCCGACACGCGGGGTCGCGCGGGCGCGGGGCGGCAGAGGCACAGCGGCGGCCGAGGCCCGCGGACGTCTCCCGCCGCGCTGCTGGGCGGTGGAGACCGGGCGGATCGCTGGCGGCGCGCGAAGGGGCCCGTTAGCGCAGCCACGGGCGCGCGGTCGAGGCCCGCAGAGGGGCGGCAGTGGCGCCATGGCCTTGGCGCTGCCTTCGCCGCGGCGTGCAATGAGTGGCGGCGCGGCCTCTCCTCTTCGCGCGGCGGCACGCGCAGCGCGGCGGCCTCAGCGCCGCAGCGCTGGCGGTAGCGGCGCTGGGCGGTCGCGGCTCGCGGTCGTCTTCTCCGGCGATGGCGGCTCCAGCGTTAGTCTGTGTAGGGCGCCGCCCGAGCCACTCCCGTCTCCGCCGCGGGCGGCCGTGGCGCTCCTCCCCTCGTCGGCGGCGGGGACTAGCGCAGCGGCCTTCCCTCTCTCCCTCTCCCTCCCTTCTCGGCGGGACGGCTCGGCTCGCGTCGGCGTCGGCTTGCAGCGCTTCGAGGCGCTGGCGCGGTGAGCGGAGGCCAGCGCGGCAGCGGCCATCGAGCCCGAGGATGAGTGCGGGCCCCACCCAGCGCCACGGGGGCCGTGTAGCGAGCGCTTCGCTACGACGCCCGAGTATGGCGGAGCTTCGCGCGCTTTCCCGGATGATATTTGGCGGTATGCGGGGGCGCCGCCGGCTTCGTCCGTCGCTATCCGCCCAGCGTCGAGGATGGGATAAGCGTCTGCAGCGAGTGCGTATAACCTTATAAGCGGCGAAGAGCGAGGCTAAATCGACATGGGAGAGAGAAAAGTAGGAGAGAGAGAAAGCGGGCGACATGTGAAAAGCCGGCTTTGAGCAGGCGAAATGCACTTGAGCTGATAGTTTAACCACTCCGGTTCTTCCACGTTGTAGCTATGCATTAAATATTAGTGGGGTCCGCCACTACTTCTTGGCAGTCCGGATGACGTGCGTCGTCTTGCAGCCAGCAAGCGGGCATATTCATAGTACTTGCTCTTATCGAATCATTTAGCGAAGGCGGCCCGAGCGTGGGCTTTGGCAGCGGACGGTCGCCGCTAGGTTGCCGGAGTCTAGAGCGGCGTGGGGAGAGCACCGTCTTGGTTGCCGGAGCCGAAGTCGAGTACCATCTCTGTTGCCAGTGCTTGCTCATTGCTGGCTAGGTGGACCGCAGATGTGGAGGTTAGAGAAGAGACAAGAGAGAAAAACAAGGACAGGGAGGTTACTATGAGTCTTCTTATGGGAGCTACTCAATGATGAACTCCAAGTCCAAGCTGTCGTTACTGTTGAACTTTGAATAAATAGGGTTGTCAAGGAGAAGTGCCAACAACTGTACGCCATGTGGGAAGGGAACCCAGCGAATCTCCCTATAATGGCCTAGTGCGAACCCAGGGAATCCGACACTGTAGCCTAAAGAACATGTAAGACTGCAGCCTAATAATAATAATCTTCATTCACGAGGGCAAATGCCCTTGTACTGAATGCACATCTGATCTGGCAAATGATTTGGTGTTTCAAAATTCAAACCGTGAAGACATCAGTCTGGAGAAGGGAGGGGTGTAGGATGGGTGTTACACGTCCCTGTTACTATCTTAACAAGAATGCCCAAGAGGCTTGCACGCCGCATACCTTCCGCATCGGCAACGTACGACGTGCCGCCGCAGTTTCATCGTATCCTCGGCTCCTCGTCACAAGATCAATCCTGCCCGGGCCGCCGCACAAAACCACAGCGCCCGCCTCCTGCGAAGAAGCAGTGAGCCGGTGAAGAACTTCCATCTGCCACAACCGCCTCTCCACCGACGGCATCGGCCGACCAAGTTCCCGCCCTCCACGGTAGTACTCCCACCTCCGGCTGCAAACCGGTGAAAGCGGATTACTCCCACTGAGGAGAGAAGGGAGGAGCGCAAGGTCGAGCGCCTAGGAGGCGTCGGCCACGCGGTCGATCGCATGGCATCGCTCCGACGCTCGCCGTCGCTCGGTTAGGCCCCACAGGCCACAGCGTCCTACGCCTCCACCCACCGCGGCCGCCGGCGAGGAAAGCGGATTTTGTCTGTCCGCTTGGGTTTCGGCTTGCTACTTTCCTGGTGGGCTCAAGGCCCATCTTATAAGATTACCCAGGCCAAAATCAAAATCCATCCACAAAGGTTCCCAGCATTGGTCAGGTCATGGGCTCACATGGCCCATATACGCCAGTACCCGACCGGCCTGAATGAAATCAAAATTTAAGCCGAGGTTCTTCCGGTCTTTTCTTACTGCCATGCATGCAAACACAACAGGCTATAGGGACAAAACTAGTTTTAGAAGAGAGGTTCAAGATCCTGATTAATTTCATCGAGAGCAATACATTGTAGCTAGAACTTTTTCAGGCAGCTTGGCAAAGCAGCACCGCTCGCGGAAAGAAGATTAAAGCAGATAGAGCATGGCGCGCCGTCTTGCGGCAGATCTTATCTCTATCCTGGCAACCAAAGATGCGTTGCGTTGCTGGAGACACAGAGGCCGCCATGGATCATCTCAACTTTCACCATGCATGTCTTCCCATTCCTACAAACCGGTGGAAATTCCAGTGCGCTAGTCCGGCTGTGAGGCCGTACATGCACGATGCCACGAGATTTGTAATGCTTCCTGCAAATTAAAACAGACATGGCGATCCGTTGTTCAGTATACCAACAAGTAGGATCAGTAGAACTAGTTGAGTGAGTTGAATGCATGATAATGTGTACTCACCCGCATGTAGCTGCGTGCAGTGACGGGAAGATAGATAACCGGCCGGCGTGCTGAAACCATTCCCATTAATTGCTGGAGTCACATTGTTCAACCTGGATGCTAGCACGACTGGATGGATGGATGGACGGAATTAAAAATGAAAACAAAGCACTCGTCTGAAAAGAAAGTCTAGAACGACGAACGTTTTGGCCAGAGATATACAAACTAACTAATGTAAGCATAATCTCAAAAAAAAACACTAATGTAAGCATGTTCCAGTGCAAGCACACAGTGCGTACCAAGCATATGTAGACCGTACGCGAGCTAACTCTTCAGAGTTCAGATCATCATCTCTGCAGCTCAACGATAGACGAAACAAGTACCATTAGTTTCTAATGAGCACATATTTATCCATCATTCATTGTCTTTAGAGTTCGGCAAGGCTTTGCATACATTTCCTCAAGCAGATCTTGCTACTGCCAACCTCTTTTGCAGTAAACGACAATGAAAGTCACAGAAATTAGAGAAAACAGGCAGCTTATGCTATGAAAGCAACATCAGCGAGAAGGATCTTACCATGCATGATAGATCTTTCCGTGGCGCTTGGCTACTTGGATGTGATGACCTCGGGAATATGAGTGATCTTGTGCTTGTCCTCTCCTTGGCACTTCTCTAACAGTTCTGGACAGTCAAGTATCACTAGTTTCTTCAGCTCGGTAATGCCACGCATGCTTTCCGGCAGCGAAGACAGCTTTGGGCACTCGTTGATGCGAATTTCTCTCAATGAAGTAAAGTCTCCCAACCATTCTGGCAGTGTCTCCAAATCCACACATGAGTCTATCAAAAGTTTTTGGAGGAACTTGAAGCATCGAATATCCTCTGGCAAGGTTCTAAGCCCTGCGATGGCGTAAAGCTCAAGACCCTCTATTGAAGAAAGGTGTTGGTGGGCCCGACGCCACCATTGTGAAGAAAGGGGTGCATTTAGGATCGAAAGAAAAAATGGAGAGGTAGTAGAGGAGAGGTTCCCAAACCCATGTTCTGGCAGCACATCATCGCTGTTGTCTAGCCCCCACACCATGCTCCTTGGGGGGTAAGGCAGGAACTTCAGCTTTGGGCAATCCACAGCAACCAACAAATGCAAATTAGGGATTAAGAACTCGCCTTCTTCATGAGATGATCTCGTTGTCCACCATTCTTCCAAGTTGTCCATTGAAATCAAAAGAATCATTCTTAGATTTTGGCAGCTATTGTAGTCTCCATAAAATTCCCTACCAACACTCCTGATATTGGGCATTGCCATCAAGACCAGTGCTCTTAGGTTTGGTAGGCGCCCAAGTGGGGGGAGGCAGTTGCACTCTTTTAGATCGACAAGATAGATGGTAGTAAGATGAGGTAGGTAGGAAAAAATTTTGAGCATCCACCTAGGGAAGTGTATGCCCATATAACCTTGTAGATGGAGGTGTTGGAGATTCTAGGAGGCAGAAGCTTTGCTAGCACTGATATGGAAGCAACTGCATCTGCATGCTCCACCAAACTACCCTCATCATGTTCCCATTGAAGACACAAATTTGTAAGCTTCAAGTTGGTGGATACTTTACCTTGCTCTGCCCCTTCCAAATGCTCAACATTCTGAAGGCCTGTGATCTGCAGCTCATGGAAGACTGTCACTACTAGAGAACAGGCCTTTGGTCGATGCACAAATTTGGCTTTAGTCTCGGTATTTTTTGCGTTCAGGATTAAAGGTTCTTTAGTCCCGGTTGATAATACCAACCGGGACTAAAGATTGATCTTTAGTCCCGGTTGGTGTTACCAACCCGGACTAAAGGTCCTCAACTTTTAGTCCCGGTTGGTAATACCAACCGGGACTAAAGGTCAACTTTTTAGTCCCAGTTGGTGTTACCAACCAGGACTAAACATCCTTTAGTCCCGGTTGGTGTTACCAACCGGGACTAAAGGTCTCCCCACGGATCAATTCAAAAGGAGAGTGTATAGGACTTTATCACATATGGTGTACGGCTGAGTTGGTAAGGACTTTATGTGTGAGACAAGATGTACTGAGTTCGAATCACACACCGTAATATTTATTTTTTTCGCCTGGTGAGGCTTTAGTCCCGGTTTGTATGACCGAGACTAAAGCCAGGAACCTTTAGTCCCGAATTCTTAGTCCCGGTTGGGAGAACCGGGACTAAAAGTCCTTCCCAACCGGGACTAAAGGGGTGTTGTGTACTAGTGTGTCCTTTCTCCATCAAGCTTAGAAGACCCTTGCACATTCAAACTCTTTCTCACTTTCTTAGCTTCATCTGATATTCCAAATGCTAGTTCTGTCTCAAAAGATTTAAGTGCAGACATGTTGAATATCCTATTTGGCAAGTCAGGAAGCAAAAGGCACCCTTTAAGATTCAAACTTTGAAGTCGTAAACCACTAATAGAGGAAGGCAGATGTTCAAGCTTTACATAGAATGACAAATTTAGATGCTTTAACATCGTGAGTTTGCATATAGACTCGGGCAACATTGGACCTTGGAACCACTTGTCATGTTCAAATACTCAAGCGCGGAGAGTTGATCGATACAATCTGGGAGTTGTTCAAGGTTATGGCAGTCTGATAGATCAAGATGTGTTAGGTCACGAAGTTGACGACATGATATTGGTAGTGAGTGGAGTTTGTAGCAATCGGATAGGTTCAAAATTGAAGTCTTGTCGATGGGGGACCGAGACGGTTCCCTATCAACATGACTCCCGTCCAGGCGGACCCACAAGACAGAGGCAAGAGGACCGATTCCGAGTAGATGACGTCCTATCCTAGTTAGACAGATAGAAAGTAACTCCTGTAATAGGAATAGAACTCTCTTTACTAGTCCGACTAGGATTAGAACCAAAGCTCTGGCTCCTTTCTCTCATAAAAAGGAGCCAGAGCATCCTTATTGTAACGAACGACAACAACACACAATCATACATCAATCCAACGCAAAAGTCCAAGGCTGACTGGAGTAGAGCTTTACTCTGCGATGAGGGCTCGAACCAGGATAAACCGAGTGTCTCTTGCGTGAACCGCCGAATCAACTGCTGCGGGAACCCCGTGGAAGGCTATCGGTGGTTAAACACCGATTTGTTGGCGCGCGGGTAGGGGCTTTCGGCGAATTCATCGTCGGGAGCTCGGCCGGACCTACACGCGATGCTTTTCTCAAGGGGCTCAATCTTCGTCTTCGGAAGATGGATCTGCGAAACAGACGATCACGGAGCTCTCCATGGTCGACTACTTCCAGAACCTGAACCGGATATACCTGAAATTTTTTCAAGACTCAAGCTGACGGAAGGAAAAGTTCCAGAACCAAGTACACAAAAAACGCCGAGTTCTTTCTACTACGGCCTCAACAACGCAGCACGGATATATCAGAATATTATTCAAAGGGCGATAGGATCTGATGAGACGACTTCAGGACAAGATAAGTACTCTGTTCCCCTCCCTTTTCAATACAGAAGATCATTAGACGGGGAAGAATTCGACTACTCGCTCGATGTACATAAAAAATATACATGATCAGGCAACCCCTGGTACCGCCAGTCCAACCCGACTACAGATCTTCGGAAGAGTCAGAGGCCGATATCCCACCTAACTCCGTAACCAGAGATGGGGAAACTGATAGCCAAAGAGCAACAAGAGAGAGAAGAAACAAGAAGAAGGGAGGAAGAAGGAATCGAGTTCAAGAGCGCAGGGAAGCATGGCGCAAATATGAAGAAGAACTAGCCGAGTACAACGAAAGAAGGGCTGAAAAAGAAGCCGAGGAGAGGCGAGCCGCAGCAAGGGCTAGACTTGACCCTATTGACAAGATACAAGAATTGATCAATGAAATCGACGCTATACCCGTCCAAGTGAAGAACAAGCCAGGCTCAGAAGCCTACTTAGGACTACTGCGCAAAGAATACAAGACGATCAAGCACCACCTCGACACGTACCCTCTAAACAAATAAGCCAGAGAAGTCGGAGGGTATCCGCGTTCGAAAGGCTGTCCGCCCCTGGCAACAGCAGAAGAACCCAGCAACATCATGACTAGACAGAAAGAACAGGGGAAAATAGGGAAAGAATACCAACTCCCCCTCAGAACTTCTTCAGATCTCCCACAAGATACAGCCAAGCTGATTCCGACTACAAACCAGAGAGAGTACCCGACAGATTCTCCTGCTTCACGGAAAGACTGCTTACAGTCAAGCTACCCCACAAGTTCGAACCATCAAACCACTCAAAATACGACGGCAAGACAGAACCAATGCAATGGCTTAGGATCTACTCCCAATCAATAGAATTAGCCGGAGGAGACGACAACACCAAAGCATTATTTTTTCCAATGGCACTAGAAACATTATCACTACAATGGTTCAACAAATTGCGACAAGGATCAATCAAAACTTGGAGCGACCTCCAGAAAGCTTTCTGCGAAAATTTTGCAGGAATTCTTCCTCACCCAATAACCCAAGCAGAATTAAAAGGCTTAAAACAAAATCAAGGAGAAAGCCTCAGAGATTTCTACAGAAGGTTTGGAGAACTCAGGGCTCAAGTACATGACATTACCGAAAGAGAAGTAATCGAAGCATTGTTATATGGACTAAGGGTGAAATAGATGTTCCACGACTTCTGCAAAGAAAACCCTCGAACAAACGATGAGTTCAAAAGGACGGTCGAGAAGATGATCACAGCAGAAGAAAAGACACGAGAAAGATTCCCAGACAACAGGTTTAATCAAGATAGAAGAAACAACTCAAAAAGAAGAAACAACTCAGACAGACAAGACAACTCGGGGAGTTGGAACAACCATAATGACAGGCAAGAATACCATAACAAAAAGAGATATTCAGACAACACGGTGGCTGCCACAGAGAGAAAGAAATTCTACCTAGCAAGAAAATTTGAAGAATTCAAAAAAGATGAAGTGCATCTATCACCCAACCGGAATCCACCCAATGGGAGAATATCGGATATTCCAAAAAAGATATATGAAGAAAGACAGACAAGAGAAAGAAGAGAATAGAGAGAAGAAAGAAGAAGACAATAATCCAGCAGATAATGGGTTTCAAAACCCAAGAGCAACAGTGGCAGTAATATTCTTAGGAGTCCCTGGTTCTAGAAGCAAACAGGAGGACAAACTAGCCTAGAGAACAATCATGGCAGCAGAGCCGGCTACTCCCCGATATCTAAATTGGTCTTAATACCCAATACAATTTTCATGCAAAGATCAGTGGACAAGCGTTGGAAATGCAGGACTATACCCACTTGTACTCGGACCAACAATCGCAGCTATAACAGTAACCAAGGTACTCATCGACGGAGGAGCAGGACTTAATATCATATTTGCAGATACCCTAAGGAAGATGGGGCCAGAATTCTCAAAAATGATTACACCAATAAGTGTACCTTTCTATAGAATAGTACCAGAGAGGCCAGCAATGCCCCTCGGGCAGATAACTCTGCCAGTGACATTTTTAACTCCTATGAATTATCGTACAGAACTCATCAAGTTCGAAGTTGCAGATTTTGAATCATCTTATCATGCAATATTGGGAAGACCAGCACTGGCAAAATTCTTGGCTATTCCTCATTATCTTTACTTACTACTTAAGATGCCAGGGCCACACGAAGTGCTTTCTCTTAGAGGGGATCTCAAACGTGCCTACGAATGCGATGTACAAGCCATACAGATATCTTCAAAAGCTCAAGGAGAAATCAACTCGGTAGCAGTGGAAGTAAGAATAGAAGAATTAGAGATATCAGCCAAAAAGCAAAACATCCTCACCTCAGCTGAGGGAGAAAGTACTAAGAAGATCAATCTAGGGACTGACGACCCATCCAAAACCGCCACCATCAGTGCTCATTTGCCTATCAAATAGGAACTCGCGCTCACCAACTTCTTACAGGACAATAAGAACATATTTGCTTGGAAACCAGCCGATATGACAGGAGTCCCAAGGGAGTTGGCTGAGCACAAAATTGAAGTCAACAAAGGGGCAAGACCAATCAAACAAAGATTGCGCCGATTCTCACTCGACAAAAAGGAAGCAATAAAGAAAGAAATAGCCAAACTACCGGCAGCAGGCTTCATAAGAGAGATCTTACATCCAGATTGGCTAGCTAACCCAGTTCTGATACATAAAAAGAACACAGACGAATGGCGTATGTGTGTCGACTACACCGATCTCAACAAACATTGTCCGAAAGACCCGTTCGGATTACCAAGGATTGATCAAATAGTGGATTCAACAGCAGAAGCAGCTTTACTATCCTTTCTAGATTGCTATTCGGGATATCACCAGATTGCACTAAAAGAGGAAGACCAAAGCAAGACTTATTTCATCACTCCGTTCAGAGCATATTGCTACAAAACAATGTCCTTCGGACTTAAAAACGCAGGAGCAACTTATCAAAGAACAATTCAGACTTGTTTAGGAGACCAAATCGGAAAGAACATAGAAGCATATGTGGATGACGTCATCATCAAAACAAAGAACCCGGATTCCCTGATAGAAGATCTACAACAAACCTTCAACAATCTCAAAAAATGGAAGTGGAAACTCAACCCAAACAAATACGTGTTTAGCGTATCATCAGGACAACTACTCGAATTTCTAGTCAGTCAGAGAGGAATCAAAGCAAGCACAAAACAAATCAAGGCAATAACTGACATGGGACCTCCAGCAGATATCAAAGATCTACAAAAGTTAACAGTCAGATGGTCAGTACTCAATAGATTTATTTCAAGACTTAGAGAAAAGGGCTTACCTTTCTTCAAACTACTAAAGAAGATAGATAAATTCACCTAGAATAAAGAAGCACAAAAAGCCTTCGACAAACTAAAGGCATACATCAGCACATCTCCAGTACTAGTACCACCAAAGAAGGGTGAAGATCTCATGCTTTACATCACTGCAACTACTTCAGTGGTAAGCACTACCGTTGTAGTCGAAAGAGAAGAGCAAGGACACATCTACAAAGTCCAGAGACCAGTCTACTACATAAGCGAAGTACTCACAATATCAAAAGTAAGATATTCCCATGTACAAAAACTACTCTACGCAATCTTAATAACATCAAGAAAGCTCAGGCACTACTTCGAAGCACACAAGATCATCGTCGTAACAGATTTTCCACTTGGTGATATCTTAAGAAATCGGGACTCAACAGAAAAGAATCTTAAAATGGGCAAATAACTCGGAGCACTCAAAATAGAATTCACTCCAAGAAAGGCAATCAAATCTCAAGCACTGACCGACTTCATTGCAGAATGGACTGAGATACAACAACCCACTCCAGACGCCATCCTAGACCATTGGAAAATATACTTCGATGGATCTTTAAAACTAGGAGGGGCAGGAGCAGGAGTATTACTCATTGCGCCAGATGGAAAACAACTCAAACATGTCCTGTAAATTCTATGGCAAGCCACTAACAACGAAGCAGAATATGAAGCTCTTATTCATGGCCTACAAGTCACAACTTCACTAGGAATTAAAAGACTACTTATTTACGGAGATTCAGCAGTAGTGGTCAACCAAGTAAATAAAGATTGGGATTGCACCAAAGAGAACATGAACGCTTACTGCTTGCGAAAATACAAAAAATAAAGAAAAATTTCAAGGGACTAGAGATCCATCATATACCACGGGACTCCAATGTCGCCGATGATGTACTAGCCAAACTCAGCTCGAGACAAAGCAAAAGTACCAACCGGGGGTATTTGTCAAAGAATTAACCAAGCCATCTATCAAAGAACCCGGCAAAGGCAGCGGCCTGCACCGAGAGCAAGTCTTAATAATCGATTCAGACAACTTATCTTGGATGCAAGTGTTCATAGATTATATTAAAGAAAAGAAGTTGCCAGACAACAAGACAAAAGCAACTCGGATCATCAGAAGAAGCAAAAACTATGTACTGGTGGGAAACAATCTCTACAAAAGAGCCGCATCATCAGGAGTACTACTAAAATGTATCCCAACATCAGAGGGAAAGGAGATATTATTAGAAATGCACTCCGGATGCTGTGGAAATCATGCATCTTCAAGAACACTAGTCGGAAAAGCTTTCAGATCATGATTTTATTGGCCAACCACATTAAAGATGCCAAAGAACTAGTCGAACAATCGCAAAAATTATCAAATATTCACAAGACAAGCTCACGTTCCAGCTCACAACTTAATATGCATCCCACCCGCATGGCCTTTTTCATGTTGAGGGCTTGATCAAGTCGGACCACTCAAAAAATCAAAAGGGGGATTCGAATACATCTTCGTGGCTATCGACAAGTTTACCAAATGGATAGAATACAAGCCTTTGGTAAAATACGATTCAGCTAAAGCATAAGAATTCATCCAAGAAATCATGCATAGATTTAGGATGCCAAACAGGATAATCACAGATCTTGGATCACGTTTCATAGCCAATGAATTCAAAAGTTGGGCATAGGATTGTGGGTTCAGCATAGACTACGCATCAGTCACTCATCCATAAGCAAACAGACAAGTCGAAAGGGCCAACGGCCTCATCTTGGCTGGATTAAAACCAAGATTATACGAAGATCTCAAAGATTATAGATCAAAATGGATAGACGACCTACCAAAAGTAGCCTAGGGACTAAGAACTCAAATAAGCAGAGCAATTGGCTACTCGCCTTTCTTCCTGGTATATGGATCAGAAGCCGTACTACCAGCAGATTTAATCTGGACTTCTCCTAAGATTGAACAATATATTGAAGAAGAAGCAGAAGAAACAAGGCAGCTAGAAATTGACAGTATAGAAGAAGTCAGAATCAACGCAACATTACAATCAGCAAGATACATGCAAGGATTAAGAAGATATTATGACAAAAGCATCCAACCAAGAACCTTACAAGTCGGAGACTTAGTCCTCCGAAGAATCCAAAAACCAGATAGAAGACACAAACTTCTTAGTTCTTGGGAAGGTCCTTTCATAGTAGCAAGAGTAACAGGACCAGGTTCTTACGAATTGATGACAGAAGACGGATCACCAATAAAGAACTCGTGGCACATCTCCCAGTTACGATGATTCTTTGCATAAACAAGGACACTGTAATCAGTATTATCGGTTTTTCAATAAAATTCCATCAAGAAGAAATTTGCAAGTATCCTAACTTCTTTTGAAACTAGATGAGAGCAAAGAGAGCTCGACCTATCCCGACTTCTAGATTACAGAACTCGGATGAGGGCCTACGGTCCAAAATATCCTAGCTTCTTTTCAGAACTAGATGAGAGCCTAAGATAGCTCAACCTATCCCGACTCCTAGATTATAGAACTTGGATGAGGGCCTACGGTCCAAAATATCCTAGCTTTTTTTCAGAACTAGATGAGAGCAAAAAGAGCTCGACCTATCCCGACTTCTAGATTACAGAACTCGGATGAGGGCCTACGGTCCGAAATATTCTAGCTTCTTTTCAGAACTAGATGAGAGCCTAAGATAGCTCGACCTATCCCGACTTCTAGATTACAGAACTCGGATGAGGGCCTACGGTCCGAAATATCCTAGCGCCTTTTCACACCTAGATGAGAGCAAAGATAGCTCGACCTATCCCGACTTCTAGGTTAAAGAACCCGGATGAGGGCCCACGGTCCCAAATATCCTAGCGTTTTCTCAGACCTAGATGAGAGCAAGAAACAAGCTCGACCTACCCCGACTTCTAAAACTAACAGAACTCGGATGAAAACTTACAGAGCAGAATATTCAGACAATACACCCAATTCATACAAGAGTTCACGATTAAAAGCAAGATAGAGAAGCTTTTTATATAGAAAGCCTCAGAAAGGCACAAGGTATTGTTACAATAAAAACTACTATGGATTACCACCCACAACTATAGCATCTACCTCTACAAGTTCAACAAATTGCTGGACTAAATCTAGAACGGCAGCTTCAGCTTCGGAAAGGGCTTGTTCAGCCTCAGGGTCTCTGCACCATCTAAGATTCTCTCGAGGGGCACATTCGGGTCAATCAACCGAATACGCCCCAAGACACCCTGGACGCCGATTTGAATACCCTCTTTTACAAGGCCAACGACTCGGGTGGACAACCAAGGAAGAAATTGAACCCAGGTCAGACCGGCATCCTCAGGCTTCCTCAGCATGTCAGCAAGCCTTCGGACAGAGTTCCAAAGGGCCAACCATCTCTCGTCCGAAGCCTTCAGACGAGCCAACAAGTCTTCAACTGACGCCTTGGCCTGCAAAAGATCTCGATCAGCACCGCGCCTAATCAGCCGAGCTCTGGCAAGGACTTCTTCAGCGCTTTCCTTTACGTGCTCCGACTCGTTACGGAAAGTCTTCACCTCAAACTTCAAAGCCTCAGTCTTCTCAGAGTACTTCTTCTTCAAAGCTACAAAAACAAACAAAAAGAAGTCAGCCAAGAAATAATACTAAGCAGACAAAGCATAAAGGTAGCAAAAAGGTACCCTAGAAATCATTGTTAAGAATTTTCAGCTTCCTCGAAGAATTCTTCTTAGCATCAACAGCAGCCGACTTCTACTGCTCAGCTTCAACAATTTGAGCTCGCAAAGCACTCTCTGATAACCGGCGTCCTCACGCTCAAAGATCAAGCTCGGACTTCAAAGAAGCCAGTTCTTCTAACAACTTTTGTGACTCAGTTGAGCCAAAAAAGAGGTCAGAATCACTGACATAATCTTGCAACGAAAAAAAATCAGAAAAGAAAAAATCTAAAACAACAGATGGAGTACAAAACAAAGAACTCACCTGGAATCGCTGAGCAAAAGAGTGAACTGAAGCCTGAACAGAATTCCATTCAGATTCAAGTCCTCGCAAACGAGAACTCGGATCAAACTCCGCCTCCAGCGCCTGCACCAACTTCATATCACGAATCATATCCTAGGGAGCAAGAGGAGGAGATGAAGGGGAAGAACATGTAACCCGAGGACGAGAAGAAGACAGGGGCTGAGCAAGAGGCAAGTGCTCTCCACCCGAAGTGGTAGTCGCGACAACTTCCGCAACTGGAAGCGAAGAAGTCGCAGCCGCAGAGGAGGAAGGTACCACGTCTGCCACCACCGGGGTCGACTCTACGGTTGGATGAGGATCGGTAGCGAAGACACCGACCCATAACATCCACACTCGCCGTCTTCTCTAAATCAGAAGCCGGAGTAGAGAGAACCACAGAAGACTACCTACAAGGACAAGAACTAAGATGAAAAAGACAGAAGAAGGAAAAAGAACTCAGAAGAAAGAAATCCATATCGGGGAGCACGCCGGAGAGCAAGAAGAGGACGAGAAGGCGGAGGCGGCATGATCTCATTCAGGCCCGCCAACAACTCGGCAGAAGAAGGAGAAGGACCCGGCAAGGTCCCCAAATCTGGGGAAGAAGTAGGAGTTCCCCGGGGGCTGCAGAAATAAAGCCAAAAATCAAGTAACAGAAGAAAAAATCTACTCTAGGTCATAAAAAGCCAAGAAACAGCACATACCGACGAAGAAGAGGAGAGTCGTCAACATCCTCAGTCTCATCCTCAAACAGAGGAGCTGTATTTCCATCTACAAAGAAAGAAGAATCAAAATCACCCGCCAAATAGGGAAAACATGGCAAATTAAAGAAATTTCTCACCTATCAGAATGTTACCTGAGAACTGAGGAGAAGAAGACCGCGCACGCTTCTGCGGCCCAGAAGAAGAAGTCCCACCAGGTGTAGGCCTCTTAGAGCGAGTAACACGAGGGATGGCCGTCGGCTGGTAGGGGACATACTGAAGAACGTCCTCCTTCTCAGAAACCCCCGGCAAAACAACCCGGCCATCAACCACCTTATGGCTAACAGCCGAAGGAGCCGGAAGAGGAGCAATCTCTCCATCAACGAAGAGAGAGGCATCAACATTAAAATCCCTGCCAAAAGGCTACGAAGACCCAAAAACAAGTCAGAAGGAATCAGAAGTACTCGAAAGCATAAAAACAAAGAAGACATTTGACTTACAGCAGGGGGAGGATTGTTAGCTGAGTATTCAAAACCAATCATCGGGACCACCATGGCCCCTTTCAAAATCTTCTTGAGGCGCAGAAGTACCTCATCATTGGACAACTCAGTAGTGGCCACCATCCGAGATGGATCTTCGGCGCTAGAATACTCAAAGCCAAGATGCTCCCGAGCCTTCAAAGGCTGTACTCGGCGATGAAGATAACTAGTCACTATAGCAAAACCCGACAAGCCGTTCTGCTTCAGGTAGCTAATCCTATTAAAGAGTGGCTGAAGCAGTGACAACTCGGTAGCACTAAGCTGCTCCTTCTCTCACCGATCATTAGGAACAGGCGAAACTCCAGAGTAGTTTCAAGAGCTGGGGCGCCAGCACCACCATCAAGGTTCCCAGCATAAAACCACTCGGAGCGCCAGTCCTTCACGGACTCAACAAGATCATACTCAAAGAAGTGACTCGACTTACGCCCCTGCCGAAATTGGATCCCACATCCACTAAGGGTGTGGAGGGAATCTGAGCGGGGCTGCGGCTTAAGGCGGAAAAGAAAGCGGAATAGATTCAGAGAAGGAAGGATGCCAAGAAAAGTCTCACAAAAATAAACAAAAATAGAAAGATGGAGGATTCCGTTCGGAGTGAGATCATGAAGAGAAATGCAGAAATAACGAAGGAAATTATGAAGGAAGGAACACGCCGGAAGGCATAGCCCGGCGCGAACAAAAGAAACGAAAAGGACAATCTCCCCAGGACGGGAAACAGGAACGTGGTGCTCACCAGGCGCGGACCAACCAGCCAAGTCTTTGGATTGGATCATTCCCCATTCCTCCAGCTCAGCCAAATGCTTCTGGCCGAGTAGTCGGAGCGGGGAAAGACTTTGCGGTCGCCTTCATCGCGGCAAATTCCAGATTCAGCAGCTCATCAACCTCCTCCTCAAGAACAGGCTTTTCAATCGCCGGCATCTTGGTCGCAGTCTTCTTCCTCCCCATACAACGAAAAAGCAGCAGCAAACGGATGGAAGATGCGCAGCAAGAGCAAGCAAGCAAAGACAGATTGGGGAAATTTCTCTCCTAGGGTTTCAGGATGTGCAAGCAAGATGAAGAAGAAGAACGGTCACCCCCAGATACCAATTTATAAGCTAAGAAAGGGCCCGGCTTAAGGCCCATTTAACAGAGCAACGGTAAAAAGGCCAACAGATACATGGCGAAATAACAGAAAAAGGATAAAAGAGTACAGCCAGCTCAAAATAATTCAAACTTTAAAGTCTTGTACTTGTACTATCCTATTACAATAGCCAGCAGACCAACAGTGGCAACCGCTCAGCAAAGGGCAAGGCAAAGTCCTAGACTAAGTGTTTGTGAATTGTATTACAACAGTTCAATAGCCAACCTCACAGTCTCTCACAATCACTAGAATAGACTTGCATTTGCACCAAAAGACCAAAATGTTGCTGCAAAGAAACCATGTATGAGTGATTTTACCCCAAACCATAAACAGAAATGAGATGAACAAGCAGGGAACAGCAGTAACAGTCCTTTACCTATCCCTTTTCTCTTCTTCTATCCAGCAGCTCCAGCAGTGCCGCCGCTGGCTTGACCTTCTTCATCTAGGAACAGATTCTTGAATTGCTCCTCCAGGTCCAAGTCCTCAGGTGCATGCTGTTCTCTTCTTGCTCCTAGCTCCCAGTCCTTCATGCAAGTGGGCATCTCCACATGCTCAGGCAATAAGCGCCGCCGTCGGTCTTCAAGTATCCTTGTTGTACAACTGAAAACAGACTCGAAAGAGGCAGTAGATACAGGAACATACAAGATATCTCGAGCCAGAATAGATAGGATTGGATATGTTTGCTTGTGGCCACGCCACCAGAGCAATATATCAAAGGATTCATCAAAACAAGTCACAATGTCACTGTCCAAGTAAGCTGATAGCTCATTTACACCAGAACCAGATGGAGCAAAAGAAGATGAGAGTGAACAGGCAGGGGATGCACCAGGACCTCCAAAGATCCTTCCCCATGCCTGCTTTCTCTTACCACAGTGAGTCAGAGGGTCGTGAAGTCCTTTGAGACCTAACTGCACCACCAAATTTCTCCTCATGCTTGTTAAACAACTTATACAATTCATCTTTCACATCACCATAATATGAACTGTAAGAACCACCAGTGGCATTACCAAGTAATTCAAGCACATTAAAGAATCCTTTCATCTTAGCTCTAGGATCAAGAATGAATGCATAAGAATACAGTAGTGGAATTTCTTCCCGATATTTTAGAAATTTTAACTTCATAGGAAATGCAATTGATCTAAAATTCACATCTTTTTTAGCTTTTTGCAAATGTTCAACAATGTCAAGAATATGGTGCAAAATAAGTGGTGATGTGGGATAATAAACACCAGACAGTATGACAGTGCAATCATAAAACAATTCCAGAAACACCATAATCTGCTTAGCAACATACAAATGCTGAGGGGTCAACAGAACTTTACCATAATTAGAGTTAAACCAAACAGAAAATACATCCTTGTATGGCAGCAAATGTTTAAGCATTAAATAGGTGGAATTCTATCTAACATCCATATCCAATCCAAACTTTCTAGGTCTAAGCCCTCTTGCCTTACAAAATTCAGAGAACAATGCAATTCTTGTATTAGAAGAATTCAAAAAATTTATTGCAGTTCTGAAATCTTCAAGACAAGGTTTCAAAACCTTCAACCCAGTTTTAACAATCAGATTAATGATATGACAGGCACAGCGCTGATGCACAAGCAAATACTTCGCCTTTCTAGGATCATCAAGTGTAGGTGCAGGGTAAGAACCCAAATAACCACACAAGATAGGTTGCAATTTCTCAAAGGCTTTAGAATTAGCGAAAGCATTATCTAAGGTGATAGCAAATATTTTATCAACCAAACCAAACTCCTCAACCACACAAGCAATCTTTTCAGCAATGTTTTCACCAGTATGTGAGCAATCAATAAGCCTAAGACCAACAACCTTTTTATGCAACTCCCAATCAGCAGAAATATAATGAGCAACAATAGAAATATAGTCCTCTTTTGCATTACCAGACCAAATATCAGATGTCAAAGAAACAGATGAACAACCAGGCAGTAAAGCATTCTTAAGCAAAGCACATTGTTCAGCAAACAATTTATCCATGTCTCTAGTAGTCGTTTGCCTAGAAACCTTCTGAAATTTAGGGTTATGAGCACGTTTAATGTACTCTTCAAAGGCCTGAGTCTCCCCAATCCCTAATGGAAGGTCCAGCCTAGCAATTAACCAAAGATAATTCAAGACGAGCAACAAACGGGGATCATACACCCAATTATGCAAACCATCAGCATTCAAAGCAATCCTAGACTGGACCATACGATCATTTGCATGTTTCTTTTTACAAGTTTTCAAATGCCTAATCAAATGACCAGTTCCAGCATTAGATCTAGCAGTATACCTCTTAGAACACAGTTTACAGATAGCAGCAACTTGTATTTTTTCTTTTATCTCAATGTAATCCTGCCAAACAGCAGATTTCTTACCAAGTGTTGAGGTACCATGAGTATCAGTGGAGGCATCCACTCCACCATCAGCATCGACATCGATCGGGACGTTGTCGTCACCGAGATCGACACCGAACAAGCCACGGGCATCATCACGGATGTCGTCGTTGTCCTCGAGTTCCAAGTCGTCGTCGTCCACGCGGTCAGAGTCACCGACGCTGTGGAGGGGATACGGATCCGTCCCCACTCCAGGCATGGCAATATCGACCGGCGCAGACACGGACCGACCGGACGCGGCCATCCCCACTCCAGTACCGTTCCTCGACGGTGGACACGGGCGCCGTGCCATGTCTACTCCAGAGGAGGAAGACAGAGCATCAGGCACCGACCTACACAAAAGAAAGACAGAGTGAGAGAAAGAAACAGAGATCAGAGGAGAGGATGGCCGGATCTAGGGTTAGGGTTAGGGTTAGAGCCTCACCTGCGCCACCGGAGCCCGGAACCGGAGAGGGAGAGGGAGAGGCCAGACGAGACAGAGACACCGATTAGATACGACGGCCAGAGGCGGAGGGACTGAGCAAGTCAGCAAGAACACAAACTCACATGTTTCACCGAGAACGAGAGGATAGAGGAGAGTAGGAGACTAGGAGAGGGCGAGAGGAAGGCAGAGAGAGGACAGGGAGGGAAGAGAAAGGAGGCTTAGCGACTCAGTTCACTCAAGGCGACGGCGAGGCCACCGGATCAACGGCGAGGCCACCAGAGCGACGGCGAGGCCACCAGAGCGACGGCGAGGCCACCAGAGCCCCGGAAGAAGGAGCGACGGTGAGGCCACCAGAGTCCAGAGCCCCGGATCTGGTCGAGTGGTCGCATGAGGCGCGGGCGAGGCGCCTCGGCGCTTGGCCGGGCGGCGAGCGACGCGACAGGCGGCGAGGCTAGAGCGGGAGACGAGAGTGTGGCGGCCGGGGGAGTGGGAAATGATTAGGGTTAGGGGCTGGGTGGGAGTGGCCACCGCGGGCGCCGCATTATATACTCGGGCCGACAGCGGCCGCGCCGCATCCTCACCATGGGCCGATTGCAACGGGCCTCCACCGGCCGCTCCCACGACCGGGCCGTGCCCGTGCCGTGCACCGACAGGGATGCGGCCCGGCACGACCCACTGGGCCAGCAGACGGGCACGGTGGCCACCGGGTCGGGCCATGCTCGAGCCAGGCCAATACGACGGGCCATGGGCCGGGCCGAAGGCCCGCGGGCTGCATGGTTATACATACCTCTCACCCCACAACCGCCTCTCCACCGAAGGCATCGGCTTACCGAGCTCCCGTTCCTCGACACTCCCACATCCGGCTGCAGACCTGCGACGGTAGATGGCCCCGCAGCGTCCTACTCCTACACCCCCACCCATCGCCGACGAGGCGACGAGGTGGGATTTGGGCTTCCCGTACAAGCTGAGAATGGTCATTTTCGTGGGCTCAAACCCATTTTGTAACCATTGCCCGGGCCGAAGTCAAACTCCATATCCAAAAAGTCCCAATCCAGTTTTTACCCGCAGGCAAAACAAAACAAAAAACAAAAAACTGGACAATTTCTTATAACACTACACATGACGCATTCACTTGTTCTGGTATGACGTTTTGTAAGGCCTCTAGTTAATTTAGCTTTGGAGCAGGAAGGTTCAGATTTCAGATATCCTGCTTACATCGAAAGCAAGAGTACAGTGTGGCTGGAACCTATCCTATTTAGGCTCCTTCGCCAAAGCAACACGAGGAAAACAGCACACGGCGCATCTTGCATTGCATCCTGGCAACTGGATTGCATTTTGTATTTCTGCAAACTAGTGTGGACCGTCCACCTCTCCGAGGCTCCTACTTGGTTCCATCAGGATGACGCCTTTGCCGGCATCGGCATGCTGAGCTCGGTGACTCGCACTGCAAGACATGGCATGGTTGATGACCAGCATATATACTAAGTCGTAGTAGTAGTAGTAGTAGTAGTAGTAGTGCTACTTGACCGAACTAAATGATCAAGCCTGAACTGAACTCACCAGCTGCTGTAGTAGAATAGCTGTGGGTGAGACACAAACTAATTCACCAGGACAGAATTCCCTACACGTAGGAGTTAGCCACCTTAGCCTTAGCCCTCGATCGCCTCTCTGCATCACTGCATCTCAATTGTTAGACAAAATAAGATTAGTTTATAAGCGTATATTTGTATTTGCATTTCTATCCATCATTCATCACCTTTAATTTAGAATTCGAAGAGGCTTAGCTTACCCCGCCGAAGCAAACGATCTTGCTATATACTGCTATTATACCAACCTGCAGTTGACAAGCCCCCCAAATTAAAAGGAAATCAGGCCGTAGTATGTTAACCGCTAGCTACAGAAAATAAACAATAGCTACGAGGAAGTATCTCACCCCATGCATGCATTCTAGATCTCTGCACGCAGTTTTTGTGGGAATGTAACCATCAGCTACTCGTCTGTGACCTCTGGAATATGAGCAATCTTGTGCTTGTCCTCTCCTCGGCACTTCTCTAACAGTTCTGGACAGCCAATTATCCGTAGTTTCTTCAACTCGGTAAGGCCACGTATGCTTTCCGGCACCAAAGACAGCTTTGGGCACTCGTCGATACGAATTTCTCTCAGTGAAGTCAAGTCTCCCAGCCATTCCGGCAGTGTCTCTAAATCCGCACATGACTCTATCTCGAGTTTTCGGAGGGATTTGAAGCATCGAACAGCATCCGGCAAGTTTCTAAGGCCGGTGATAGAATCAAGATAAAGACCCTCTATTGAGGAGAGGTGCTGGGCCCGACGCCACCCTTCAGAAGAAAGAGATGTGCCCGTAATCCAAAGGAAAAATGGAGAGGTGCTAGAGGAGAGGTTCCCAAACCCATGTTGTGGCAGCATGTGCTCGCTGTTCTCTAGCGCCCACACCATGCTCCTTGGGGGATAAGGCAGGAACTTCAGCTTTGGGCAATCTGAAGCAGCCAACATATGTAAATTAGGGATTAAGAACTCGCCTTCTGCATTAGATGATCTCGTTGTCCACCACTCTTCCAAGTTGTACATTTTACTCAAAAAAATCATTCTTAGCTTCTGGCAGCTTCCATAGTCCCCATAAAATTCTCTGTCAACACTCCTGATATCAGGCATGTCATGCAAGTACATTGCTCTCAGGTTTGGCAGGCGCCCAAGTGGAGGGAGCCGGCTGCACCCTTTCAGTCCGAGAAGAATGATGCTGGTAAGATGAGGTAGGTAGGAAGGAATGTCTAGCATCCACCTAGGGAAGTCTAAGCTCATATAGCCAACAAGTCCAAAGACTTGGAGACTTCTAGGAGGCACGAGCTTCTCCAGTACAGATTTGTCAGCCATTGCATCCGCATGCCCCACCAAACTATCTTTATCATGTTCCCATGTAAGACTCAACCAAGTAATACTTGAGTTGTTTGATAATATTTTAGCTTGTCCTGCCCCTTCCAAATGCTTGACATTCTCAAGACCTTTGATAAACAGATCTTGGGAGGGTGCCTTCTCAAACTCCACAATCTGGCCCCATAAATCACCACTTCCTCCATCAAGGATTAACTCTCGTACTAGGTCTAGTTCCTCCCTTAGTTCATCAACTTTAGGAGCTATACGAAATGCAAATGGTGTCCTTTGGAAATATACAAGTGTAGACATGTTAAAAATGCTATCCGGCAAGTCAAGAAGGAAAAAGCATCCATCAAGACCCAAGTTTTGAAGTTTTAATTCACCAATAGAAGAAGGGAGGTGTTCAAGCTTTACACAGAACGACAAATTTAGATGCTTTAGCATCGTGAGTTTGCATAGAGATTCAGGCAACATTTGAACCTTAGTGCAGCTTGTCAAGTTCAAATACTCAAGCTTAGAGAGTTGATCAATGCAATCTGGGAGCTTTTCAAGGTTATGGCAATCCGACAGATCAAGATGCACTAGACCATGAAGTTGGCAACAAGATTCTGGTAGCAAGTGGAGTTTGTAGCAATTTGACAGGTTCAAAAATTGAAGCCTATGCAATTCGCCAAAGGATTCTGGAAGTGTATGCAGTTCATAGCAGCTTGCCAAGCTTAGGAAGAGCAGAGCACTTAGGTTCCTGAAAGAAATGGGAAGCTCACAAAGGTTGACACATCCTGATAGGTCAAAGTATTGCAAATTTTGAAGGCAACCAATGTTTGCAGGCAATGTCTTTAGGCAAGTATTTGAAAGTATCAAGGTTTGCAGGTTCAGTAGATGGTTCAAGGACTTGGATAAATTTGAGATAGGAAGGGTGGAAGCATCTAGAAACCTTAATAGCTTTAGTTTATAAACTGAAACTGGTAGCTCTGACACATGGCATCCACTTAGATCCAAAACTCTCAAATATAATGTGCGTGAGAACGCTTGCTTATGAAGATGGAACTTATCGCATTCCCTAAAATGCATGGCCCTGACCTTTTTTGGCAAATGCTTATAAGATGGAGATTCATTATAATTCATCAACAACTGATAGTGACAACTTCGATTGTGACTTCTATTGTTATGCACCATTGTATTCACATATGAGAATTCTTCACTGGCAACATATCTTGCAAGATCATGTACCACATCATGCATACGGTATTTTAGGGTGGGTTTGAATATCCCTGAATCAATTACCTTGAAGCACAAGGAAATTAAAAGAAACATTAGAAAATAGAAAAAATGCAGTTAGCAATCTGATCTAGGGTTTTGGCTAGTATTGTTATGGATACAAATATACAACTGCTAGTAAGAGATCTAGTAGTTAGTAGAGCTTCATATCACAATTCTAGAGATTTACTTGAAGAGATTATTTGTATTATTCATGAAAAATGCTCACGTATCTCATTGGAAGGTGTGTTTGCCCAACAACTAAAATCTATTGCCAAATTAACAATGTTTGATATTCATGGTTTATGTAGCGTGATCAAGAGTTTTAGGTAGGATTGTCACGAATGTAGGTATACAACTATTAGCAAGAGATCCAATTAATGTTACATATGTGGACGTTCATGTCACAATTCTAGAGATTGACCTAAAGCAATTTTTACTTCTTCTTTTTTGTGGAAACGACACTAATATATATCAATAAAAAGTGTGTATGGAAACAACTAAAACTGGTTGGTTTTGCTACTCCTGTGTCTCAACTAATAAACATTGTTTTGGAGGATTCATCATTATGGATTGTAGCCAGTGCAAAAAGGGCTCTTAGGGTTATTTTTTAAAATGGAATATGTGTTGATCCTATGTTAACTTCCTTAACAATTTCACTCTTTCTCTTGCCGTTCATCATGTTTGTGATTTTTTACATTCTTGCTTTCTATTCCTTCTTAATATAGTGATAGGTAGCTTCCTTGCTGATTACATGGGGAACAATATTGTTGCTCATGGTTTTTTGTATATTTCAAACTGTAAAGTATGTGCATTCCCCGTCACTTCAAATGTGTTGACTAATGGCTATAGATATCATGAAGCAAGATTAATTAAAATCAACATAGAATTTGAAGACCCTTTTCTTTGCATAGGAATGAAAAGATATTCAAATTTTTCTATGCATACTACTGGTACTTTGGTTCAAGTTGCCACATGGCCTTCATCTATTATAACTAACCCAAGGCCCTTGTTCATAGGAATCATACAAGAATATCATAGGAATATCATGAGAATCATACAGGAATTTTCTTTTGGAATGCAGGAATCATACAGGAATATCATGGGAATCATTTTATTTTCATAGGAAAAATAAAGGAAATAGGAAAAACTCCCGCATTCCAAGGTTTTAGACAACTCAAACATAATTATGAGTTTGTGAGGTTTGTTCGGATGTAGGTTATATTCAAGAAGTAGAAACATTAAGGCCCATATTGTCTTTGAAATCAAAGTGGGAATTATGCATGGTGAAATTTATTAACTGATTTGTGTATACCATTGGTATTGGATAGTTTTTTGGATGTGTAAGTTGTTGACGCTGGTGCATACTTAGGAGATAGAGGTGCTAAATAACTAAAGAAGTGGTACTCCAGTGCGGATCATGGTTTGTAGCACTAGTTTGGGCAATAGATTTAAAAGCAAAATAAAAAATAGTGCATACAATGATACAATTATATGACGAATGCAGCCAAACTCACCTCAGGGGTAGTTGAAAGAGTAAGGAAGGACATTCCTAAAAAATCATTAATACATTCTTGACCAATTATGTGAAGTGAGATCCCATGAGTATCCTGAATGAAACCCAAAGCAACCCATTGTTGAATCAAGCGGTCATGATCTATGTTATGGCTCTTAGGAAATATAGAGCAATACATGAAACATAGTTTTTGATGTGGGGGCATCTGGTAATAACTTAGCATCAAGCGACTCAAAATCCCATAGTCATCATCTTCTATCTCAAGAATATTACTGTCTTTAAGTACCATCCATAATTCTTTCCTGCGATGCTTATTCATCACATAACCAAGAGCTTTAGCAACTAATGGTACTCCACCACATTTGTTAGCAATTTCTTCTCCGGTCTTTAAAAGGTCGACATCCAACCCATTTCCTTGCAATGAAGGACTAATAATAGAAAAGCAATCATCACTTGATAAGGCCTTCAATCTAATTGGTGGAGTGACATGATATTCTGAAGGTCTGATGATAGCCAATGCTGTAGCAACTTGATCACTTCGTGTGGTTACTATTATCTTGCTGCCTTCCTTACCATATTGTAACATTTTCATCAAATTATCCAATTTATCTCCCCTTTTCTCCCATAGATCATCCAAAACAATTAAATAAATCTTCCCAGAGAGTATGTGTTCAATGCGGGAATTTAGATTTTGTAGTGTAGCATCTTTTGCTTGGAAGGCAACCTCAATATGAGAGATAATAGAAGCTACAATCTTCTTCACATCAAACTCCATTGAGACATGGACCCATGCTTTCACATCAAACATATTTGTCTCTTTAGCATTGAAAACAGATTCCGCAAGTGTAGTCTTACCCATACCACCAAGTCCAACAATGGGAATAATGGATATTTTTGTTTGACCATCTTTCTGCAATACCAAGTTCAGTATCCTTCTTTTTTCACTTTCTCTTCCTACTATATCAACTTTATCACTAGAACCCACAGATGTTTCTTGGTTATTTATGTTCACAGATTGCCTTGTGTCTACCAGTTGCAGAAAATTGAAACTTCTATGTTCCTCTGCTACTTTATCTAGCCCTTCCCTGACTTTCCTCATCTTATATGACAGGATAAATCGTGTGATTAGTGGACTGAATGACATGAACACCACTTTAGCCTGCAGTGCACAGTTAGTTAGACAATTAGAATTGATTTTATTTTCTCCCTATTATGTGGACATTCACTGATTTTAGTAATATGTCTAAGTAGTAACTACGCAATTTCCAAATATATATCATAACTTGAATCCTAAATAACTAAATTAATATTGAGCTTTTGTCTTTTTGATGATGGTGCTTATTGTAACCTATCCCTAAAATGGCATAATTGAAAGCCAAAAAAAAAAAGAGCACACTTGATAACTTTGCTTCGTCTGGGAGAATGGAAAATAAGTTACAAAACGCATATGTTGCATGTATGCGACTACAAAAGACAATCTTTCTTGTTCTTAAATTGCCATAACAAACCATTTTAAATTCGAAAATCCCCACTAAACATATGTCCATTTAAAATGCCACCACTCCTATAAATGTCCAAGCAGAATACAGAAATCCTTAAAGTAGTGTATACTTCTGCTTACAGGATTGACATATAATAAAAAAACATAATTAGATTTTTCTTTCCAAACAACACAAGAGATCTGCATGTTATCTGATTAAGGGGAGAGCATAAAAGGTGCAAATGAGAGATCAAAGAGACCACTCCCAAACACACCCTATACACAAGAAAAGATAAGAAGTTACAGACGACACTCTAGGATCTAAAACAACCAGAAGCAGCCACCTCCGCAAGATTAAGACTCCGGAGTGAGTTTTGAAAATGATTTCGCAACTGCGTGATTGTAACATGAACTCCCAAAATCATGCTTTGAATCAGACTTCATGCCAATACCAAACAGGATCACTTTATGAAATGCATCTCTATTTAGAATTTATGTGGTTTTGGATATGGATGTGGTCTACAATAAATAATTTAATTATTAGTCTCCATGGTTATTAAACATATATTTATACATTGGAGTTGCACAACAAATAAAAAACTACTCATAAATATTTGGCAATTTCAGTTATATTTCTAAACCAAGGTAGACCGTTGCACTATCTGCAAACGATACACACACACACACACACCACACACACACACACACACACACACACACACACACACACACACACACTATATTTTTCACTCAAACGAATGTCATGCTATCAATTTGGAGCAACTTGATTATGAAGGCTTAGATTTGATTATTGCCTAAAAATCGCTTTTGTTTTCGAGCCAATCAATTTAGTTAAATCTGCATAGTTAAGGAACACTGAATGTATCAATAAAAGAAGAAAACTGTATAAATATACAATTTATTTCAGATCTAAGCTACACAATTTCAGGGCACTTTCATTAGTGATATGAGAGACTGCAACTTCAAAAAAGATGTCCTTAAACTTCTTATGTCATTCATGTTGATATGTTGATGGAACCAACATGGTTGCATAATAGATGCAAACTCAAGTTCTGCAATAACAGAGATATTCCTAAAGAGAGATCTATATGTTAGTAGCAGTTTTCTCAAATGAAATAATAAGCTTGCTTTATATATTCAGGGAACAGGATGTAAGCGCTACCGGGCAAGTGGTGCTCCTCCATATCATTGTATTGGCCTCCAGCTCGTCAATCGTGTCTTCAATGTTGTAGGCAGCAGATTTGAGCTTCTTGAGCCAAAGCCGCACCGATTGGCTACCGTGGGAGCGGTTCTCAGCATCCACCATCACGGCCTGCACAGTGACCAATTTGTTCTTCATCTCCTCAACATCATCCTTGAACGTCCACAGAAGCTGGACCCTTTCCCACGCGGCGTCCCCAAGCATGCTGGCCACACGCTGCACAACAGCTCCGGCAATCATCTCAGCACCCCCACTCATGGCTAAAGCCTACAGACCTTGATCTCTCTTGCACTCACTGCCACTGGCGCTATCTCTGTCTTGCCCAAGAGAGAGAGGGAGCTTGTATATGGAGCAGAGAGATTATCTGCTCTGCTATATATGTAGGAGTATATATATATATATATATATATATATATATATATATCAAGGCTGAAGCTTTTGCACTGATTCCTGGAGTGTAGTGTAGTTGAGTGCTAGGAATATCTACTAAAGGCAAGCTGCAGATATATTCTGATGCATTGTTGCAGCTAGCAAGCGTCAACCTTTGAGGAAAGGTATTTGATGGCCTCTCACTCTCAGGAAGGAACATCTTCGAAAGAATTGAAGAACCACCTCAGACTCATTCGAAAATCGTATGTTAAAAAATGATGGTTAAGTAACTCTGAGACCTTCACCTGTGTAGCTTAGGAATTATGGGTCCTTCGTCCGTGAAGAAATGAAACATGTGTAAGAGAAGAATCTTAAATTAATTTGAAAATATATGTTAAAAATGGTGGTTAAGGTAACGCTGAAACCTTTACCTATGTAGCTTAGGGATTACGTGGTCCTTCGTCTGAAAAGAAAAAGAAACATGTGTAAAAAAAAAGCTACATATGGGATGCGATGTACATCCAACGGTGAGCCTTGGGTTAGGCTCTCCACAGTGTGTAGTAGTGGTACCCCCCCCCCCCCACACACACACCCCCACCACAACACACACACACACCCACACACCACCCCCCCCCAAAAAAAAAAAAAAAAAAAAAGAGCCTCACAAAGAAGAAAAATGGCACCTTGCTTCAAAGATTACCGTGTGGCATCACTACTAGTGCCTCAAAGGTTGCTGCATGACTACCCAAAAAAAAGGTTTGTTGCCTGAAGACTATATAAAATCAACTATGACATTTTTTCTAAGGGGGGTGCATGTATTTTTTTGGTGTAAAATACAAATCGATTATTTATTATTACTAGCAAATATATCCAAGGTTGCAACTGGACATATAGTTGATCACTGTGCTTTTGAATTTGTGTTGGTATCTAACTCTATCATACCAAGACACATGCTGCTCTAACTTTGGTATGGGTAGGTATGGGAGATGGTAGCAAGCCGTATAAATGGTTTGTATTACAATTAGCCTTGAAATTGAACTTTATACCATATAAGATGTCCGGATTTTCTAATATATTTTGTTTCAAATGTATATATAGCAGAACCAATATATCTCGAAAAACAAAATAACTTATGATTTAGATTTTTAAGATATTTAGGTTTTATTATGTATCTATAGCAGAATTAACCATGTATCTAGAAAAACAAAATGACATACAATCCAGAACGTAAAAATAATTATTTAAAAATAGTTTTAAGAAACACGGAATGCTAATATGATTTTTCCATTCATTTTCTCTACGTATTTTACTTTTCCATCCACGTTCTCCTGCCACATCATCTTTAAAACCCAACTCTGAGAGACGTGCCTCCTTAGTTCCTTGTCTTGGTTCCATCGCGGCCCATGGCCTACGACCAATGTTAGCCTACACGCTGCACGGTACACAGTCGGTCACCCTTTGTTTAGCGAATAGTCGGATTATACGTCTGATTAAACGGGCCAAAAAATGGATTACACAGGATTAAATGGGCTACACGGCCGTGTAGGCGAACAGGGCTTACGACCGAGCTCTGCATCGCTGTCGGGTCCAGTGGCCCACAACCGAGGTCCGCCTTATCACCGCTGCGGCCAGTGTTCTACGTTGTTCTCGCTGGCCGCACCTAACGTTTGAGCTCCGCATCATCGTCACACTTGAGCTCCACCTCGTCCTCATGGTCCTATAGCCGAGCTTCGCCTCACCCTCGCAGCTTGTGGCTCATGATCGAGCTTCGCCTTGTCGTGCATTGGTGGGCCTATGCTCTGTGTCTTCACGGCCCACGGCCAGCATTTGAGCTCCGCACTATCGTTGTGCTCAAGCTACACCTTCTCCTCGTGGTCGAGCTTCGCCTTGCCCTCTCAGCCTCTCACTGGCTGAGCTTCATCTTGCGGTTGTCCTTTGGGGCCACACTCTGTGTCGTCGTAGTGGCTGCGGCCGCGCCGGTGCAGCCGGCACCCATGTTCCGTCTCTGCCTGCAGGTCGCACCAACCCGGTCTCACCACGCGCAGAGGGGCAAAAGGTTCGAGCTTGGGCTGTCCTTCCTCGAGCTCGTTCGATTCGATTCCAATCTAATTAGTGCCTTGATCTAGTTCTATTTGGTATCTTGCCTCTTGTTTTTTTTGTTTCGATTTCTTCTGTGCCTATGATTTTAGATCGACAACCATAGCATAGATATAGATTAGATTGGGAATGAATAAATTATGTAAGATTTTAGTCACAATTTATTTATAATAGAAATTCAAAGACCTATAATAGTGTATCATTAATCATTATTGTTTAGCATCTGTTAACTATTAGTTTTGTTTATAGAAAAAATAGAGAGAGAGACAGAGAAAGAAAAGGTCACGTACCTACGAGCCGCACGCAGGGAGTGGAAACGCAGGGGGGGGGGACCAGGAAACGGAGACGCTAATAAGAATGTCTCTGGACGACAAAAAGGAAGGCCGGAATTTTTTATCAATGGCCGAGACCGACTCAGTTTATGACTATAGGTTGGACAAAAAAATTAGTGGCAGAAATTTTGTCTATCCGTGCGATGCAACGGAAAATAGAGAAAATCTTATATTTGGGGCTCATGCCAATAACGAGCAATAACTACCTTTTTTTGGATTTATTAATTGTGCTTTTTCCAATTTTAAATCAACTAAACTTGAGGCTATTTGGATTGAACCCTCCATGGCAGACTCATGCCCAGCAACAATCTGAACCCAGCCGAGCAGAATCGGACGCCTAGGATTGCACGGCGCACCAAGCAAGTTTGCTTAGGGTTAAACCAAACAGACCCTTATAATCCCATAATACATCATAAATTGGTAATAAAATAGTAAATGATATTAATCAAAAATTGAATAGAGATTACCTCATTTTACGTAGAATAGTTGTTGTGTATACTTATAAGTTTATGAACATGTCTCGGACGTGGATAGGTCGTGTTCTCGATGTGTCCATCGATGTCGACATACTACTCCATGACACGGCGCCGTCTGTAGGGCTGTCTTCGTACGTGACGAAGGACTGCAACAACATTCGCCTGGATGCGTACCGAGGGCAGCCAGTCCATGCCTCCTCCTCCTCCTCTTCCTCCTCCTCCTCTGTGTTCCAAGCCGCCCTGTGGCTCAACGGCCAATAGCAGAGCACCCACATGCCGAGGGTACCATAGCCAGCAAGGTGGAGCTGGCCGATGGCCGACATGCTCGTGTTCTAGGCATTGGCACGCCTGCACAACAAGAAGCAGCACCACGTCCTGGAGTCCGCGTTGCCGGTGCTACTCCGGTGCAGTAGCAGGCTCGCGACCTCACCTTCTTCTGCCTTGATAGGAAGGAAAAGGAAGGTTTTTTTAAAAGAAAAATACCACGGGATTTTTTATCCGAGATGTTTCGGTTTTTGATTTTGATTTGAACGACCAAGAAACAAATTTGGCAACTCGAAAACAACGAATGATGGACAGGTGTGGACTGTAGACCGATGGAAAAAGGAAATAAATATAAAAGGAAGACAAAATATCTAGAGTAATAGATAATAGCTAAGAAAATATGAGGTGCTTTAGAGGTGGGTGGACGTGGGAACAAAGGAAAGCACGGCCGGAGTAACGGAAAGCAACTGGAGTTTTTTTACGTGAACAAAACGGAAAAGCTCCCGGCAGACTCCGATAGAACAACTCCTGGGCGGACTCTGCGTCGACCAAAACGGAAAAAAAAAGGACGCACGGACAAGCTGGACGGTTGGCCGAATGGAATGGCCGGACCAAAAAATTATGGAGAGAAATTTTGCCTTTTAAGTATTAGGGATAGACTAGAAAAAGTGCCCGTGCGTTGCATCGGGAGGAAAACAATAATGTCATCCTTGTGGTAGATAAAAACTGTAAAATTATCCATAATACATTCTATATTTTTATTTTTATCTTTTCTTTGCTCATCCTTATCTGCTGGCTGGTAGTCACGGGCCTCATCCACTCGCATGTGAGGCCTCCAACTTTGCCCGTCTGAAACCCTGCCAAGTTGACCATGAAGCCCCGATGCAACCACGCCCCGGTAACTCTTCTGCGATGACGGCTCCACAGCCCAATAGCCCCATGCGATGAAGCCCCGGCAGCCGCATGCTCCAACACCTCGTCAGCCTCACCTGCGTCGCCGTCTTGCTACCCTGCATCATTGTCGTCTCCCCGCCATGAGTCGTCATCGTTGCATAGCCTCGCCTTGGTCTTTGATGAGCCCGTGGCTCCTCAAATTATTCAATTCGATTCGTTTTCATTTGATGCAAAGAAAAGCAAGATCAAGGAAGGGGTGCTAGATAATACTGCAAGAAGTTTCGAGTCGAAGCTTATTTTTCAGGGAATTAATTTGCGCAATAAAGATAGCAAGAAGACAAGAAACTATATTTATATAGGTTCTATGAAAGTTGACGTCACTTGAAATATTATTGCTATCAAGAGAAACTTTGAGAAGTGCTCGCCATCTTCACTGCATATAGAACTCTCGCTTCATGTTTCTGGTGAACAGGTGAAGATCACAACTCCTGACGTTGACTTGCATCTTGCCGCGCAATATTTTAATATATCTTCTTGGCTGGTAGTCCTATAGAATAGTTTAGATTGTTTTTGTTTTGCAATTAGCCAGTTTAGTCCGTGTTAGTAGGAAGCAAGCACCAAGTCGATACTTTTATTTATGGTTGAGTCGGACCCTTTATGCTTGTCAGTCCTCCGCCTGCGTGCGTGTATAAAGGGCCATTACGTGGCTGTGTACCTTTGGATTAGATTTGGATTTTTATTTTGTGGAGTTTATCTCTCGTCGAGCCGCCGCTCGAGAACCCTAGTTGGTCGGGGTGATTGATCCAGATCCTTCGTGGATTTGCGTGGAGTGCGTGATCAAGCTGCTACGGCTTGGATACATTACTTGGAATCTTGGAGTTCCCCATCTTCTGATTGTGGTTCGTCGTGACCGCGGGTGGAAGAAATTATCTAGGGTTTGGATTACATCCTTTGTAAGCCGATCCCTTCTATCTATCATTGTTACTGCTGAGTTGCTCATATTCATAAGATCCGGATTATCTTATTTGATCAATATATTATATATAATTGTTGTGAGGATTTGATGCTCTACGTGGTACTAGTTGACTCCTTTGGGGTACCTGCTGTACGTGAGTCTGGAGAATTGAGAATAATCATCTGAAACTCTATATTAAGCTACGTGAGAATTAATCTTAGTAGTAGTGCTACTGCTAGATTATTTTGCATTGGTCAATTAAATTATTCCCATTTATACTTAATCTGCCGAGAGAATATTTTGGTTGCTCGTGATTGAGGTAAATAATCAGAGGTCTAATTGCCATATCAAGAACTCGCAGTAATTTATTTCTAGTTATTTGAAGAGCTGGATTTCTGTTGGTGAGCCAATTTATTTGGACCGTGAAAGATTGGGATAAATCTTAGATAGCATAGGTGTGTCCTTATCAGTCTTGCTCATGTTGTTGTCTCGTCAGGTCACGTCGCTGCTGCCCGGCCTTGCCCTTGATATCATCTCTGCGCCTCGCACCATCATCATTCTGACCTCTGTATCTTTTTATGCCGCCTCCGACACCTCGAGAGCCTTGCCCTCGTGGTCATCTCATCCAGCATTGTCGTCATCGCACTACCTTGCCTCGGTCACGCTCATGTCACCATCTCGTCAGGTCACGTCGTCGTTGTCCAACCTCACCCTTGTTGTCATCTCTTTACCTCGCGCCATTGTCATTCTAGCCTCAACATCTTGTTACCTAATCTAGTTTAATTGGTGTCTGATTTAACCCAATTTATATTCAGTTTACTGAGTCATTGCATTGTATTTGATCTACTGAGCGCATTCTCTTGGAAGAGTACGTGCGAGGAAGCTATGGAGGCCAAGCAAGCAAGGAGAGGTAGAAAAAACAAATATGTCTCTATTATTATAGGTATAATGGAAAATATCCATTTATATTAGGAAAAAAAATCAAAGACACATAATACTATCCTTATTATTTTTCTGTTTATAATAAACAAAAAGGAGGGAAAAAAAGGAGAAAAAGTCACGCAACTGCAGGGCAAAGCGGAAAAGGAGAAAAGAAGAAAAAACCGGCAAAGGACATGACGTAATACTTATTATTTTCTGCTTATAATAAACAAACTGGAGAAAAACAACCAGAAGGCAAAGCGGAAACGGAGAAAAGAAACATAAAAACCTGCAAAGGACACGCTTTTTCATTTGAAAAAGAAATAGACTCGGAAACTCGGTCAACAGGATTGGACGAAAAAATATAGCGGCAGAAATTTGGTAATTTAGTATTAGGTAGATTAGGGATAGATTATCATTTTTTTTTTTTTGAGAAACATTAGGAATAGATTATCTGCCCTCCGTTATGCAGGTGGACGGACCTATTCTGGGCTGGACCGTTTAGCTTCCAGCTTGTATTACCGAGAGAAAAAAGTCTACTTTTTCTTCTCTAACTTTCGTGAAAGTTTATTTTTCTTTTCTGAACTCCAAAATGGGATAAACAATCTCTCTTAATTTTTTAAACCATACACTTTACCTTCCTCGAGTAGTTGATGATTGTTTTGCTACAGTGACAATGATTTTGTCTTTTTCTTTTCTATTTATTTTGGCTGATTTTTAAAAAATCATATTAAATCACAAAAAATCATAAAATTGTCTGGGCTTCCTGGACCGTTTAGCTTTTGCAGTGATACCTGAAGTGGAGTGTATTTCAGTGCCTGGGATATATACTAAAGGCACGCTGCAGATATTCTGATGCATTGTTGCAGCTAGCAAGGCTCAACGTTTGAGGAAAGGTATTTGATGGCCTCTCACTCTCAGGAAGGAACATCTTCGAAAAACTTGAAGAGAAGAACATCAGTCGGACGCGTTCGAAAATCACATTCTGGGCCGGACGCAGGCATTCTGGGCTTCCTGGACCGTTTAGCTTCCCGCTTGTATTCCCGAGAGGCCGAGACCCATCATGGGCCTCGTCCGCTGATTGCTGCTGGGCACCAAGCCTCTGTGACTCTGATAGGAGTATTATTCTCATGATTCTAAAAAAAAAAAAAGAGAGTTTTGCTATATTTCTGTTGACAGATTTCTTTGCCTTTTCTGTCAAATTTTGGACCGTTTGATTTGCTTTTAGATTTGTACAGTTTATTAGATGTACAGGTCTAAAAGTTTGAAACCCGCATCCATCTATTCCAACCACCGACGCTCTCCTATCAAAAAAAAAAAAAAAAAAAAAAAAAAAAAAACCGATTGCTCTTTTCCCCAATCTTCACGTCACTCCACGGGGGGTGGCCTCGCCGCCGCTTTTCGTTCGCTTGTCTCCGCTCCCGACGGTGGGTGGGGTAGAGCCTTCGACGGCACCCACGGAGCTGTGGCGGGTGTTGCCGAGCCTTCACGTCTTTGCTTCCCCCATGTGCCCATGGTCGGGTGTGGTTGCAGATCTCCGGGCGCCGCTTCCCGTGCCGACGGCAGCAGGAGGATCCCCCCCCCCATCGATTCTTTGTAAGTGTATTTTTTTTGTATGGTTGTTCGTCGATTTTGCTTTGTTTTGAGGAGCTACCGCGTGCGTGCGATGATGGGCGGGCCAGCGGTGACCGTGAGCCGGATGTGCTAATGAGGGACGGCCGGTGCGGGGGGGCGGGGCGGGGGGGGGCCACCACACCTCCGCCGCCGTTTTCGCCGGTCTAGTTTCCTCTTCTCGGGCAACGTGCTCGTGTCTTCCTCGCGTTCTTTCCTCTCCGAGCATGCGAAGGATCTATGCCCTTGTCGCTCTACGTCCCTCAAGGTGCTCGACGAAATGCCAAAAAGAATTCTGTTCTATACCAAAAAATGGCAACATGCATGACTTCAGCTATTACTGTTCTCCTGTATTAGGACTGTTTTTTTTGTATGATTAGAGTAGGTTTTTATAGGGCTGGTATGTCGTTTGTTTAGTCTATGTTCTCTGGTGCATTGAGGTTTACTTTTGTCAAATTATTTTTCAATTAGTCTGTTGCTTTTTTATTGTGTTCTACTAAGGTTTGGTTCCTCATAATTCGTAGGTTTCATTTGGGTATTGTCGGTCGGGATACCTGCTCAATTTGGGGACTTTTGTTGTCTCATATGACAAAGAAAGGACGATTGACAGGAAGGAGGTATAAGTATGTGTTTTGTGTCTTGCTTCCTGCTCTGCTTACTGATAGCTTTTGGATTTAGGACTTATGTTTATCTTTTAGTACTGCATTGGTAGCTTCATTTACAATAGAAATGCATATGTCAATTTTATGCCTATTTACTTATGTTGTTTTGATTTTGATTGGATAGTTCTGGTTGACTTGGTGCTACTTTGATAAATTAACCTCAAATGTGTATGTTTTGATCCTCAAATCTGTGCAGGATTGTTTGTGAGTATCTATGCTCAGAAAAAATGGACAGAATATGTAACAATTCAACCCTCCAAAAGTTGCCTACTTTTTTGTGTTTAGAAGGTTTTCCTTTGGGGCAAGTTATTATTTTGTTCTATTTGTCACGCAAAGGACTACCATATAATGTTGCTCAGTTGCATGTACATTAGAGTTCCTTGCAGTTGAAATTGAATCACTTCCATCACGCGGGACTCACGTAGTGGTGTTTTCTTATTTAAACATGAAACCAAATAGTGAATCAGAGGCTCAGAGTTGGCTTGACCTTGATTCTGTTTGTATGTTAGGCAGACTGGATTTTAATTGTGTGTGCGTGCTAGCTTTGGGGTGTGTGTGGTGTTTGTGCATGGTGTTTGCGTGTTTGGGTGCATATATTTTCTAGCATTGCTAGTGTGTGTGTGTGTGTGGGCGTTTGTGTGTTTCTCTCTCTCTATGCCTATATGTGTGTGTGTTTGTGCGTGTGTTTGTGTGGGTGTCTGTGTGTGTGTGTGTGTATTTTTTATCTTTTTTTTTTGTTTTACGTGTTCATGTGTGTGTTTTTGAGTGTCTCGTGTGTGTCTCTCTTTCTATGTGTGTGTCATGAATGAATCGAGGCTCGAGTTGGCTTGACCTTGATTCTGTTTGTATGTTAGGCGACCGATTTTTAATTGTGTGTGCGTGCTAGCTTTGGGGTGTGTGTGGTGTTTGTGCATGGTGTTTGCGTGTTTGGGTGCATATATTTTCTAGCATTGCTAGTGTGTGTGTGTGTGGGCGTTTGTGCGTTTCTCTCTCTCTATGCCTATATGTGTGTGTGTTTGTGCGTGTGTTTGTGTGGGTGTCTGTGTGTGTGTGTGTGTGTGTGTGTGTATTTTTTATCTTTTTTTTTGTTTCTGTGTTCATGTGTGTGTTTTTGAGTGTCTGTGTGTGTCTCTCTTTCTATGTGTGTGTCATGAATGAATCAGAGGCTCAGAGTTGGCTTGACCTTGATTCTGTTTGTATGTTAGGCAGACTGGATTTTAATTGTGTGTGCGTGCTAGCTTTGGGGTGTGTGTGGTGTTTGTGCATGGTGTTTGCGTGTTTGGGTGCATATATTTTCTAGCATTGCTAGTGTGTGTGTGTGTGGGCGTTTGTGTGTTTCTCTCTCTCTATGCCTGTGTGTGTGTGTGTGTGTGTTTGTGTGGGTGTCTCTGTGTGTGTGTGTGTGTGTGTGTGTGTGTGTGTGTGTGTGTGTGTGTGTATTTTTCATCTTTTTTTTTGTTTCGTGTTCATGTGTGTGTTTTTGAGTGTCTGTGTGTGTGTCTCTTTCTATGTGTGTGTCATGAATGAATCGAGGCTCGAGTTGGCTTGACCTTGATTCTGTTTTGTATGTTAGGCGACTGGATTTTAATTGTGTGTGCGTGCTAGCTTTGGGGTGTGTGTGGTGTTTGTGCATGGTGTTTTGCGTGTTTGGGTGCATATATTTTCTAGCATTGCTAGTGTGCGTTTGTGTGGGCGTTTGTGTGTTTCTCTCTCTCTATGCCTGTGTGTGCGTGTGCGTGTGCGTGTGCGTGTCTTGGGGCGGGCGGGCGGGCGGGCGGGCGGTGTGTTCATGTGTGTGTTTTTTGAGTGTCTGTGTGTGTCTCTTTTCTATGTGTGTGTGATCTGATCTTGATATCTCTGTTGTTTGTGATGTGTTAGCTATCTGTGACTTTGTGTGTGTGTTTTTGTGTGAGTGTGATTGTCTGTGATTGTATTTGTGTGTTTTATCATTTGTCTAAGTTTATATTTGTGTGTGTCTATCTCTATTTGTGTCTCTTTCTGTGTGTGTGCTTCTGTCTCTATTTGCCTATGTGACTCTCTTTCTATTTTTTCTGTTTCTTTGTGTTTCTGTGTATGTATGTGTAGGAGGGGTGTGTTGGGGGGGGGGTGCTAGCTTTGTTGTGTGTATGTGTGGGTGTTTATGTGTGTGACAGTGTGAGTGCATGTGTTTTCTAGCGCTGCTAGTGTGTTTGTGTGTGGTGTGGGTGTCTCTCTCTCCCCCCTTGTGTGTGTGTGTGTGTGTGTAGGTGGGTGTCTTCGTGGGCGTGTTTGCTTTGTGCCCTCCTAGGCTAGCTGCATGCTAGGCAGCAATCCTGGCCCTAGGCGCCGGAAATCCGACGCCTGGGAGAAGTGCTGGCACCAGACAAGCTGCCTGGGAGCTGACTCTCTCTCTTCCTTTGTCTGTTCGAGCTTTTTTCTTACTAGGATCTCCTCCAATCCACCAGAGCAATAGGTGGAGCTAGCTAGTTGGCCATGAGAGTGCCAGAAACCATGACCAGGGAGGTAGAGCACAGGCACGGAGCCAGAAAATCAACATAGGGGGCTGTGGCTGTAGCTGGCGGCAAGTGGGGGAAAACTTCATGGCGTTGAATTGATTTGCACGAGAATTAAAGGTGATTCCCTGTTGTAACCAGAGTATCAGGGGGTTGTGGCCCCCTTCCCTCCATCTTTGGTGGAGCATGTGATGGTGAGAGTGAGAGGCACAATGACGATGAGGCTGTGGAGCTAGCAGGCATAACATAATGAGAAAAAAGCTATTTGGAAAGTGTTCTGATCTTGACAACTGACAAGCACACATAAAAGTTTGCATGACATACCTTTGAAAGGGCTGTATTTTTTCTATCTAGTTTCGAGAGTTATATTGAGCTACGTATTCAATTCTTGCCATGTCAGGTTGACAATGCTGCTTATCATAATGACATGTAGTATGGAGAATTGGAGACTTGAGACGATCAATACCTAAACCCATGACTTTACTTCTTGGTCTTGAGGAGGATCAAACCAAAGGCAACTCGCAGAGAGCTCGGTAATCTAGTGAGGAACTCGGCATGCTTTTGCGAAGACATTATCTCGCAAGGTGCAATTCAGGTTCGTCTAGTCCTCGCTTATTACCCATTTTCATACTCCCTTGGGCCAATGAAAAACTATTGAAGGATGCTTGTCTTTTGTTCTATGAAGATTAGATGGATAACACTAATTAATAAATGATAACTTTTCAATGCTTCGTTGCATAACTCTTATATATCCTAAATCTTTTGTTTGTGTAGGTCCCGCTTGAAGATGGTTGGCGCTTACTCTACATTGTTGCCTTGAGTCCTAGCAGCATTTACATTCTTTTAACCGAATCCCCGCTAAGAATTGTGCTCTATGCTCTCCACATGATGTGCGACCACACCGTCTGCGGGGGACTTCATCCGATCTTCAAAGCTACTCCCAATAATCGCTCACCTCCAGCAGTCACCGATCCAACGATCTTTGAGTAGGAAAATGCCATCACGACTAGAGTGAGCCGGCCCGACGCCTCTCTAGGCAAAGGTAAATCTATGATCATCTGCTGCTCAGGTTGTATGTTGTGTATGGTCTAACGGATCAAGCAATCTAGCCGGCATAATGTGCTTGTGTACTAGATTTACGGAAAAGAGTGATAATATTCACTGTTTGTTCATACGCAACACCAAAGAACTCCAGCTACATGTGTGTTGATGTGTGTTGATGTGTATACGATAGCCGTTGTTTGTGGCCAACACAATCGAAAAAACACGTAATATTGTAACGGGTTTTGGATCTTGTTTGCTATCAATCTGTTTTTATACAAATCCGACGATTTTTGCATTTAGAATCTGTCGGTTTTTTGCTGCACAAATTTGTCAAACGTGTCATCATTTGATTAGTTTAAAATGTGACAGATTTCAGCTTCAAAAATCTGTCATCAGATGTCTAGACAGTCCCAAAAAAAAAAAGGAGTATTATTCTCATATCCTACTATCAGTCCGC